>JAKLMK010000198.1:0-14016 GCA_022813445.1 Neophaeococcomyces aloes
CCTGTGAGAGTTTCCCCTGTGTACCTTTGCGGGTCTAGAGGAGCTTGGCGATCTACCGTGAGAGCCAACTCATAACAATAACCTAAGTATAACTTTCTAACCTTAGAGTACCGTATAAGTTAAGCTTCGCTTACTTCTGTAGATTTTTAAATTAGCCTCGCCTATTCTTAATAAGGTAATAAATATAATATATACTCATCCTTATAGAGTAATAATAGTGAGATTTAGTTACTTACCTTATATGTTTTATACTAGCAGTTTTAGGAGTACGTACAGCTGCTTAACCTATTGTAGGGGTAATTAGAACTACAGCTGTATGCTATTCTAAATAATGGATGAATTCTTAGACGAATTAAATTCGAGGTTTTGGTTTAAAAAGAGTTGATGTTAGATAGTTGTTATGAGTTGGCTCTCACGGTAGATCGCCAAGCTCCTCTAGACCCGCAAAGGTACACAGGGGAAACTCTCACAGGGGTTTCACTCGTAGAACTGATATCAGACAGTGAGGGAGTATTCAATGCAAGTCTGGTATGCACAGGTAGGGGGTTGGGTATAACTTAGGTTGACTACAGAAGCTATAGGAACTACATAGGAGACTCGTATCTATATACTCATAAGCGATTACCGCATCCGGTAATATGACTTGGTTAGTTGGTCAGATGGCAAGGTCAGTAGCCATCTTGCCATCTTGCCAATGCTTTCCTGATATGGTCATCACGTGACCCATATCTTATCTCCACGTGCTAGGCCTCTCCGCCTAACTTTCCTATATCTTCTGTATGCGGTCACCTTGTGGCCGCATGTGTTACTGGTTTGTAACAATAGTGTATAAAGAATATTTAATTAAAGTATTAGGCATCGAAATAATATATAATAATCTATAATATTATTTATTTATTACATTACTCTTTCGTCTAATCTAGAAATAACGAAAGGGATGACGTTCTAAAACGTTAATACTCTTGTCGGAAATAGAGTATAAGGCATTTATGCGTACTCTTTATCTATAGGCTAACTAAAATATTAAGCTTACGCCAGCCGTTCTTAGAGGAGGTTACTTATAGACTATTAATGTACTAATGTAGATACGCTTTTATTATGAAAGTAATACTTATTTATAAATTTATCTATAATTAACATGTAAACAGAAAAAACGTATAAATACCTTAGAGTCATCGTTAGCCTATCGCGAGCTTCGACTTACCCGAAAACTTAGGGTCGTTAACTTTCGAACTGTTTTCGACGTCGTCTACTAATAATTCCACAGGAGTAACGGGTTACTGAAATTTATGATCTTCTTAGCCGCCTTATAAATGATGCTTGGCGCTAGGTTGGCTACAGCTAGGCAAATATGGTAAACATCGCCGCTAAGCGGCTAGTCTAATCGCTTAACTAATTGGATGACACGCCAATGGAGATAGGTCAGCGGGAAAACAGGCAGTATGAGCTTAGGATACTTTGCTGGGTATAAAGATCAGAAAAATAGGGTGAGGAAGTTCTGAATCACATGACTAATTTGTAATTCTGGTGCAAACAGAGCAAACAGTTTCCCCAGCTTTGAGGTGGTGGTGACCTGCGCGAATTGTGCGTCTTCGACAGTCATCCTCCCATCTTTGTTATCATCAACGTCTATGCAGTATCTCAGTTGCTGTGTGCCTCTACGCACAATACGCTCAACGCACAATATACTCAAGGAAGCTAACGTCGTGACTCATACTCGCTAGCATGTTCTCCAACTTTCTGTATATCTTTGTCTTTTTCTTGCCAGTCCATTAAAGGACCCTCCGTGTTTACAGCCTGTCCAAGTTTTCTCTCATGTGTTTTGCTCCCGCTAGTCCGTCAAGTTCGCAACGTCCTCTGCTTGCCATTCCTATCTCTGAACACTAACCTTTAGGCGGCATTATCTGTATCACAGCTTACCGCAGCAAACTGACAGTGCTGCGATGGCACCCACTCCGTCCTCTACTAGCAGTGTGCTGATCTCGACTTTACTTGTCACCAATATCCATTGTCCATCTTGCGTCTCTTATGCCGAGGACATTCTACGACCTTTTCCGGAGATTCGAAAAGTTGATGTATCCATCATTGACCATGCCATACGCGTACAACATGAGGGGGATATTTCAAGGCGGCTTACAGACGAGTTGGTGAAAGCAGCGTTTGAGGTTCAGCATATCTCTACATGTGACGCCTCAGGGCGTCGACTGCACGCATACGATGTCCCTCACGAGCCCACGAAGCCTACATTATACCATCTATGGCCCGTCTTCATGTCTCGAGCGCAGAGAAAGCACATTGAGAACTGCAACGCATGCCAGAGCGAACGTCAAAAACACAGTATCAAGCACCGAACATGGTCCGCTCTCATGCGAGCCAGGCGACGTGGTCAGGTTCCTGTGGATGCTTCCGCCCTTGAGCGTGGAGAAAACCAACAGCCTACTCTCGTCGACAGCCGCCCTTCACTTGCTCTAACGGATGGTGCAAATTCCCTTGGGAAGGGTGAGGCGAAAGTTCATGTAGCGACTATCTCTATTGGAGGCATGACATGTGCTTCGTGCAGTGGCACTATCACCGTTGAACTTGAGCAGATGGACATTGTCCAGCATGTCAGTGTTAATCTTCTCAGTAACAGTGCAACTGTTACATTCAGTGGCCCGAGCTCCAATGCAGATAAAATCGTCGAAGCCATTCAAGATGTGGGCTACGAGGCTACCATCGAAGATGTCCAGGCTACTGATTCAACCAATGACGAGAACCACTCTTACAAGGTGTCCCTCAGCATTGAGGGCATGACATGCGGGTCCTGTGTTGGAACCATTACTAGAGGCCTTCAAGACCTCCCTGATGTCCAAGAAGTCAACGTTGACTTGGTGGGAAACAGTGCCACCGTCGAGTTCAGCAATCGTTCAACTATTGATTCCATCCTGACTAAGATTGAGGACTTAGGCTACGGTGCCACCGTTGTTGACATTAACGAGCTCTACTCCAAAGAACAAGGGCGCGCGTCTCACGAACGCAGCGTACAATTCCAAATATCTGGAATGTACTGCCCAAATTGCCCCATCGACATTGCCAGTGCTATACACAAGGCTTTCGGTAATGACGTTGTCATCTCGGAGCATCCAAGCCTTGAAAAACCTCGAATTACTGTAGTCTACAGACCCAATCCTCCGATTTTGACCATACGTCGCCTACTGTCCACGATAAACGCCGTTGATGCTACATGGTCAGCCACAGTCTATCATCCTCCGAGCCTCGAAGAGCGGTCGCGCATGTTGCAGCGCAAAGAGCGAAATCGCATCCTTCGCCACTTTTTCCTGACCTTTCTTGTCGCAGTTCCAAGCTTTATCATTGGTGTCGTGTACATGAGCCTTGTGTCCGAGGAAAATGGGACAAGGCGATGGCTTGAAGAACCAATTTGGAGTGGCACTGCCATGCGAATGGAATGGTCACTTTTCATCATGACGACTCCAGCCATGTTCTACGGTGCTGACATCTTCCACGCTCGGGCTCTAAAAGAGATCTGGTCTTTATGGAAACCAAAGAGCAAGGTTCCTTTTCTACGAAGACTCTATCGATTCGGCAGCATGAATCTGCTTATCAGCGCAGGCACAAGTGTGGCTTATTTCGCATCCTTAGCGGTCCTGATCATGGAGGCGACGGCCTCTCAGCCTGTGGGTACCCATCACGCCATGGACAATCGGCGCAAATCGATGACTTATTTTGACACTGTCACCTTCTTGACCCTCTTTATATTGATAGGCCGCTTTCTGGAGGCCTACAGCAAAGCCAAAACTGGAGATGCAGTCGCTATGCTTAGTGGTCTTCGTCCAACCGAGGCGCTGCTACTGGACGACAGCTTTGACGAGAACGGACCAGAAGACAAATCTGCAATGAGGAAGATCCCAGTGAGCCTTCTTGAGGTCGGAGATAATGTCATTATCCCTCATGGTGCATCTCCACCAACTGATGGTATACTCGACCAAGATGGAATGTTTATGTTCGACGAAAGTTCTCTTACAGGAGAGTCGAAGCCTGTCAAAAAGAATCGTGGCGATACCATTTTCACCGGCTCTGTGAATGTTTCGGACCCGGTCAGGATCACAGTTACCGAGCTTGGCGGCAAGTCTATGCTGGATCAAATTGTCGCTGTGGTACGCGAAGGCCAAGCCAAGCGAGCACCCATTGCACGTGTAGCCGACCTGCTGACTGGTTACTTTGTCCCCGTCATCACACTGCTAGCTATTGTGATATGGATCGTCTGGCTTGCTCTGGGAACGTCAGGTAGACTACCAGCGAGCTGGCTTGACGTTGATCAAGGAGGGTGGGTCTTCTGGTCTGTGGAGTTTGCGATTGCAGTCTTTGTCGTTGCTTGTCCCTGCGGTATCGGATTGGCTGCTCCAACAGCCCTCTTTGTCGGCGGCGGACTAGCTGCAAAGTCCGGCATCTTGGTTCAAGGCGGCGGCGAAGCATTTCAGGAGGCGTCTCAGTTGGACGCCATAGTGTTCGACAAAACTGGCACACTGACAGAAGGACAGACGATGGTTACAGACGTTCAGTTCCTCGACAAAGAGAAAGGGACCTTGCGGCAGCACATTGTCTTTGCACTTGCAAAAGCTATGGAAGAGTCCAGCACGCACCCTATAGCGAGAGCAATTGCTGATTACTGCTCTCAACATAGAGCCGGCCACCCTGAAGTTGTAATTAAGAGCTCTGAAATCAAGGAAATACCCGGACAAGGGCTGACCGGGAGGTTCGTCTTGCAGGGTCCTTCATCGTCTGAGGACACAGCATACGAAGCTGCCATTGGCAACGAACGACTGCTGGCTACTCTCTCATCTTCCCTTACAGGGCATGACCAAAAGCCGGCGACCAACCCTTACCTGAGCCAAACATTGGCTCGACTCCAGTCGACTGGCTGCTCGACTGCTATCTTCTCCTGGCGCAAGTTACATCTGGATACGCTCAATGACACCTCTTACGCTGATACATCTCTATTTGTTCCTGCAGCAGTATTTGGCATCTCTGATCCAATCCGACAAGAAGCACAATCAGTTCTCCAAGCCCTCCGAGACAATGGTGTCGACATCTACATGTGTACTGGAGACAACCAAACAACAGCTCATGCCATAGCATCCCAACTCCACATCCCCGCCTCCAATGTCCGTGCCGGCGTCATGCCTCAAGACAAAGCATCCTATATCCGCGAACTACAGTCTCTCGATCAGTCCTCCCGTCGGCGCATCATTGCGTTCGTCGGCGACGGCACGAATGACACACCCGCCCTTTCCGCCGCCGACGTCTCAATCGCGCTTTCCTCTGGGTCCGATGTTGCGATGACAACCGCATCATTCATTCTCCTCAACAGCAACTTGCAGACGATCCTTGAGCTTGTCAAACTTGCCAAGCGAGTGTTCCTACGGGTGAAGCTGAATTTTGCATGGGCGGCAGTCTACAATATCTGTTTGATTCCCGTAGCAGCGGGAGTGTTCTTTCCCATCAGCCAATGGAGGTTGAGTCCAGTCTGGGCGAGTGCGGCCATGGCTGGGAGTAGCGTTAGTGTGGTATTGAGTAGCTTGGCACTCAAGCTGCCGGAGTTAGAGTGGATGAAAGTACAGGAGTTGTATTCCAAAAAATAAAAGATGTCGGATGACAGCAAATAATGACCAAGATCCGGCACTACAAGTTGTATAATGCCCTGGTTGCTCTTCAGAAATCTCTATAGTATGTACCTTCACCCAGGCGTGTCCTAGGCTTCGGCTATTTTGATTGCCCTCGCTTTTAGTTCTTGTTCCATCGACGTTGAACTTGGAAGAACTGGTCTGGAAACGTGATTGGTCGACGCATGTCTTCTTAGGGCTGGGTTTGAACAACCTTAGGGCTGCCCCCACATGCTCGACGCGTGATATGTTTATTCTGTTTGATGATTTGACATTTTGAGCAGCCTTAGAAACCACCAAATGCGGTGGTACCAGCGCGCGTACTCTTCAAACCCAAGCCATTGTGGGGTGGTGAAAGCTGCTACACGGACAAGGCGCCACGCTTATCCATGGCAGACACTAAAGAGACAGGATCTCTTCTAGCGCCCATGCAGCGACTGTCAGCACAGGGGTCGCATGCTGGACGCTCGACCTCGCGTACTCAGCATGTCTCGAACAAAGTTCGAGACGATAGCGCTCGAGCTCTTACCGATAGATTCGATCCCCGCGGATGGAGGTAAAGTTTAGAGTTGGTCTAAATACCTCAAGATAATACGGTACGATGCCTTCGTTTTTGCTGCACCAACCTTCTTTCGACCCCAGGACTTGATTTCCGTCCATCCTGGAATGGGGTGTATAGGAAAGTATATATACACTTCCTCAATCGTATACATGTCGCATCGAGAGCTCTGATGTACAATGATAAGCCGACCTCCTAAGCGAACAACATAGTTGCGCAGCATCGTTAGCAAGGTCTACTGACCCGCAGTATCAACATGGTCAAACGACTAACAGAGGAAAACCACGTCGAAACGAGGACAGATCTCTACGGTTGGACATCCCTACGGTAAACGCATCGGCCGTAGGGAGTCGTCATGCGCCTGATGCACTTACCTCTCTTAAGGTACTCGTTTTTGGCTTGGCACTTCTAACAATATTGATTGGGTGGCTGCGCAGCGTCTAATTCATCATCAATTGGTATCATTCGATAGCGCTCAATCTCAACATCAATTTGCGCCAGTTTGCATATCAATGCGATGCGTGGTCGTAGAGTAATGATGAATTGAAGGTTAGTGGTCAAAAGGTGGTGGTCTTGGCGAGAGTGCAGGGGTGGCCACATTGCTCGAGAACACCGAGCCAAGCTTGATGGGCCAGGAAGTGGATGGAAAGCCACGCGTGGGGTTGCTGCAGCTGGTTGTCGTCGCTTATTTTCGAATGGGATTTCACTGCTACTTTCTTTGCATGGAATCTCTTCTTCGAACGATGAGGTAACCCTCCATAGGCACAATTTCAGCTTTTGACTATGAAGTTTACTCTGTAATCTGGAGCTTGCATTTGGGCACTATAAATAGTATCCATTCTTCCGTCTCCTCAAAGATTTTTGAGTCACTGATCTGTACTCATTGGCTAGTTCCAGGATAGCAGGGCGTTCTGCAAAATCTGCACCACCGCCCACCCCGCCACCACTCGCTTCCCCCGACAGCACCCCATCTTTTTCTATTTCGACCTTCCAACCTTAACGAGCATTTATTGTTCTCAGCGTACGTAAATCTAAAATGGCGACACGCAACAGGCCAGCTCTTCCGCCTTGCTGGGCTTGCAATTCTGTTCAGGTCAACTCTCAGAACAGCGCTACGGCTCGCCCCTGCTGTGATGGTATGGTCCCCTATTCCATTCAGGCACCGATGTAGATTTGACCATTCAATCGCACAGAACGTTGTCTTGAAAGGATAGCATTACGAGAGTGCGCGTTACAATGTGGCGAAGCAGAGAATCCAAGTTGCAGCGGCGATAAATGCGACGAAGCCTTGTTCGAAGGGGCCGTACCGCCTGATTCAAGTTCCGTAGGAATGGGAGCAACCCTTTTCGATCAGCCCGAGTATTCCTGCCTTCCTACTGCAAGCCGCAAACGGAAACGCGAAGCTTGTATCACGCATTCACGCAGCGTCCGCGACCGCTACGGTACAATCCTCGCGAGGATAGGCTGCATCTGTAAAGAACTTGTTGCAAAGCAGCTCGAGCCTTGTTGTAGGGAGTCCCGGCCCATCCGAAAGCGCTGTCTGACGCCGACTTCTTGGGAGAAGACATCGTCGCCTTCCTCGCCGCCACCTCTTGATGAGAAGGCCTGCATTAACAAGAACAATGAAGTAGCATACGAGGCCGGAAGCTCTGTCGGTGTAGGGCAAGAGAGTTGCTGTGGTAAAGAGTCAAGAAACGATTGTTGCGGCACAAACTCGGAAAAATCAGCCCCAGTCGCTGGCTGCGGCGATTGCTGCTATCTCGGAGACAGTTCTTCCGATGACAAGAAGGGGAAATGTGGTAGCAGGAGAAATAGTAGTTTCGAAAAGAAAGGTAAAGCCTTTTACAGCTGTGACGAACCTGTCGCCCTTACTGAGAAATGCCGGGATGCCGTTGAAGGAACAGCTGGTTCGAGTTATGATTCTGGCACCTCAGCTGACAGCTGTTCAAAAAGTGGTTGTTGTGCTCGCCCTGGAACCTGCGATCAGCTTAAGACCTCTCACACGAAAAAGCTCGACGAAAAGCCAGTAATGGATATCGACCTCGAACAGGACCCGTCGAACCTCGAGCGTGTCATCTTAGATGTGCAAGGACTCACATGCACTGGCTGCGAAACGAAGCTGTTCAGATCCTTACAGAGCATTCCCGGTATCTACCGTCTTCAAACCAGTCTAGTACTTTCGCAGGCCGAGTTCGACCTTGACGAAAAGGCGGGTTCCGTAGACGAAGTGATCAAGTCTGTCGAAAAGGCAACTGGATTCGCTTGTCAGCGGTTAAACAACGAAGGCCAAGAAGTTGATGTTATGGTCGACGGCGATGCAAAGGCTTTCGTTACCCAACAATATCCTCACGGCGTTTTCCAGATGACTGTTATCGGGAAACAAGTGGTACGTATCACGTATGATGGTAGGATCATCGGAGCAAGAGCACTGCTAAGGGAATGCTTTGACAGTCCTCTCAAGCTCGCCGCTCCTCGGCGCTCCTCTGAACTGGAGAGTGGAAAAAGTCATGTCCGGAACATGACCTGGATTGCCTTGCTCTCCATCATTCTCACTATTCCGGTACTTGTCATGGCGTGGGCCTCCCTTCCTCATCGACCTATTGCCTATGGAAGCGCCTCGCTGGCGCTGGCCACGGTTGTGCAGTTTGTCGTTGCCGGACCATTTTATCCCAGTGCATTGCGGGCATTGCTATTCACCCGTGTGATCGAGGTCGACCTCCTTATCGTTCTCAGCACGTCCACAGCCTACATCGTTTCGATCGTCTCGTTCGCCTACATGGTGGCTGGGCGACCGCTGCCGATCGAACAATTCTTTCAGACCAGCACGCTATTGATCACCTTGATTGTCCTTGGACGACTAGTGAGTGCCTTCGCAAGACAGAGGGCGGTCGAGTCAGTCTCTATCAGGTCTCTCCAGGAAGAAATGGCTACACTGTGTACCGCCGATGGCCTGAACGATGAGCGGATTGATGTCCGCCTTCTCCAGTATGGCGACTATTTTAAGGTTCAACCAGACTCGCATATTGCAACAGATGGCGTGGTCGTCTCTGGCACGACCGAAGTCGACGAGTCTATGGTGACTGGCGAATCCCTGCCAGTTGAGAAATTCCCAGGCTCGCCCGTCATTGCCGGGTCCTTGAATGGATCTGGCGTCATTGTGGTCCGATTGACACATCTCCCCGGCGATAATACGATAAGCGCGATTGCGGCCATGGTAGACCAAGCCAAGTTCTCTAAACCCAAGACCCAAGGGATCGTGGATATTGTTGCTGGCTACTTCGTCCCCGTTGTCTTGGCGCTCACCATCGTAACTTTGGCTATTTGGATTGCTGTCGGTGTTGCAGTGCGTCACCAAAGCGGCGGCCCTGCCGCTGTGAACGCAATCACGTACTCGTTGTCAGTCCTTATCGTTTCCTGTCCATGCGCAATCGGCCTTGCTGTTCCTATGGTCATCGTTATTGCAGGAGGTGTGGCAGCAAAGCATGGCGTTATCTTCAAGTCAGCAATGACGATTGAAACGGCACGCAATATTTCTCATGTGGTCTTCGATAAGACCGGAACACTCACCCAAGGTCGACTTTCGGTCATGGAGGAGCTATACCTCTCGGAAGACCAGGGTCTTGCAGCGGCTGTCGCTCTGGGGTTAACCTGCGACAACAAACATCCCGTCTCCACTGCTGTTACCACCTACCTCAAAGAGAAGGGTGTCGACGCTGTCAGCATTCAAGACATCAAGTCGATCACTGGTAAGGGTGTCCAAGGGACATTTAGAGGTGTTGAAGTGCGTTGTGGCAATACTCGCTGGCTCTCCGCGAACGAGCGCCCTGAGATTCAAGATCTTTTGGCAAAGGGTCTTACAGTTGTGGGTGTGACGATGGACGAGAAGCTTGTCGCCGTCTTTGGTCTTTCCGACTCGCTCCGCCTGGAATCTCATTTTGTCGTCACTGAGCTCCAGAAGCGCGACATTGATGTCTCTATCGTCAGCGGTGACGATACTGGAGCTGTCGATGCTGTGGCTGCCAAACTCGATATTCCGGTTAGCCACGTTAGATCTAGATGCACGCCTGGCGATAAGCAGGAGTACCTTAAACGACTCATAGCAGATGGAGGAAAGAAAGTTCTCTTCTGTGGCGACGGCACCAACGACGCAGTAGCGCTTGCTCAAGCTGATATCGGTGTACACATCAATACTGGCAGCGACGTGGCGCAGACCGCAGCTGATGTTGTGCTTGTGCGTCCATACCTATCCGGGATCTTGGTGCTATTGGATCTGTCAAAGGCCGCTTTCCACCGCATTTTCTTCAACTTTGTGTGGGCATTTGTGTACAACGTATTCGCTATCCTATTGGCCGCTGGGGCTTTTGTCAATGCTCGGATCGAACCTCAATACGCTGGCTTGGGGGAGATTATCAGCGTTCTACCTGTCATATTGATCGCTCTGCAGCTCAAGTTTTTCAAGAGACAGTACTGAAGCTTGGGCCGAAGGCTTCTGCGTACCTGGGCTTTCGCGGTGGTCGAGATCCGAGTCAACCTACTCGCATTAGATTTGTTCTTACTCAAATCCCACGCGAAACTCACTCTATCTACGAAGTTTCACAAGTACAACCATATAGCAAGAGCGAGATCCTCCTCAAATCCTCAGCATTCAATCGATGGGGTGCTCACTTGCGAAACGTGGCCATAGCCCTGGACGAAAGATGTCGATGGCTTTTTGCTCACGAAACACTTTGAGCATGGCTCGATCCAGACCAGATACAGCGACGTAGAGCTTGTTGCCAATCATGTGAATTAGCATGTTGAGCTTGATTGTCCAAGGCAATACCCACGTAACAAGTTAGTCAACGAGGGGTTCACTATCGCTTTTACTATGGCTTTTATCTGTCGTAGTAATGTCTCGTCGCTGGATGGGTTAATCCGGGGTTTGACTGACCAACTTTGACGCTGTTCTTGCCCTCCCAGACCAATGCCTTCATCTTGTCGCTCGGGTCGGCCCATGCGGGATTGTTGTCTGGATTACTGACATCTTGTTTGGTGGCAGCACCAGGCATGTAGCCCATGGCGTACTCGGCCTTCGCGGCTGCTTAGGATACGGCTATATTTGCGGTGGATACGGGATTAGGTACGGGCTGGTTTGATGGGTATGTGTGTAGAAGGTGGTAGCGTTGTAGGTACCGTATCGATATAGAATTCCGGGAGTAATTGAGTTTAGTATAACGGGGGGACGTAAAGAGCTGGCGAGAGGGACTATAAGTACTTAAGGCCAATTGACACTACTGAGAAGGGCAGCGACTCCGTCACCTGTACGTCACATGGCTGGGAGGCTATCCGGTCTACGCCATCGACACGTCCTTTCGGCAACTGCATTGATAATTGCCCGCTAGCATGGCCGACCCTTCTCAGTTTTTTCCATTAGGCCTGTTGGCTGAATAGCAGATGGGTGAAACGAAGTTAAGGTTGGCAAGACGCCGGATTGAACTTCCGTCATCCACTTGAGATTGCTGCATTCTACTAATGTGTTATGAATCGCTCCTAAGAGTCACGATCCAAGGTGGGTTCTTGGCAAGTGGAAGGATAGGTAAGGCACACAAGGTAGCGAAGGAACCAATAGTATAGAGCGAATCAATATATAAGGTGTATGCACAGGTTGACTATAGAGGTCTCGTTATAAAGATATAGGAGCGAGTCTATATACATACGGTTTTTAGTCGTATTACCGTATTATTATATTACTAGTAATACAGTAATATACTAATATATAAAACTTTCTTTTCTAAAAGTTACGTAATCCTAGACTATCTTTCCTTGGATTATATTTGTTATGTCGAGAGGACTGGAATAGGGGCGATAGCGGTGCTATAGGCTCGGGTTTATAACTATAAGATAATAAAGACCTAGCAATAATTGTGTTGTATACTTGACTTGCTTAGGGGCCGATATAGAGGTCGGGGGGACCTCTATATATACTGTTATAGGCCCTATTCTATAGATTTCTATCTAATTCTATAGATTATAAATCGGACAATGATTTATAAGCTATAGAAGGCTCTGGAAAGTCCTAGAATATAGTCGAACCTTCCTCTTAATAGGTACCTTTATAGGCCTAGCGTGCCTATAAGGCCTTACCTATACCTAATAGTTTTCTTTAGTATTAATATTTTATTATACATTAATTAATTATTTAGTCTTAATAAATTTAATAAAATTAAAAAAAATTTATTCTTAATTCTAAATTAAACTTCTTATAATTTTACAGTATTTAACGTTTTAAAACGTCTTTTTATAATATAAACGGATATAATTGTACAAATCGGTATATATCACAAATATGAATGACTTAACACTTCCTGTGTCCCCAAGTGCCTTCCTGCTCCTAATAACTTGGACTGCCAGATGGTCACTTGTGGATGGAACCCAAGACCATAATAACACTTTCATTGATCTATCTCCTACGAGTAGTTGTCTTCTTTTGCGGGCGTTGTCGGGTAGGCAGTTTAGGCTTCTTCGACGGACGCTGTCGCTTGGTCGACTGACTCTCTTTTGACGTAGAGAAGCGCAACGTTATTTTCGTTTTTGGCGGTTCGGTGCGCAAGCGAATACGCAGCTTTTGGCGAGTCCTCGTGCAAGCGTCTGGGTGCTCATCTGTTTTAGAGTCATGATTGGCTAAACTGCGTTCTCTGCGGTAAGAACGAGCCACGGCTCTTGAAGGTGGCCTTGACCCGGATATACTCATAGGAGCCTGGCTCCGGCCGTCAGCACTGATGACGCTAGGCACGCAATCTGGTGAAGGAGAACGGATGAACTGCGAAAAGAGATCATCACAAGGTGAGTCGACAATCGTACTGTCGCAGGACTGAAATTGGATATGTGACTCTGGATTTAACTCAAGACAGCCCTTCAACCGAGGATCCTCGTCACTGCTCAGAAGCGGGGTCGCTTCAAGAGTGTATGCGGCAGAATCGGACTCTGCAAGGTCGATGGGAGACAGAGAGCAGCTCCCGTCTGCATCGCCCATTGACAACAAGGACGGCGCAATCGTCGACGAGTTTCGTCGAACCTTCTTTAGTGGTGGGAGCGACGGCGAAAACTGTTCAGAAGACACCCAAGACAGCTCGTCGTTGTCATCCACGGTGCTCTTCCTTTTCCGGTCGGGTTGCTTATTCGTACTCGGCAGAACAGCGCCCAGATCTTGAATGTTCTTGGGCAGCGTACGACTGAGCCCATGTTCGTCAATCAAGTGAAACTGTAGATCTTGTACTTCGCTGAAAGAGACGTCGCACAGCGGGTGAGGACACGTGAGTGGCCACTGGTGTCCTTGAAGGTGTCGATCGATATGCTGCCAGAGTGCATGGTCACGACACCACGACTCAAGGCGTTGCCCGGCCGACTTGACGGACCGTCCCAGACAAAAAGGACAGTATCCTGGGCGCACCAGCGTGTGACAGTAGGTGATCGTCCCACACCGCTTGGAGCTTAGGGTATCCATGTGTCTTTGGCAATGGTCATCCCACTCTCTTGCCCCAACGACCCAACTGAAACACTGATAGCAATAGTGGACATCGGATTGCAAGTAGTAGGATTTGCTTGCAATTTCTCGACGAACGCAGGCAAGGATATGTTGATTGCGGTCGGCTTTTCGCAGTCTATACTTGTTAGAGTACATTGAAGAAGTGGAAAAGTGGATGTCACAACTCACGAATTGAGAACCAACTGACAGCACTTCACCGGACAGCGTCCCTCGAGCGGCTGTAGGCCAGGCAGGTAGAGGACTGAAAAGTCTCGCGTGCAGAGCGTGTGCAG
>JAKLMK010000199.1:0-13081 GCA_022813445.1 Neophaeococcomyces aloes
CTCCAGTTCAGCATGGTCGTCCGTTGTTCCTAGATGTAAGGGAGTGCGAAAAGAGATGTTCGTCGATCCGACGTAGAATATAGCTGTCTTGTTGGACATTGAACCATGGATAATCAACGGCAGCATTACCTACCTGGCCCGCCGCCACCACCTGCTGGCCAAGGCAACATGTCGTACCTCCCTCCACCACCACCGAGACAAGTGAATCAGATGAGCCAGATGGGTAGTCAAATGCCTCCACCACCATCTGCATACCCACCTGGCACAGTGTATGGAATACCGGGAGGGTGGAATCAATCATATGGCAGACCGACTATGGGTCACCTCCCACCACCTCCACCTATGAACATGAACCAGAGTCAACAATACAATATGAATTACGGTGCAATGCGCGGTCAGAACAATGTACCGCCTCCTCCACCACGCGAGGAGAACTCGCTTGTGTCGGCCACTTTCGTGCCTGCGGGCAACTCATTTGGACCAGGTGTTGGTATACCGGCGCTGGATGATTTCTCCTCTTTCTCGCTGGAAGGATATGATCCTGGAGCATATGCCGACCACAATCTGCAGAACACTTCAGTCTACAATAATGGGAATTCTGCGCACAGCGCGAAGTCAGCGTCTGGCGGTCCAGATATGGTGACTCGAGAAATGAGAGCTGCTTCGGTTGCCTCGCAACGTCCAAAATTTCCTCAGCTACGAGAAAATAATGATCCGCTGTCACCTGGTCCTCCAACCGCGACTTTGATGAATCCGAACCAGTTGGGTAGACCCAGGGCGCAGAGCGCAATGGTACCACAACAATCGTCGACCGACATCGCCAACCAGTGGCCAATGGAGAGGATTCTGATATGGCTGGCAGCCAATGGTTTCTCTAATGAATGGCAGGAGACCTTCAGGAAATTGCGACTTGAAAAGGCCGAATTCCTTGACCTGGGCCGTTCTGGCGACAAAAGAAGTAATTTGTCACGTATGCATCAGTTCATCTACCCTCAACTTGCAAAGGAATGTCAGCTTAGCGGGATCGATGTCAAGAAGGAGCGAAGAGATGGTGAGAGACTACAACGCCTTGTCTCGGGCATCTCGCAAGGTGGAGATACATCTTCCAGTGCGGGTACTGGTCATAGAAGAAGAGAGTCTGGTCTTCAGAGCGCCTCTTCTGAGGGAAACGTTGAGAACTCGCCTCGTCTTACAAACAGTACCACTCCTAGCTCGAGCGGTCCAGAGGGTAGCCCAGCGAGACAATTCGGGCCCGGTTTTGGCCCCCGTAGCACCCAGGAGCGGAGCAGTACCCTACCTGTCTTCCCCAAACAAACAAGTTCCGCTTCAACACCGGCGGAACCTCGTCATATGGAGAGTTTTGGTCCGCCCACCGGTCGTACTGATTACACAAGAGGTGTTCTAAATGGCATTGGTAATCGTGGTCGACACAGTCCAAATCTCTCAGGAGATAGCACTACGATTGCAACACGACACGAGGCTAGCCCAGGTCAAAGTCCTGCACTTGGACATTCGGTCCCGAGTCAGGCACAATCCAATTCAAATCTACCTTCCCAGGCGCGAGAACCAAGCAAGGCTCAGAGTGTCGATTCGTTCCAGAAAGCGACGGGTTTCACACGAAATGGCGGACCAGGAAATATTGTGACAACAGAAGTACCGCTCTCCAGCAGATACTATGAAGGTCGGCAGGAAATTAGGTCGGACAACCAAAGAGCTTACAGCAATGATCTAGACTCGAAAGAACACAATAAAGGATTTTTCAGTAAATTCATTCGAGGCAAAAAGCATGAATTCAATGAGGCGGTCATCGAGGAAGTACCGCCAACAAGTCCCAGAGACCTGCTTCAGAAGCTGCCATTTACGAAGCAACATGGCAACTTTAGTGATACTTCCTTAGTTCAACATCCTCCTTCTGCAACGCTTTCAGAAAACGAAAGGGGGTTAGAGTCCATGCCAAAGAGACAGCCGAGGCGATATGTCATGGTTACACCTGACTACTGGAATTATCGACTTGTCGACGTGACAAACATCGAATCAGCCAAGGCATTACGCGAGAAGATTGGTCATGAGCTGGGAGTGGACGATATGGCTTACGCTCAAATCTATGTAACCGAGCCTGGAAGAAAGGACCACGACGAGGCGCTGAGCGATGCCATGCTTGCTGCAGCTCGAAGTGGGGCTGATCCAAGCGCCAGTCTGAAATTCTACGTGAAGAGTCCGACCCTTTCCGCAGGAACAGTATCCCAAGCTGACGGTCTTGGTCTTCATACAACACAATCGAGGACTCAACGAGACGCTATTGGAAGGCAGTTAGCCGCAATGAGCAATGACGACTTACGAAAAGCCGCCGAAGCATATCGAGATGAAAATGAGAAGAAGCGAATGGCGTACCTGGAAAACCGCCAAACCAGGAGAGGGGTGACATCTGACTCAGGAACGCCGGTTTACGACTTCGACGCTCCATCTCCTTCTACTAGAAGCGGATTTCCTGACGAGAAGAAACCTGAGGCAGAGCTTGTGCCGCATAGGAAGCCACCAGCTGCTCCGTCTGCGTCGCAAATGCTTACTAAAGTTAACTCCTTACGCATGAACTCGCAGCACAGGAGTAAGGGGTCCCTAGACAACTCAAGAAAGAACTCCGATACACTTTACGAGGAGCCGTCTCCGAGGAATAAGCGCTCCTTCGATCCTTCTTCTAGTATTGGTGCTGCAATTGCTAATTCAAGCAAGGTTGCAGCCATACCGGCTGCTGTGAGTGGACGGAAGTCACCTCGAACAGTCACAATTGGGAACAGCTATGTCGATGATAACGATACAATAAGACCACAGGCTTCTATGCCAAAAAGACAGGACACTTCAGAGCTATCACCTTTTGTCAGTAATGCAGCGGGCCAACTGTCAAGATCTGAGACAGGTCGGCGAAAATCATACGGTCCCGATTTTGAGTTCAAAGAGACAAACATTGCCTTTATTGCTTCACCTAATCCACAGGCGAAACAAGATGATTCCGACGACGATTCCGATGATGGCCTTTTTGCTAAACCATTGCGAGGCCAGTCCACGACCCCGAGGAAAGTGGAACAACGACCGGCTCTCACTGTCGACACTGACCAGCTAGCCGGCAGCAGACGGAAGTCAGTTGCCTTCAAAACACCCACATCAAATGATGGCGCTTCTGCAGGTGTGGGAAATACTGGCGATGAGAGTGCTGGTACCGGTACCAGTGGCGGGTACGATCAACGAAGCTTTTCTGGAGATAGCGCAAATTGGGGACCCGGCTCTCCTGAGGAAGGAAGGATGAGACCAAACTCGTTCGTTTCAGACATATGGGCTAACCGTCCGGATGTCGAGAAAGTGGTGGAAGATCTTGACAAATTCTTTCCTGGGATTGACGTCGACAAACCTGTCATTGAGGAAGGTGGTGAGGCTTCCCCAATGCAAACCAGCGAACGTAATCCTATGGACGAAATTACTGCCAGAATACGCGGAAATATCACTTTCGGTACACAAGGGCTTCCTCTGGATTTTGAGAAGAAGAATGAATCTGACACCCTGGGGTCAGATGAGTCAACTTTGAAAGCAAACGAACGGGGCATGGTCGCAAATGCGGCCAAGCAACAAACCGCAAAGTCTGGTGGTCTCGGTCGGATGAAGTCCATCAGAGAAGTTGCACAGCGACGGAACGATGTACAAAGAGGTCCATCCGTGGCCTACCGCGCAGCACCAGCCGTGCAACCAACGCAAAATAGCAATATCATGAGGAGAAAGAGCACGAAGATGTTTGGCGCCAACATCGTACAAATCAAAGCAGGTCGTGCTAGTAGACGCAGTGTGCTTGAACCCATACCACAAGAAGATGGGCTCGCTGAAGATGCACCCAAGCGACAGGCAACCTTCAAGATCATAAGGGGTCAACTGATTGGTAAGGGTACGTATGGTCGGGTGTACCTAGGCATGAACGCTACAACGGGTGAATTCCTCGCAGTCAAGCAAGTCGATGTCAATCCAAAGGCTGCAGCTCAAGAGAAAGAACGTATCAAAGAAATGGTGAAGGCACTCGATCAAGAAATCAACACCATGCAACATCTGGAGCATCCGAATATTGTGCAATATCTTGGTTACGATCGGCAGGAACTTTCGATATGCATTTATCTTGAGTATATATCTGGTGGCTCGGTTGGTAGCTGTCTCAGAAAGCATGGCAAGTTTGAAGAATCGGTCGTACGGTCGCTGACATACCAGACACTAAGTGGGCTCAAATATCTACATCAGGAGGGTATCCTGCATCGCGATCTCAAAGCCGACAACATCCTTCTCGACCTTGATGGCACCTGCAAGATTTCTGATTTTGGTATCTCCAAGAAATCCGACGACATCTATGGCAACGATGCATCGAATAGTATGCAAGGCTCAGTGTTTTGGATGGCGCCTGAGGTTGTACGTACAGATGGTCATGGCTACAGTGCCAAAGTTGACATCTGGTCGCTTGGCTGCGTGGTGCTTGAAATGTTTGCTGGCAAGCGACCCTGGAGTCGTGAAGAAGCTGTTGGGGCTATCTTTAAACTCGGTAGCCTACGTCAAGCACCACCAATTCCAGACGACGTGTCGCAGACTGCCAGCATTGATGGATTGAATTTTATGTACGATTGTTTCCAGGTAAACCCGAGTGATCGACCCACGGCAAAGACGTTGTTGGAACACAGCAGGTTTTGTGTTGTGGAATCGCATTACAACTTTTTTGATACGCAGCTGGCTGCGAAGTTGAGAAACGCGAACATGATGCCTGGATCATGATTGACTACACGATGTATATACTGGAGCGTTATATGGATGATATTTTTGGTAATATACGAGAACATAGTGACGAATTGGAGTACGATTGTCCTGAATAGTAACAAGGGTGAAGGAGTCCTTTTCATAGCACTGTGGCAGATATGTGCATCGCTAGAGCGCTATTGCCATAGCTTAATCTCTGGACAAAAAACCAAGATTTCTATCTAAACAATCCTCTGTAAGATTCATAGAGAACATTAGGTGCGTATGACTATTATATCAGGCCTGGGTGAGGGATTCTTTGATGTTCGGAATCATTCACTCCAATGCGGCCTATTCCGGTCCTTCAATGGTAGACCGACTATTTCCGCTGGTTGATAAACGTCTTCTCCTCCAACGAGAGTAAGCCCAGATTCCCTCACGTGCCAGCTTTTGATATTAATGAAAGTACAATCCATGGCTTAGTAGCACGTCTATCACATCCAACTGAATTGCAAATCGACCATGGCACCTTCACGTGTTTCTCCACCACCTCTCCCAGCTGATGTCGAGGGACTCACTCCAGATCAGCTCGCATCATTCCACGACAATGGATATCTCCTCATACCAGACTACCTCTCCAAACAGACATGTGACAACCTTTTGACCAAAACTCGTACTCTTCTCTCCGAATTTTCCCTCTCTGACCACCCGATGACCAAATTCACCACCGGAGAGTCCGAAGGCGAACACGTTGGGGACGCTTACTTCCTCGATTCAGGCGATAAAGTCCGCTTCTTCTTCGAGGAAGATGCCTTCGATAAATCAACAGGACAATTGAACAAGCCCAAGGAACGGGCGATCAACAAGATCGGGCACAATCTACACGGGCTAATACCAGAGTTTGGGCAAGTGTCACATGCAAGCAAGATTGGAAGACGGAATGCTGCGATCGCAAGAGACTTGGGATACAGGGATCCGAGGCTGTTACAGAGTATGGTGATTTGCAAGCAGCCTGAGATTGGTGGTGCTGTGCCGCCTCATCAGGATAGCACGTTCTTATACACTGATAAGCCGAGTGCAGTTGGTTTTTGGATTGCGCTTGAGGATGCAACGATTGAGAATGGGTGTTTGAGTTTTGCGCCGGGGAGTCATAGACGCGCACCGATTAAGGAGCGGTTTGTGAGGAAG
Source organism: Neophaeococcomyces aloes (assembly GCA_022813445.1). Classification (NCBI taxonomy): domain Eukaryota; kingdom Fungi; phylum Ascomycota; class Eurotiomycetes; order Chaetothyriales; genus Neophaeococcomyces; species Neophaeococcomyces aloes. The sequence continues at coordinate 5,944 of JAKLMK010000199.1, forward strand.
CCGGACAACTCGGGAACCACGTTTGAGAAAGTTGTTGGAGCAGAACAGTGGCCGAGAGAATTTGAGCACGAAGAGGGTGACAAGGAGGAGGAATACGTGCTTGGTGAAGTAAAGGCTGGGACACTAGTGCTGATTCATGGGAATATACTGCACAAGAGTGAGAAGAATTTGAGTCAGAAGGGCCGGATAATATATACTTTCCACTGCATAGAGGGTGAGGAGGTGTACGACGAGCGGAATTGGTTGCAAATTCCTGGTGGACCCGTGGCTTTTACGAAATTGGATGGGAGCACAGCTTGAAGAGGACGTACCCAGCCAACGAAATGTATATCACAGATTTGTACATGTCCATTAGTCATCTCATAATATTATGTTCTGCCAGGTTCGTAAGAGCCGTCGAAATGGATCCACTTTGCAATCCAAAACTGCCTTGCAGCCTAATCTCCGTCTCTAACCCTTCACCATCATATCAGCCTCATGTAACAACAGTGGTAAACTTCACACTGCATCGACAGCCTGATCTTCACAGTACTTATCTAGATCAAAAGTGCCTGCCGTTCCTAATGCAATTCTTTAGAGGAAACTCGCGCTCGCGTTGGCATTATGCCTTTCAAACGACATAATAAGTACGTTCCACTCAACGTTGGTAATGGCAACAGCACCCACCATAGGACTCCAGATATTGTGTTGCCGCCCACAGGCAAAAAGGCTATCCAGATCAAGAGTCCGGAGAGCAAACCTGCGGATAGCGGGAAGCAGATTGGTGCCAATGTAGATGCAGAGATCAAGCTTGCAGCGCCGCCGAGTGAGGTTGTCCGCGCGCCTCTGGTGGCCTCTAGTGCCAAGAGTTCAGTGTCCACTTCCAACGACAATGATGATAGCTCGCCGGACGAGAACACACCAATTACTGAGGTTGACTTCAATCAGATCATCGATGATGTGGACCAGATCTTAGCAAATTCGAGATCAGCTCCCTCCACTGAGCCGTCACGGTTGGTGCAATTCAAGTCGAAATTGAATATTTATGCTCGGAAGCACGTACCGTTCTGGCTAAAGGCAGTCAACGAATCATATGCTGTCGAGATAGATGCGCCTTCATTAAATCGTATCAACTATGATACTTACCGTGCAACGTTTGGTGGCAGCTCACTTCTACCACCTATCACGACGGTAGAGCTCACTGCTCCCAATCCATGTCCAGTATACTACGAAAATCCACATCCGTCTTGTTACCAGCAGTATTGGCATGAACGCTTGCAAAACGAGTACGCCGCGCAGGATATTCAGCTCACTGGTTACGCACTTTACAGTGTGAGTGTCGACCCACATGATGCGCGACTGTTTCTCTACCGAATCAAGATTCCAGGTCTTCGCGAGAATGCACCACGCATCGATCTTGGCGATGTTGTTCTGATAAGGCCACTCATCCCAGTTCTGCAAGACGCAATCACTCGCGAGGCGGAGTGGTGGAACCAGAACAGACAAGGATTTGCCCCTGGCTTCACTGGACAGCAGCACAATGCTATCGTATGGTCAATACAAAGGCGAGACCGAACCATCATTGTCAAACTTGGGGGTGCGCTACCTCAAGACTCTAAATGCAATGTTATCATACCACTACAGAAGTCCAAATGTGCGCCGGCTTGGCGAGCTGTCAGTCTTGCAGCTCCTTCACCGATTTCAGATGCTAACGACACTGCAAAAATCTGGTTGAAAGCTATGCTGTTTCCCGAGCCTGATGATGGAGTTCTGCAAGAGAAACTATCCAAAGGCACATTCGATTTGAAATGGATCGACTCGGAACTAAACTTTGAACAGAAGCGAGCTGTACAAGCTGTGGTAGATGCGGATTACGGACAGATACCATATCTCATATCAGGTCCACCTGGTACAGGTAAGTCGAAGACGATCACTGAGATAGCACTGCAACTATTGGTAGCATCAAGCAAGGTCAAGCCTCATCTACTCGTCTGCGCTCCCTCCGATGCTGCAGCAGACACACTGCTCGTGCGCTTATCCGAGTCACTATCGCCACAAGAGCTCTTTCGTCTGAACAATTGGACAAGATCCGTTTCAGAAGTACCAGGAGAAGTCCGTCCATACTGCTATATCGACTCGAATCAGCTGCATTCGCTACCCAACTTTGAAACACTTATGAGCAAGAATATTGTGGTCACTACCTGCCGTGATGCTAATATGCTGATCAATGCTGGTCTTACCAATCAAGACCTAGGCATAATGAGCTCCAGGTTACTACGTGCCGTCGCACCTGCTATTATAGATACAGCTAATCTGATCCATTGGACGGCCTTACTTCTTGATGAAGCTGCTCAAGCCACTGAACCAGAGGTATTAGTACCGTTATCGGTAGTAACGCCGGCTACCATATCTTCATCATCTATCATGTCTCAACCACAATTTGTCTTGGCTGGCGACGAACACCAACTTGGACCACTTCTCGCCAGCAAGACTATACCCCACTCAGAAATTCCTACCAATTCCGCTGGTCTCGAAATCTCTCTCTTTCAACGCCTGTTTGAACGACCACTCTATGCTAGACATCCACTCTCACGAGCCAACGGCGCTCCACCACTCAAATCCTCGATGCTACCCATCATTCGGCCGCCTTTCCAGAATTTGATCCGGAATTATCGTTCGCACCCAGCAATCCTGAGCACTTCATCACAACTCTTCTATTTAGACACATTAATTCCAGAGCGCCCTGAAACATCCCCCTCAATCCTCTCCTGGCCCCGCTGGCCATCAGCAGGAAAAGGCAGTCTTACCTGGCCAGTCCTCTTCTACAACAACACAGGCGCCGACACCGTCGAATCTGTAACTGAAGGCGATGGCACAGGAGCTGGATCCCTCCTCAACCAAGCAGAAGCCAACATAGTACTCGACCTCGTCACTTCGCTTCTTGACCACGTCAACAACAACAGCAACAACTCTTCAACCCCCACCTCCCTCCACGAAGACGAAATAATAGTCCTATCTCCCTTCAACGCCCAAGTAAAACATCTCCGCACCATCTTCCGCGCCTCCTCCCTCCACCAAATCCGCATTGGCCCCCTCGAAGCCTTCCAAGGCCTAGAATCGCGCGTCGTAGTCTTCTGCACAACCCGCACACGCCTCGGCCAACCACCGCACCACTCCCCCCAAAATTTTGTAGTTGAAGATCAAAAGCGAGGGTTGGGCGTTATCGATGAACCGAAACGGTTTAATGTTGCGATGACACGCGCGAAGGAGGCGCTGATTGTGGTTGGGAATGCGGAGACGTTGACGTGTACGAGGGATCGGTGTTGGCTTGCTTTTTTGGAGTTTTGTGGACGGAATGCGTTGTTTAGTGTGGAGAGGACGGGGTGGTTTGGGAGGGGGGTGAATAGACAGGGCCGAGAGCTGGGGGTGGGAAAACTGGAGAGGGCGCTGAGGTACTCTGAGGGGCTGATGGGTAGGAAGCTGGATGAGGAAGAGGAAGTAGAGCGGAGCGAAGGAGTGAATGGAGGAGAAGGGGAGCAGGGTACAGCTGGGTTCAAACTGCAAGGGAATATGTGTGATTTGGATGAGATGATGAGACGGGCTGAGATTGAACTTTTTGAGGACGACGATGAAGAACAAGTTGAAGTTGAAGATGAAGTTGAAGAACTTGTTGAGGGTGTGGGCGGAGGAGACAGATACGATGAAGAGAACGGCAGTCATATACATTGATTAGGGAACGTATGTGGTGGTTGGGGTAAGGTATTCATGTGAACGAAGGTACTTCTCTCAAAGAAAGCTGCAACTGCCCACACAAGAATTGTCGTTGACAAGTTGTGGTACGTACGTATGTACGAAAGTAAACTTCATGCCATTGTGGGATTGAGATGTTCCTACCTATGATGTGGTCTGATCTACCACGCTCAGGAACAGAAACTCAAGAAACTCAAACTAGCTCGAGCCTTCGACCAGCCTAGGTGCGGTCTGTATCAGCGCAGATGCCTGGCGATCTTCTCACAGGTAGCAGTGCTCATACATGGTCTGGAATGATATCCCAGAGGACAGCTACATTTGCGCTCATGCTGTTCGTAGGATTAAACTCCTCGTTGTCATTCACAGAATCACTCTGCCTGCGTGTGCTAGCGAGATCTTGCACCCTCCAATGCCCAATGTCAAGCTCGGTAGACCATACCGCTGCGTCACCTCCTTGGATCGCGATCACTGAGCCTGGATTTATCAGACTGAATTTCGACGTTGGTGGGGTGGTGGTTGTGGTGTATGGACGGGTTTGTGGATTCGTGGTTGAAGTGGTGTTCGAATTGGTGTTTGTGTTTGTGAGGAGCCATATGGTATGCCTAGTACGACTATCCAAGTCCGGATTCGAGTCTGGCTGTGAACGTGCCATGTCGTTATGATTTGTACACACAACGAGCATGAAGCGGTCCGCTGGGTCGTGGGTAAGGATTTTCTGGACACAAATTTTGCGATGCTGCTGCTGCTGGTTTTGTTGTTGATTCTGATTTTGGTGCTGAGATCTGGCTGTAGCGCCGGGTATGAGTGCGGGTGCCGGAGATGTAGTGCGTAACGCAACATTCAGGATCCAGGAGCGCGTGGTTTCGGCGTGGCCTGTTGGTACGTAGGATATTGCACCGCGTTTGCGGGAGGGTGAGAATGCGTCAGGGAGAGTTGGGGCCGGAATTGGGTGGTGTGGGCGGAGAGGTGGATGCGGGGAAGTGATTGTTGTTGTAGCTGCTTTTGTGATTGAAGATGGAGGGGCGGTTGAGGATAGGAGGCGGGACTGGAAGGATGGGTAACTTTCGGAATTGTTGGGGATTGGGGAGGATGGTTGAGGTTGTTTGAAGCGTGTTGTTGTTGTTGATGTTGAGGACCGTAGGTGTTTGGGGGTGGTTAGGTGGGGCGCTGGAGGGGAATGGTCTTCGGGGTCGGTATTTGGGGAGTCGTCGTTGTTTGGATCTCGCTCAGATTGTGCATGGTCGAGGGGAAGGATGGTTGGAGATGAGTGTGGGATTTGAATCGAGGAACGGCTAGATTTTACTGGTTGAGTTCGTGGACGGGACGACAGGGATGGTGATGGTGGAGGTGATGAGCTGAGATACTCTGTCGCCTCTTCAATTAGCTCGGCATTTGGTGTAAAGTGTGCGAGTTTCCGGCGCTTTGCTGTGGATGAAATTTGATTGTTGGATTGATGGGAATGCGTTGTGGTTGATTCCTGTTGAGTTGACGTCCTGAGGATTTGAGTGTTGGTTTCTATTGACCCTCCGCCGTTATCGTCTGACCGATCGTCTACTTCTTGTTGATGTGTCCGGGTGCTTTCCAAAATGGACACTAATTGCGGCTGAACAAGATGATCGTTATCTCCATCTGCCTCGATATCATCTCCACCACTTTGCTTCGCTGTGCTAGAGAACGGAGTTTTAGTGTAAGGTGAGCTGGGTACTTGCGATGAGCGGAGAAAGCGGTTGGCGAATCCGGAGCGTCTTGATGATGGTGCCGAAGGTGTGCTTGATGGTGGCGCGAATTTTCGTGATGCTGGCGTCTGTGAGTAGATCATTAGTAGCTACGTCTGTTGCTGAATTCATCGTATGGTAATCATGGCAAGAGAGATATACTTGAGTAGGCATCTTAAAGCTCTTCGAGATTCGTTGTCTCCGGCGTTAAGTTACATGTACAGAGGGACGTGTTAATGAATCGAGGCCGGTGGTGGAAGATTCATTATTTCCCATGTACATTAGACATGCAGTTGTAACGCACCAGTGTAACCTTACTGTACGTATGCTGACCAAGACAAATTCAGCAAGAACTATACATGCATCGGTCTACTATAAAGCACGAGGTGTTGGTCTACTGCTCGCACCGGATCACCTGACCATAGCACTCTTTGTCACGTGAGTACGTGGCGTGTTATCGTTTCTGTGGCTTTGTTAAGTCCTTCGTCCTCTATTTATCCAGCACTCAATTGAACTCTACCTCTGTCGTGGTATAGAAGTGCAACAAATGACGTAAGACGCGTCTGAAGTATGTATTTATCATGCTGACACACCTAATTCTATCATCTCGAGACATCTCTAGCCAATCTGTCAAATTTGACTCTTACCAGACCTGAACTACCTACACATTCACAATATTTCCAGTGCGGGGTTTCTCACATATCTGAAAACCAAGATTCTACGGTCCTACCGTGCATCCTTGGCTTGGTCCCTCATCTGTTATAGCAACCAAACGCAGCACACCAGCTTCATATGGCGACGAGATCAAAATGAAGCACGGTGAATTCGCCCGCTCACGTGTGATCCCATCCCAGCTATGGGAACCCGACATCAAATCTGCTCTTCTGCCAGATCGTGTTGTGTGTCTCCATTTGCTCCTCATTCTCTTCTTCCGAGCCAGTTCTGACGCATATCTCTTTAACGGAGCATCTGAAAGGCAATTCACTATTCTGCCTTATGATCTGGTCAGATTGAATTATGACCCCTCGCTGACTTCGACCACGTCCTCTTCAACCTCCCATTCTGTTAAGCCCCATGCATCTTCCATCACGACATTTCTTTCATCTAACCCGAACATCCTCAAATCCACAGTAAGTATTTCCAAACCCTTCAACAAACCTGTGCTCAGAGCAGCGAAGCTCACATACCGTGTGCAAAAGTCCCCAGAGCCATCCGGAATAAATGCAACTACCTTCGCAAGATCCTGTCCTTTAGCTGTAGTCTTGTCAAGAACTACAAAACAATGGGTCGCTATCATCGAACGGCACTCCAAAAGCGGTTCTATCATCTCATGCCAAGCCTCGATACATTCGTTGGTAGACTTTTTCAGGAATGGAGATTTCCCAAGTGTTCTAAACGATTCTTTCGTGGTAGCTGGAACGGGGTTCACAAGTGGTGATGTACTGCTAGCAAGAACGTAATGAAGTCTTGGACTATCTCCCGGTTGGTCGCTGGTGGTCAGGAAAGCTTCAAGGGTCTGACATTCGTCAGTGGCGATGACCACGAAAACCAAATTATAACTTACCGCTCCTGGAATCTTCGCCGTGCGGAAGACAATGACTTTCATGCCCGATGGCTCATCACTCGCAGCATCCAGTCCGACTATATCCTGAGCATTAAGTTCTTTGCTAAGCTCTTCTTTCCGTTGCCCGAAG
>JAKLMK010000019.1:2747-288286 GCA_022813445.1 Neophaeococcomyces aloes
GGTTGGGATGGACCAGATGACTCTGCAAATCCGAAGAATTGGTCGAGGTCGAAAAAATGGGTCGCCACCATCGTCGTGGCCATGTTCACCTTCATTTCACCTGTGAGCTCATCAATGATAGCACCGGCCCTGAAACAAGTCGGCAATGACCTGCATGTTCCCACTGGATTCAGGCAGTCAATGTTACTGTCAATCTTCGTCCTGGCCTATGCTGTAGGCCCTTTGTTCTTAGGTCCACTGTCCGAGGTCTTCGGCCGAACGAAGGTCTTGTATCTAGCTTACCTTTTCTTCCTCATCTTCTGTCTTGCTTGCGGATTTGCCCAAACCGAAGGTCAATTCCTCGCATTTCGCTTCATTTCTGGTCTGGGAGGAAGTGCACCATTGGCAATTGGACCAGGTGTCCTCGCAGACTTGTGGCCAGCCGAAGAGAGAGGCAAGGCTCTTGGTCTCTACGTTGCAGGCCCTCTGTTGGGGCCCGCAATTGGCCCAATCGCCGGTGGTTATATTGCTGAGTACACTACATGGCGCTGGGTTTTCTGGTCAATTGCCATATACACGGCACTCATGCAAATAGCTGGCCTCTTTGCCCTACAGGAGACATACGCTCCAGTCCTACTAGCCCGAAAGGCCGCCAAGATTGCAAAAGCAGCAAAAGCAGCCGGCACAGACAACAACCTCTCCCTCCAACCAACCCATACCACATTACCCCTCCCTCAACTTGTCCGACGAGCACTGAAACGGCCCTTCTACCTCCTTGCCACTCAACCCATCATACAAGCCCTAACTCTGTACCAACTTTACCTTTACGGTTCGTATCCTTTTTCCAACGAGATGCTACCAACACACCCACATAACCTCTCACGAACACAAACTAACAATTCCCACAGGCACAATCTACCTAGTCCTAACAACCTTCCCCACAGTCTGGTCAACCATCTACGGCGAATCCGCCGGCACCGGCGCCCTAAACTACCTCTCCCTAGGCATAGGATTCCTCCTTGCCACCCTGTTCGCCTCGCGCCTCAACGACAAAATCTACATCCGCCTCAAAACCACCCGCGGCAATGGTAAAGGCAAACCCGAATACCGCATTCCCCTAATGTTTCCAGCCTCCTTCTGTGTCGTGATTGGCCTCTTCATATACGGTTGGTCCGTCCACTTCCACACCCACTGGATCGTGCCCAATATCGGCGCCTGCATCTTTGCGGCAGGCACAATCGTTAGTTACCAGTGTTCGCAGACGTATATTGTTGATGCGTATGCGCCGGTTGCCGCGAGTGCGATGTCCGCGGTCGTTACATTTAGGAGTTTGGCTGGGTTTGGATTTCCGTTGTTTGCGCCGGAGATGTATCGGGTTCTCGGATATGGGTGGGGTAACAGTCTACTCGGGTTTGTGGCGTTGGGCGTGGGGGTGCCGGCGCCTTTGGCATTTTGGTTGTGGGGGGAGAGGTTGAGGGGTCGGAGTAGTGAGGCGGCGAAGGGGTAATTCCGTGTGGTTTGCTGCCTGCTGGTTTGGGAAGGGGTTGGGTTTGTGGTTTAATGGCGTTGGGAAATAAGTATAACTACGTGAGATGTGATTATGGGGAATGATATGATAGTATGACATGATAGATACGTTTGTTAGTCTTGTATCGCCATGACACGATATACATGCACAGGAGATACTATACTGTATTGACTGCAACAACCGACACTAGCAAATTTAACTCTCCAAGTTCCAGGATTCCTGACATCAATCCTCCTCGAGCCTCACCAAATCGTGCCCAACCAATAACTATCTGTACAGACACAGCATATAAAACCCATCCCTCATAGCCTCTCCACACCCAGCCTAAGCTTCTCCTCCTCCAAAAACTCGCCCAACAACCCCAACCCCCTCGTGACAACCTCCGGCCTCTCCGTAAAATGAAACCTGACTCTACCCTTGAACTCCCTCTTCCACTCCTCCTTATCACCCTTCCCACCATCCTTGCCAATATCCTCATCAAAACTAAAACACAGCCCCGCCGGACTAACCAAAACCCCCTTCTCCGCCACCAACCGCTTACAAAACTCAACATCATCCACCGCCTCCCCGGTCTTGGCGTGCTTAAACTTGACGAACGCGCACGCACCGGCCGTCGGACGCACCCACTCGGCTTGGTCGCTGTGCGCGTCGATAAAAGATTGGATATTGTTGATGTTTGTACGTGCGTAGTCTAGGTGTTTTTTCAGGATAGCGGGGCGACAGCGGGGACTCAAGACTTCGGTTGCGATGGTCTCGTCGAGGATGCTGGTTGATTCCATGGAGTACAGGCGGTAGTGCATTAGGGACGCGTGGAGGGTTGGGGAGGGTGTGAGGATCCAGCCTATTCTTATGCCGGAGAGGCCGTAGCATTTTGAGAGGGAGGTTGAGACGAGGATTTTGGGGTAGGAGAGGGTGGAGGCGTGTTCGATGAAGGAGGTTGGGATTGTGGTGAGAGTGGTGTTTGATGGTGTGGTTGTGCCGTTGGTGTTATTGTTGGTGGTGGAGGTGAGAGGGGCGGTGTCGGCGTTGTGGAATAGGGGACGGAAGATCTCGTCGCAGTGGATTGTTATGTCGTGCTGTTTTGCTATTTTGATGATCTCTCTTTGGAATTCTGTGGGAAGACAAGTCCCGGTTGGGTTGTTCGGATTGTTCAGATTGAGCATCTTTGTAACGCCGGGTTTGATAAGCCGCTTTAGTTCTTCGAGTTCGAGGCCCCAATTACTCTCTAGTCGGTGGCGCCAGAATGATACATTGCAGCCGATATCGATTGGCTCTTCGATGAGAGGCCCATAGGTTGGGTATTGCACAATCACATGGTCTGAGGGCTTGAGAAGAGAGCGGTAGATGATGTGGTTTGCGCCTGTGGTGGCATTGGTGACAATTACATTGTCTTTCGTAATTTGTGATTTGGTCTGGTCGTAAATGTTTGCAATTGCTACTCGGAGAGATTCACTGCCTTGTGCAGAGATCGAACCTAACAATGTGTCGCTGAAGTTAAAGGCTTGTGCGGTGGCTTTGGGATCTGATGAGAGGGATATAATTTCCTTCAACGTGAGGGAAGGAGTAGCACTGCCGGCGAGAACTGCTTTGGCAGAGGCGCTGTTGGAGGAAATCCACTATCGCTGTAAGTCCGCTGTAGTGAGGATAGTTTGAGACACATACCTGCCAGAGCTGGAAGTTTGGATCGGGATCCATCTTGGAGAGCAGCGGTACCAGTTATCGGAGCTTGAGGAGGTCAGGCCTTGAATGGGGTGGACTTGATACTTATGCCTGACGACGCTGAGTAATAGGAGTGAATGGTCATAGGTCTATCCAATCAATTGAGTCACAATCCAGGTCACGTGTGACGATCAACGAAAGGGCGTACTCGGGTCAAATGCGGTTGAACCTTCAGATGCTGTGGGGGAAGATGCAAATCAAAGTCCATTGGAATTGATGTGCATGCGGGATACTGACGATATACTGTAAGGATGTGTTGATATCATTGTTGAGGTATCCTGTCCTCGAGCACGTGTACCAAAGATCGCAACATGGCAGTGCTTCGATCATCATGAATTGACACTTGCAGAATTCAGGAACCAGCAAGAATCAAAGCCTTGGACTAAACAGTAACATGTAAGTTCGATGGTAACGATGATCGGAGAAGACTGAGACAAAACAATTGGAATTCAGATGTGCCAAGGTCATTGACGAGCGCCACACCGGTTCTAATCTATCCTTCGTCGAAATAGATTGGTAATATCCATGAGGTGTCCGCGTGGTTGTCGTTCTTCCACAATCGTTCCCTTTTGGGCATGATCAGAAGATCTTCGTTGGTTCATCTTATCGTTGTTCAAAATCTGTGAACCATTCATCTCGACAAGGGGACGACACAATTACGAAGAGTCATCTTCGAATCCTTCTGCTTCACAGCGATGGTCGGGTGGAGACATACTGTGAGGTTATTCAGTTGACCAGTAATCGATCATGTAGCTAACGATAGTGGCGCCGTAGGCGATTTTGTTTAGGGAGTAAGGAGGAAATGCAATAGAAAGAAGCGTTCATACAATTGCAAAGGCCTGTCACATAGATGTAGCCGAACCTTATTAGGAAGGGCTTCACAGACGGAGACCCAAATGTTGGCCGAAACCATGAATATTGAACGTACCATCATCCAATTATAGGGAAGTTGACCTTGGAATGTTCCTTTTCGAACTGTTTAGTAGTGATCCTATGGTTTGAACAAATATTAAAGGCAATGCGCTGAGGTGGGTATCTTTGTTGTAATCATACAAGGCTCTAGTGTTGGTGGTACAGTATTCGAATCGTGGTAGTTTCGGGGAGATCGTGGAGAATGTTTGCAGTTTGGAGTACAGAGGATGCTATCCCACCTCGAGCGATGAAGCAAGGGGCCCGATGTAGCATCAAGGATGGCTTCGAAGCCTGGCTCGAGGTCGCCGATAGCATTGTTAAGCATTCTGCTCGTCGCTGCGATGTCCAAGCCTGTAAGTATGGCATTTGCTTCGGAAGTTGTAACTGAAGTCAAAAAGACTTCGATGTGTATCGTCCCAGCGGCAGCAAGAATGCTTCTCTCGAAGTAGTAGTAGATGTGGTTGTGTGAGTGTAAACATTGTTGCACTAACGTCCAACGTCTATTGCTGTGGGTGAGCAGGGGTATGTTGAGATTCGGTACCGTCATCCCAGAACTCAATATCTTCATCCCCTTCCTGTCCTATGATCTCACCCTGCCTCATGCCTAATTTGCCCTTCTTCAACAGGTTGGTAATGTCTTCTCCAGTCCCAGCTTTCCTCCTTAAGATATCCTCCAATGTCGACTTCTCATCCATGAATATCTTGAGATGGTCGGAGATGACGTGACGATTCGAGCATGATGGACACTTGATGAGCACTGTTCCTTTGTGATAACCATGCTTTGTAACAATATGCGCCGACCTGTGTTTACATGGCTTGCAGGTGAATGTAAGCTGATACGATGGTTGCAGTGGCCGTGGAGTAGATATGCCTGCTTCGGATTGAGGCACAGTAAGCGATGAATTGAATCGGCAAGATCGAACAGGACTTCGTGATAAAGCGAAGGTATTCAGACGCTGCGGCCGACGAGGTATTGTTGACAGATGCTGCGCAGATGGCGTTGTGGCAGCAGTGACATATCGTTTCCACGGTAGTGATTGCAGCAGTCTTGATGTGGATTGCATTGTGGTATGCTTTTGCTGCGAACAAGGACTGCGAGAATAGACAAGAGTGATATTGGTTGGTGTGTAGTAACGGGGATAATCAATGGTTCAATCCCAGCCGTTGCGGCAAAGAAAGTTTGAGAACGGAAGTGAAGGTAAAAGTCCGAGCAGACCCTGCCAAGCACATGTGTATTGATGCCTCAGGCTAGAAACAATTGCGGGCTGTTACTCGAATACATAAAGGTACCGCAGTCGCCTTCTGAGTAGAAGCAGTAACCTACATAACTCAACAGTCTCTCGAACACAAGGTGGCGACGTTCTCTGACATACTTTGGAAGATTTGCCGACCTGTACAAACCAAAACTGGCCAACCTTTGCCACTGTTTTCATTCTTTATAAGTTCGCCCAGTCTTCACAGCTGCAGCCTCTTCGGCGATTAAATAGACGACCTATTTACAGCATTTCTTCCTTATACAAGTTATACACTGAGGCGCGCTTCGGCGCCAAAACATCGATATGATTAGTGGACGTGGAAGGGGTGGAAAGATCAGAGCACCAAGAAGAGTAAGATACCAGTCCCTCTAAATCGAGCACTTTCACTATGCCAGTCCACTCTCCAGCCTTAGACATTGTTTAGTACTTCACTCGTCACTTTCTTTGCCTGCCTGAATAATGCGCTGTATCACACTCTTGACTTGCCATCTACACTAGTCTGGCTTGAAAAATGCGACTAACAATTCGTTCTGCGCAACAGGCCTTTACTAAAGACGATGTTGACTGTGAGACGGTATGGGAAGTCCTCCACAGAGCCTTCCGAGAGATACACGCTCGAAATGCCTCCCAGTTGTCCTTCGAAGAACTCTTCCGAAATGCCTACAAGCTGGTGCTCAAGAAGAAAGGCGAGTTCCTATTTGAAAATGTCAAGCTACTCGAAATCAGCATTCTGGACAACAACGTCAAAAGCAAAATCGTGGATCTAGCAACACCATCACTACTTCTATCTGGCCCCTCAGAAACGTCTTCGGTCGAGAAACGAACAGCTGGCGAACGGTTTATCTCCATACTCACTAGGTCGTATCAAGATTACTCGATTGAAGTCGGCATGATCACGGATGTGCTTATGTACATGGACCGCATTTCTACTTCTGAAGGCCGCAAACCGTCTATATACACCATAGCCCTTGGTCTGTTTCGAGAGCGTATTCTCAAGTCTCCAGTCAATAAAGAGCTTTCCATAAGTATTCTAGATTTGTTGGAAATTACTCTGTTGGACATGATAGCTCTGGAAAGGAGCGGGGATATGATTGACAGGCCCTTGATCAAAGCTAGCTGCCGAATGCTAGAAAATCTTTACGAGACCATCACGGAAGAAGAAAGTACAAAATTATACCTAACTTCTTTCGAGCCGAAATATCTCGATGCAAGTCGTGAATATTACAGGAACGAGGGCAAAATTCTCCTTCAGGAAGCCGATGCCACAACTTTCTGCAGCCAGGCAGCACGCAGATTAAGAGAAGAGAGCGAAAGGTGTCAACAATCCTTATCACGAGCAACCGAGCCAAAGATCATTTCAGTTGTGGAGAAAGAGCTTATCGCCGCACACATCCCAGAGGTCATTAACTTACCAGGCACTGGTATCCGGGCTATGATTGCGAACGACAAGATCGATGATGTACGAGTATTGTACGATTTGGTTCGCAGGATCGATCAAGGATTGAAGCCACTTAAAGATGCCGTGCATAAACTCATTCTGGAAGCTGGTGAGGACATCAACAAGTCTGCTCTACAAACAGCTAGTGAAGTGCCTCAGAAGCAGCAGCAGCAACAACAACAACAAAAAGCTCCCGAGAAGAAAGACGCTGGGAAAACACCACCTGTCAAGCCTCTTAACCAGCAAACTCTTGCTGCTACGAACTGGGTTGAGGAGGTCTTGAAACTCAAGGCTAAATACGATAAGCTGTGGGAACTTGCTTTCCGGAGTGATGCGGTCATGGAGAAAGCATTGGAGATCAGCTTCCAGGACTTTATTAACAGCAACAGGAGAGCTCCTGAATTCGTCTCATTGTTCCTCGATCTGTATCTCAAGTCAAGCGGCAAGGAGAAAACCGAAGCTGAGGTTGATTCGCTATTGGACAGTGGTGTCACGCTTCTGCAATACCTCGAAGACAAGGATATTCTGGAATCATACTATCACAAGCACATGGCCAAACGCCTGCTCATGAACAAGACAATCAGTCGAGATGTAGAGAAGTCAATGCTGTCAAAGATGAAGGTCAAACTTGGTAATCAGTTCACTTCCAAGATGGAAGGTCTACTTAAGGACATGGAATTGTCTGATAGTTTGACCAAGCAGTACAAGGATTATGCTTCAAAACTAGAAGCAAGAAAGAGTTCGAAGCTCGAGTTGGAGGTGCACGTCTTGACCACCACTGTCTGGCCAATTACTGCTGGTGAAGCCGAGAACAGATCGTGTTTGTACCCGATTGAGGTCGAACAAGCTAAGGAATCATACGAGAAATTCTACCTGGGCAAGCACACTGGCAGAAAATTGACTTGGATGCATCACATGGGTGAAGCGACCATGAGAGCGACCTTCAAAAAGGACGGTCAGCCTATCACATATGAGGTAGCAGCTCCCACGTTTTGTATGATGGTGCTCATGCTCTTCAACGAGCACGAGAAGCTAACCTTTGATGAAATTCAACAACTTACTAACGTCCCTACTGAGCAACTGATACGTACAATGCAATCAATTGCTGTGGCGCCCAAAACACGATTATTGAAGAAAGAACCGATGAGCCGAGATGTTAGCCCCACCGATCAGTTCTCTTACAATGCCGAGTTCAAGCATCAATTTCGAAAGTTCAAGGTTGCTCTTGTTTCCGAACAATCTACTAATAAGGTCGAGAATGCGGAAGAACGAAAAGAAACGCAGAAGAAGGCTGACGATCAGCGAGGCCTCTTGATCGACGCTGCTGTTGTGAGAATAATGAAGGCACGTAAGACCATGACACATCAACAACTCATGACAGAAACCATTCAGATGCTATCTACCAGGTTTCAGCCTGAAGTGTCGATGATCAAGAAAAAGATCGAGACATTGATTGAGCGGGAGTATCTTGAGAGAGGTTCGGATCCAGCAAATCCATCGTACAACTATCTAGCATAGAACAGCGCTCATTTGCATGAGATCGGAGGTTGGCGCGAAAGGAGAGATATGTGGTTTCATTGGCATGAGTGACGAGGATGGCACCGTGGAATGAGAAAACGTTTATGATGTTCTAGCAAGGCGTTCGGTGTCGCCGGGTCGTTTGAGCCCTAGTCGAGCGTTGAAGGTATCATATTATTTCTTGGCAAATTTATACCACCAAACTTGGACTTTCACTCTTGATTCGAGAGCAGAATCGTAAACGAAACGCATCAGACCTTATGAACTGTATCGCGTTACGCTTTGGCAGGTTTCCTTCCATTATTGTCATTCGACGCGTTTGGACTCCATATCGCGTTTCATTCGTCTAGGAAATTTCCGATTGTCCAAGTCGCGAACTGTGACTTACATTTTCACGTTTTGTATTTTATTGCGACTCCGATATAATCCTGCCCTTTCAACGCTCAGCGTGACCCTCACTGCTAAACCTCATGAGCACAAATACTTGGGGCACTCTTAAACTCCGCTACCATAACATCAGCTGATGCAGCCTTGTAATAGCACTTAACAACAGATGCAGTTGCAATCGATAACCATGGTCCTATAAGTACCATCACGACTCAGTTCGCCTCGTACACCTTGTCCAATACAATGGACATCGACATCTCCGACATCTTAGCCGACATATCTCGCCCCTCTGGCGCTTCCTCCCACACTGATAGTTACGATGCGCAAACAGCCTATACAGACCACCTCCAGCTAACACGCGCTTGGACGACCGAGCGCTGCACGCCGACACTGCAACCATACCCTGCCATCCTCGTCGATCGCATCATGAACCGGATACGCGCACAAATCACGCGAATCGAAGACCTGACTTCCGGTGCCTATGATTCCACACCAACTCCTGGCCAACCGGCTCCAAACCAACAGAACTTGAACCTGACACTCAGTATCCTGCAAACTGACCTAAGTCGTACGCAATTCCTGGTTCGGAGCTACTTGAGACAGAGATTGTCGAAGATCACAAAGCACGCGACATACTATGCCAAGTATCACACGGGTACAGATTCGACGACTGACACGAAATCGAATCTTCTCAGCCCGTCAGAGGTGCAATTTCTGCAGCACCACCAGCACCTGCTCACACAGCTCTACTCGTCTTCGTTCCTGTCGAGTTTGCCGGTGAGTTTACGACGACTAGACGATTCTACTGGAGGAAGTGCACGAATGGATGAGGGACCGGATAATGGAGCAGGGGTTTTCGTGAGGTGTTTGGCGCCAGGATGGGGTAATGAAGCTGAAGTGGATCAGACTTTGAGGGACGGGGATGGAGGAGGTGGGAAGGAGGAAGATAGGGCTACAGTTGAGTTGAGGATGGAGAGAGGTGGTGTACTTGTGGGACGATGGCGGGACGTAAGATCTGGGGTCGAGAAAGGAGATTTGGAAATTCTTTGACAGTCGTGGGCTAATTGGGAGTTCAAACTCACGGTCGAGCTAGTCTGCAGGCGTCAATACAAGTTCAGACACGTCAAGGTTGGTTGAGGGACACAATGCAAAAGGGATTGCATCAGATCCACCGCATTGGTAGTCAGCAATGTGAGCATGGCTATTTTCGACTAGACATTTCGAGCCTGATTCATGTTGAGGCATTTCGATCCTGGGTCAGGCGAGTGAAACAGTCCAGTCATGGCAGGAACTAGTGATCGCTGTTACTCACGCTAGTGTGTTTTCGACCATCTACGAGGCACCAATTTCTTGGCGGAGCTTTTGCACTATTTGTGCCAACGAGCGCTCTTGACGATCTGGATTACATCAGATCAGCCTTCCACGCCCAAATCTGTTGTCATGGGATGCTGCTGTATCTTTGGCTACTTAAGAGCCATGGATTCCAAGCTGCAGACAGTACGTTCTTCTTCTTCTTCTAACCAAGGACGTTTTCGAGATGTGCCACCTGGCTCTTTGCAAGTTCGATCACTGAATTTCAATGCGCCTTCTTGAGAGTTAAGCTAGTGTTCCCAACATACCATGGATATTAAAACGTCTGCCATCACGCCAGCGAGTGGCTTGACCACTCCATCGGCAGAAGACTGGGAGGCAGTCCGCTACTTCGTCACGAAGCTCTGGCATCAAGAACAGGAGAAGACCAACAATGTTGTTCGTCAACTGAAAGCAAAGTACTGTCTCAATGTGACGTATGTAACACATCCAATTTCTGTACAACTGCTTACGTTCTAGCGAAAACATGCTGAAGAAAAAACTTCGAGCATGGGGTCTGGTCAAGAATTTGAAGTTTATATCGCCACTTGGGCAATGCTCAGTATTACCAGAAGCATTATGAACCAGCACGTTCAAGCTATGTGAAGAGTTTGGATGCTGCAGAAGCCTTTCGTACGCGTTTTGCCGAGCATGCGCTTGAACCAACTGAAATACATCGCATTTTCACTCTCCTTTCATGGCTTGATAGTGTTCGGAGCGACATCGGAGATAAGAGTATCGAGGGTTATGATACTATGAAAGGTGCTCTGGAGGCTAACATACAAGCTGAGGTCAAAGTGAGGGAGAATAGACCTTGGACTCCCCTGATACCGGAGTTGGTTCCTTCACGAGCAAGGCACGAAGGCCATCACAAGCTGACTACACGTACTCGAGCCGCTCGCATTGTCACTGCGCGTACGCCGGATCGTGCCAAAGAACATGGCCTGTCTGAAAGACATCCAGAAGAGGACAGTGTACATAAAGCCACCCAAACGTCTGCATCAACACAAATTTCGAGCGTTTGCAATTCTCAATTTCAGATGTCATTGCCGCCACGCCTGGGATTATCCCCAAAACCTCGCCCGAAACCTTCTCCGCCACAGCCAAAACCTCGCCCGCCACATAGGTGACTGACGGCAAAAGGCAACAGACAGGCTGTACTTTGTGAGACAAGAATCAGGTGTTCAACTAAAGGGCCTTCGCAACGCTTTACAATCTTATCCCCAGAAATGACCTCTTTTGGAAGTATGTTCTGCTTTTGACGGATCCTGGTCTTGCCATTGAAAAAGACATAGTTTTGCAACTGTTATGAGTGAATTGAGAATTAAGGTACAGTGCTTCCATCCGTAACACGACTATTACCATCTTCCAGCACCTGCTGCTGGAATCTTAAGCAGGTTTGAGCTCCAAGCTTGTCTTCGTCCCTGTTCTTGCTCAGATACCTGCTAGTGCTGGTTGACTATCTATTTGTGCATTTGCCTCAATGACAAAACAGCAATCTCAAGGCTAAGGACGGGCAATCTCACCTTGTCCTCGAGGACTCATCGTCCACTTGACACTGAAGCAACTTCGAGCTCCTACATCATTACTACATACCACAAGTGTTTGAGAGTTCTCTCCATGATAGGCAAGATATAACACACCCTGCCAGCAATCGATGTCTCGTTACAACACCAAACAGTCACTTGCCGAAGAGATGAGGTGTTTTGGTCTTGCTACACCAAAACTACAAGCTGAGCCAAAGAAAGCCTCTCAACATCGACATGACACTGCTGAACACGACATGCCTCACATAAGCCCTCCAATTCCCAATCATCAACATCTTGTCCGAAAAGTGCTCCTTTCACCCGTGTGCTTGCATCGATTACATCACTCCCATCCCGTCTCCCTGCCATCGTCTCATATATCCAAGCCTCATATCCCATGCTCGACACGCACCGCCGCCCTCCATCGCGACTCCCCCAAATCCCAGTGCCCAATTGGGTACGCATCAACGACAGAACTTCCGTCCATCCGTTTCACACATCCCACTAAATAATCTGCATCGAATTAAAAGTCATACCGCGTTTTCTTGTAAGAAATTCCGTAACGCATAACACCCTTTCTGAAGGTCGGTTTGATACGACTGCCTACCTATCAATTTACTTCGCTATGTACGTATGTGTCATGGCAGGACTTCGTACCGTGTATATATGGTATAAGGACAGCCGGTTTACGGATATAACGTTTGATCTGGTTGCGTGCATATGTGGGTGATGGGGGTTCGTGTGTATGTATACTGCTGCTTGTACATGGAGAATGATTTGTAGAGGCTATATTATACATAGATCTACAATTCCATACATGTGTGGTGCGTGTACTTGACCAACGAACAGGTGAGCGTGTGGATTAAAACTAAAGACTTACAACTCACTTCGATTTGATTTGATTCGGTTCGGTTCAGCACTACAACCTATCTTCCACAGCAGATCTTCACAACAATCCACCGTACCCTATGTACTGTTTGTTTGAACACTAATACCAGAACAGCATCAACCAACAAAAACCAAATCCCCATCCTCATTCCCAATCCTCTCATCCAACACAATCCGATCCGTCTTCCATCCACCCTGTCCATCACCCAACTCCGCCTCCAACACCCTCCCCCCATCATGCAATCTCACGTTCCGTGCACTACCTCCGAAATTTCCCCCGCCAGGCACCCACTTAAAGTGGCCCCATTCATTGCTTAGATGCTCGTTCAGATTAATGCTGGCTAGCTTCTGGTGGCCGTGTCGGTCCGAAACAGATGCGATGAGATCGTATGATTTATCGAGTGTTATGTTTTGAGAGGAGGTGGAGAAGTTGCCGCGCAGTGGTTGTTGTTGCTGTTGGTTGTGATGGGAGTGTGAGTATGCTGCTGCTGCTGCTACACCGGCGCCACCGGCCATGCCCATGCCCATAGCGGCGTGTTGTTTTCTCCTTTTTTCTTCTTCTTCTGCGTCTTTCTTCTCTTTCCTCTTGTCCTTGGCGTAGTCCTGGAGTTTGGAGCCGGCTATGGCGCCGCCTATGCCGCCTAGGAAGCCGTGGCCCATTTTGTGGCCGCCGTAGACTCCTGCTGCGCCGCCGGCGACGGCACCGAGGAAACCGCGCTCTGCTTCGGGATTGTTGGGATCGTAGGGTGGTTGCTGTTGTGGTTGGAGGGTTTGGGGGGCGGCGCCGCCGTAGCCCCATGCTGGATCTATTTGTGGTGCTTGCTGTCCGTAGGGTTGTTGACGGGGTTCATCGTGGGTGTAGCCGTAGTGGTTGGGTGGAACTGCTGAGGTTGGCTGGTTTAGATTTGAAGTTGGTGGGTATTGGTTGGATTCACCATATGAGGGCGGGTATTGTGATTGCTGGCCTTGGTATGATTGAGAGTTATAACCTTGGCTTGACTGGTTGTAGGATTGGTAACTCTGCTGTTGACCGTATTCTTGACCATACTGTTGGTGGCTGTACCCTTGCTGTCCATATCCTTGTTGTTGATAATTGTCTTGGCCGTGGTATGGTTGTGGCGCATTGCTTTCAGGATAGCCATAAGAGTTAGATGGATTCACCGATTGAGAACCGCTACCAGAACCATATTGATGCTGTTGACTGGAGTTAGGGTCTTGGTAGCCTTGATAACCGTGTCGCTGATCGTTCTGGCCAGATCCACCATTGTAGTAGCCTTGAGCGGACATAGTTTTGTCTCTTTGCCGTGCTAAGAGAGCTTCGCAGAATAGATGTGTTTACTGGAAAATATGCTGTGAGATGATTTATCAACGCACTGTGTAGACGATACGGAAGAATGCAAGTCAGTGTTTAAGGATGATTTATTGGTAGACTGAAATTCGGGGTGCCTGATAGTGGGGCAGTAAGGCTCACTGATCCTTCCCTCGTTTGGAGATCAGATGCGGACGATGAAGCACCGCCACTTTCAGCTGCGCCTGATGGATCCACCATCCAATCACCGTTCGTGTATCGCGGAGGTTCACCGTTTGCACCTTGTGGTTGAGCAAAACCTTGTTGAGCAAAGCCTTGTGGTTGAGCAGGTAAAAGTAGCGGCGGACCATTGACGATGTGTGGAGGTTCAGCGGCTGCATCTTGTAGTTGAGTAGAGAGATTTGGTTGAGATGCACCATCAGCAGTCTTTTTAGGCCGTCCGGATCGTGGTACATTCTCACTTGCGGCCAACAACTCACGTAGAGTGTATCCAGTTGCTCTCGACTTCGCTCTAGTCCAGATCGCTTTCACGGTGCTTGATTTAATCCCGGTCCATTGTTCAATAGTGTGATAGGACGAGTTATGCACAAGACGCTCCCAGATGATCACTGTCCTCAATGAAAGAGGTATCTCACGCCGTGCAGTTTTGGGTCCAATATAAGTCTTGGGAGATTTATCACAATCTGCTTTCCGAGGTCGACCTGGGCCACGTTTCACGGGTGGTTGCTCCGTTGGCTGCTCCGGTAATTGCTCTGTTGGTTGCGCCGTTGGTTGCTCTGTTGGTCCCTCCATTTTTGTTCAATGAAAATGGAAGTCTACCTAGGTAGTAATACTTGTCAAGCGTTGCAAGGAGTAGATACGAGTACAACTAGGAGGAAGTCTCACGAGGATGCCAACCTCCTCAATATGGAAAAATACCGCTAAACCAGCTCGGATACTCACTTTTCAATGACATCACATAGAATCGGTGACTGAATACCACCCGACGCAACAATAAAAACAAATGTCCCAGTTGTTTTTGCGATAACTATCCTGAAAGCGGACGGAAAGCACAATTTTAGTGGTCTGATTGGCAGTCTTCTTTCATGATACTCCATGCCGATTATGTCATAGCATGATTCGAAATATCCCATTGGCTAAAACGTTGATGTCAGGTCGATTGGGGGTATTTGCTTTTTTAATTGTATGAAGTACGCAGTTTCTTGTACTTGGCCTGATAAAGAAGTGACGAGGTCCTCCACCAATATACGGTCAAGTTAAGTCGAAGGACATCGTTCACTATGCTTATGGCGTCGTGCTTGTTGATCAGAAGATAAACGCAGGCAAGTCTATCACCTATCACACCAGGTAATCAGTACAGTCCTTGTTACTTTTATGCTCATATGCCGATGGCATGGCAAAATCACAGGAGCTCGAAACGAAGGGAGACAGTACACACACCAATGTGTCAGGGTCACAAGCCGGGTTGCACATATCTTCTCCGGATTGTGATTGTTCATACAAGCCTGTCGCTTCACACTTTGCACTCATATTCATGAATTACTATCCAACATTGGGTATCATAATTTTTGACAGTACTATATAGAAAAAATCTTGCTTAGAATGTGAATAGGAAGGCTACAACGCTAACGACCATTGCAATACCAGAGCCTGCAAGTTGAGCGGCACTATTTTGTTTCGCATCTCCGCTTCCAGAACTTCCCGAGCTTCCCGAGCTTGCTGAGGCAGCCACTTCTGGTATGAAGCTCGTTACGTTGACAGGGACACCGTTGTTGTACAGTGTGGCGTTGCCGCTTAGACTGCTTGTGGCATTGGTACTGCCCTGGACGCAAAGCGAGTACTGTTGTGTATTGTTCAACCCAAAAGCTTGAGCTGCGACTGTGTTCCAGAGTGTCCGGATATTGGAGATGTGCTGTGGCTGAAACCATAACCGGCAATCAGCTGCTTCGTAGACGAATTGGAGGGGGGTGTAGGATGTGTCATTCTCGGCGATGTTGTTCTGGAAGTTGAATGTGAAGTCGCTGAGTGCAGCAGGAAGTTGACCGCCGCTGGCGCCACGATAGACGATGTAGTCACTATCGTTGAGGATCGGGCCCAGGATGCTGGATTTTTCGAACGCCCGTACTGTATTGGTGTAGCCTAGTTGTTCGGCAACCTCGTATGCACCATCGATGCTGGCCGCAAGTAGGTAATACTGATAAACCTGGCTACCTTTCACACCTCCGATGGCTTGCATAGCACCATTGGCAGGGCGACCGCCCATAGCGATGGACTTCACCTTGCCCTGCCACTTGAGAAGATGTGACATGATGGTGCAGGTTGACGAACACCTACCATCAGACAATAGGACAATGTTGTCTGATGTAAACGGAGAAGCTGCAATACTCGTGTTGTTGCCATAGCCGGAGATGACAATGTTTCCCGAAGCCAGATTGAAATCAGTGTCGTTCAAGTCCCATCGGATGAGGTTTGTATAATTCTCCTTGGCAGTCTTGACAGGTCCATAGAGCGCTGGCCAACTTTTGAAGAGACTTCCACTGTCGTCGGCGAACGCTTCGGCCGAGAACTGTGAATAGTAGTTATTGTTGTTGAGTAATGTAAAATTGTTGGGCTGTGCTGCGTACAGCTGCGATGTGTAGTTGGTAAAGAAGGTGCCGAGTGTGTTGAGACCTTCATGTGCGCGTAGATTACCTGCTGCGTAGGGGTAGATATTGGGAAATAACTGTTTGAAGACCTCATATCCCAGGCTGACTGTGCCACCCGGATTACCCTGGATGTCGATTACGAGACGCTTCTTGTTTTGTTGACGACAGGCATTCATAAAGCGAGTCATGGTAGATTGAAAGCTCGCAGGATCCTCTTCGGACATCTGCTGCAAGACCAAAACAGCAGTGTCGTTGAAGCCAGCGTCAGTCAAGAAATAACCAGAGAGGGTAAGATCGTCAGAAACAGCAACTGGAGTTGGATATCCGGTAAGCTGAGTCGCTGTTGGAATCACGCTGCTAGCTGTCGAAGATACAACAAGGCTGGAGACAGCTACTGAAGTGGCGGCCTGCTTTCGTTTCTCAAAATTCTGCCACCGCTTCATGTGTTGATGAATTTGGTGTTTGCTGTCTTCAAGAGACCTCTTTCTCCGTGTAGCGCCATTGAGATCGACCCCATCCTGAGCTGCCTTGCGGGTTGCGTTGCAATACAGGTTGTAATAAGAGTTGCCGCTAACAAGGCCGGCAAAGCTGAAGAGCTTGTTAAAAATGGCAACATTGAATTGGTTCACAGTCGTTCCGTTAGCAAAGGCTATCGTCGTGTTATCTCCTGGATATGATTGTCCACCTACAAATGCTCCGTAGGAAGCAGCATTCCCTTGTCCGGAGTTTTGAACGTAAAACATCTGGTTGTATAGAGCATCGGGATCCTGCAAATCCCCATACGTAACATTCTGACCTTGTTGAGCCAAGAAGTCAGAAGCAGTCTGTCCATTAATCTTGGTGACGGCCGATGGCATTTTACTAGTACCGGCAAGGTAACTGACCAACTCAGCTACGAAGATGGTTAGCATGGTTGGTCGACAGACCGAGAATGTACACTTACTGTAGACGAAGATGCTTGGTAGTCCAGTACCGTTGGTCGACACCGACACAAGACCAGGTATTGGTCTTTGATAAGTGAAGATGGCCATACCGTCGAGCTGGAAGTTAAGATGACCATCCTGAGCCTTATTCAAGACCAGGGTCAGGTTTCGTTCAAAATCAATCTCACTGGTGAAGGCGCCCGAGTTGACCTGTGTTCGCAGGTTGGCCATGTCGCCCATAAGATCAGCGCCGGCTAGAGGGTAACCAGCTGGTGGGTTCTTTAGGGTTCCGAGGTCGCTCTGGAAGTTGAGGGCAGGTGAGATGCCATCGATAAGTCTGAGAGCATCCTGCTTGTTGATAGGAGCAGATCTTTGGCATGCATTGGCAAGACTGGCGAGAACAACATATGGTCCTAGTATTCATCAGCGAACTGTCCAGAGTACCGGACAAGTCTATTTACCTGGTGATTGCTTGGCGAGATAACTGCTCACAACGGCGCAAGGCTCACCAGTGGCAGCAGCGGTGCCAGAAGCAAGTTGGCTGGATACAGATCGCGTAGCACTTGCAACATAGGTTTGTGAGGAAGTCAGTGCCTGTGCGGAAGCCACACCCGCGGTCGCCAGACCGGCGATGGCGATGAAGCACTTCATGTCGGTAGATGATAGTGATGTAAACCTGTCGAGCCTTTGACAGGAAGAAGAAGAGCCATGATCTTATAACCACAACATAGCCACTTTGGTGCTCGTGGAAGTCTGGCACGAGCAGAGCACAACCAATTAGCCCTGAGCCAAGCAGGATAAGGCACATCTGTGGAGCTGGTACCGAGCAGTCGTTTCATAAACTTCTCGACTAAGTCCGAAAATAGGTATTGTAGTGGCCCGGAGCCTGGTGGGAGACGACACAGCGAATCATCGGGCGCACTGGTCTCGTGCAGGAAGCAGGAACAGCAACGCCATGGGGTGACTGGGCCTGGAGGATGGAGCGATTTGGCCAATCACTGCATGACCGGCGAGTTGACGTGCTCCAAGCGGAGAAATGGTCTCGGCAGTTCCCACACTTCGTCTGGCAGCCCGCTGGTGGTTCCGCCAAGGAAAGAAAGTAATTTGGATCCGATTTTTAGGTCGGCGAAAGATGTTGGCGTGTATCAGCATTATGGAGTACTGTTTCCCACGAGTGCAGGAAAGAGGTATGAGAGCTTCACCTGGTGAGCTGCTCGTGTCGCAGGCGCCATTACACTGTAGTATTGGTGCTGTCTCATGACCTGCAAATTTGAAAACCTTGTCGAGAAGGTGTCAACATTTTGCAGGGTTGATCAAATATTGTATACCAAGCTCTCCGAATATTAGCTGTCACCTGGTTGGCCCTCCGACGGCTACCGTAAATCTTTCGAACTTTAATGCTTTTGGTCTCAAGCACCGGCTGGGTGAAATACTTTCGGTAGAAAATGATCCTTGTTTAGCTTTGTACACCTCTAACCATGTGTTGTGGAATGCTCATGGTACGCCTGACTCAGGCGACATAACATTGGGACAGAAAAGCTATTGACCTGCGCATCGCGTACAGTATCTGGATTCGTTAGTCTAGACAGCTGATACGTTTAACTTCAAGCTTCATTGCATGCTCCCATTCGAGTGGGTGCGAGAGAGGACGTGGTTGTGGTGGTCGGACTATTGGTTCATGGCGATATCAGTTCCTTAGGCCAAGGTTGACTTGATGAATGAGGTTGAGCATTAGCTTGTTCAAGGAACGAGCTTGCGAATAATCATCCGATTTCTCCTCGAGTATGTACGAGTGTTCAAATCACGACTGCTGTAGCCGCTGTTTTGTCAACGAGTGCCGAGCTGTAAGACATGCAGCCGTCTGCGGTCGATTTCCTTGGAAATGTGCTACCCTGATATGTCAGCAAGGCATCTCTTTACTTCTTATATGAATTTTCTACTGTAGAGATCGCTGCCTAAAGATTGAACCACTCTTGGCATGGACTCATTCGGGACGGTTCGTCACTTTATATCAACGTCCGGTCTTTAATGAAGGAGGGTCATCGTATGCACGAAAATGCTGGCACAGTTATCCTACCAAGAAGTGTTGTACGGCTGACAGTGCCTGTACATGTCTGCAGAATGCTCCATGCTTTCGAGACTTTGGATGCTGCATATGGTGATACAAAACCGGACAGACCACCGCCTAAGCCACCACCGTTTCCAGGAGTCCCCCAGTACCCTAGGGTACAGTCGCTTTCAATAACAAAGACCGAGGTACTGGAACAAACCGTCAAACAATGCCCAGACATGAATATGCAGCCGGGTTAACACTACCACCGCCCTATTTCATCTTGGCTACTGTAACACATTGGCCTCACCTTAGCTATTTCCACCTTCTTGTATTCCCTTAATCAGGACCGGTTGCTTCCGAGTGTGGCATTTCCAACGTGCTTGCAGATGTTGACAGTAACGTTCCTGACAGTAACCAATAAGCTTGAGGGCATTCAATATTTTGAAGTCAGTAAGATGTCATACCTTGGAAGCACGACGGAAAACGGTATCGATGTCGTTTGCATGGGAAGAACGTATGGTAGTGGGAAACAGTATAACATTGAGAAACCCAAAGCTAGAGGCTCTTCTGAACAAGGTCATCCTGACCCTAATCATCGTAGAAAATTCGTGAAATGTTCGTACACTTATGCAGGATAAATAAAGGATTAACGATCCTTCTCCGGCTGACTGCCACCAGACCTTGACAGTGATTTCACCCATTTCAGAGCAGCTTTGACGTTTCCACCAACAAATATCAACACACCTAATAATCCTGGTATAACAGCCTCTATCAGATCTCGGCCAACCACCGGAAAGAGTAGCAAACCTGCCAGCAACAATAACCTGCGTGACCTTGGGCTCATGGTTCGAGTACTGCTGTCATTGCTGCTGTCCTTTTGCTCCTTCTGTTCCTGATGTGATTCTGATCTAGAACTGTTCTCATCTTCCGCGTTTTCTAGTGCTGCCTCCAGTGGTATCGGGTTGTGGTCCAGAGCGAGCGTTGATATCTTGCTTCCCGCGTTCCGCTGCCGTCGCCGGCGTGACAAGTATGATTCTCTTGTAGTCTTTTGAGGTTGTCTTGAGGTTGAGGATATCGAGTTATCGTGGAGGAAGGAGGAAGTCCGGCATTGTTGCAATGGGCTTGTTCGAGAGGAAACGAGAGTGGTTAGCCGTG
Organism: Neophaeococcomyces aloes; assembly: GCA_022813445.1. Classification (NCBI taxonomy): domain Eukaryota; kingdom Fungi; phylum Ascomycota; class Eurotiomycetes; order Chaetothyriales; genus Neophaeococcomyces; species Neophaeococcomyces aloes. Next base: position 23,334 of record JAKLMK010000019.1, read on the forward strand.
AGGAAAACTGTAAGAGAGAGGTTGATGGTGTCACTCTGGACGGCTGAAAGGTGCTGCATCGGGTTTGCTGGCAAGTGCTTGACAATAACCTCAGATTGCTGCTCGCTCCTAGTTGTTGGTGGGAGATATTTCTGAATGATTGCATGGTGATGGGAGGACGTGCTAGCAGGAACTCTTTGGAGACACGATCAATAGAAGTGGCCGGCTTCTTTAGCTGAGGAGGGTGCTGTAGAGACGAGTTCAATATATGCCGAGGAATGGGAAGTCGCAAGTCTGGTGTCAAGATAAACGGCTATTGACATACGAGAGCGGCATGCAAGCACGTGTGACTTTTGTAGTATGGACCATGGGACGTGCACGAGGAACGTGAGCAGGACATCTGCCCTCACAGGCAAGTCGAGGAGGGCTAAGTGGGGATGAGGATTAGCATGTCTTCCACGAATGATCGGGCCTTCAGGAGGATGAACCTCATATCCTCGAGCTTGTGCTGGAACATTTCATCAAGATATTCAATCAAATTGGGCGCCATCGCTGGGTTAAAGTATCAAATTCAGCCGGAGAAGCAGATCGGTATTCAATGCACATGGTAAAGGAATTCGGTGACATCGAACAGCGAAATTGAAGACGAAAGACAACCAATGACGGCAATGCTCGGTACCGAGTCAGCCGACCGGAACGCCGAATGGATGGCCCAATAAAGCCTAGTCTGCCCCGTGCGAAAAAAGGAAAAAATGATTGGCAGTCACGGTTGAAGTCTGTATGGTGAGGCTCTTGCTGAACGGATGCCTCATACTCAGGGCATTCATTGCATCTACTTCACAGTCTGTATCTCTACACAGCTGTATATCATACCAAATGCGCTGTCCCTGTTCCATCGACGACCAGCAGAAAGTCACTAAAAGCTGGTTGTTTAGTCGTCTAACACCGTATCTGACGCGCATCAACTATGCAAGGAACCAATATCGAAAACGCCAACTCCTTACATCTTTCTTGTACTCGGTTACAATACAATTGCATGACATCTGTTCGTTGCGGCCCCACCCATCCATACATGCATGCACGCTGACCATCCATGACCAACGCTGCATGGTGTTTAAAAAACCATAGCATCGACTTCATCCTGCTGCTTCTGTACCTTTTGGCTCGACGCCTCGCCCTTTTCAATCAGACTGATCAAGTCGATGATGAGTCTGGCGATAGTCCTCTGTTTGCTAAAGAGCTCGAATAGGTTATGTCTGACTTGTGGTCCAAACAGCTTGCTCATTAGTTCCTTGCGTTCGGGTTCGCTTCCGCCGTGTCGCCCAACGTAGCGTGCTATATTGGTTAGGAGCAGACAGCTCATGAATGGAATGCCACAGGCGATGCCCTTCTCGTCCAGGGCGGTCACGTAGAATTGGTGTTTGATGACGTTGTCTTCTGGCGTCTTTAGAGGCTCGTTGGCTAGTTTGTAGACGACTTCTTTGTTCTGCTCCGCGTTCTCGGGCACGTGCATCCGGATGTGGCTGCCAAGTGCGATGGGCGAGTCTATGCTGTTGTTTTTGTGGCAGTTGAGAAAATCGCACTTGAAGCCGCCTTCCGGCACCTTTATGCCTTTCAGCTGAAACTTGCCATCTGATTGAGGAAATCCTGCATGTTCGCTGAGCATGTGCTTCCAAAGCGCTTCAGGAGAAGAGTGCCATGAGCCGCATGATTGCCTTGATGAAGGATGCGCGGGACCGGTGTAGTTGGATGGTACTGCTATCTTCACTTGCCAATGACACTTGTAGAAGGGTTGTCCTTGCAAGTTGACAAGAATTCGTCTTGGTTGAATACCTCTAATAATGAAGCGTTGACCTTGTGGTCCTGCCACGACCTGTGCTTGTGCGCCCTGCAAGGTATTTGAAACATTTTTGATGAAGTCGGCTGCCACAATGGGGTTGTTCGCCTGAAATCTCGATGAATATGCTTGCCAAATGGAGATTTGTGTCACATCTGCATGCGGCGCCTCCTCAAAGCAGCAACGCAGCCACCGTGAAGAACGTTCGGGTTCTGGAAATTGCAGAAGTTGACTATGCAGTTCGTGTGGAATGTGAGGTACGGACGCTGCACTAGGTGCACTGGGGGCCGGAGCCTTTGCCATGATGACGTTCTCCTCTTGCACGGTGGCGTTCCTGAGAAATAGGTTCGTAAATTGGAGCATCACACTTGGTAGAAGATGTGGCTCAGCAGCCATGATCCAGCTGATATTGTCGGAGAAAGCAGTCCAGGCATACAAGAAGTTGATGACAGCTTCAACAAGCTCGTCGTCATCGAGCACGCAGTAATAGACAAGCTTTTCAATGGTCGAAAGTGGAATATCTCTGATGGCATGTATGCGGTCTGCTTCAGCATCAAATCTGTATATTGCCCGGAGTGCAGGTATAATCTTTCCACGATCATCGGAAGCTAGCTCACTAACGAGTGAAGTGTAGAGGTCATCGCCAGGTGCCATGTCCCAGTATCGAGTAGTCATCTCCGCCATGTCTAATGCGTATTGTCGAATTTCGTCGAAGCGAGACTGCCGAGGTAGATTAATGGCGATGATAAGCATATCACGAAACAAGGCTATCTTCGACAGAAAGACAGCATTTTCCTCAAGTGTGACCATATTGCGAATCACTAAAGTGGCTTCATTCAACTTCTCCAACCTTGCAATAAAACCACCAGGCTCCATTTCTGACTCTGTGAGCAGTGGCGGCAAATCATGCAGCTTGTCTGTAAGGTTATTTGTGCCGTGAACAGCGTCCAAAGTGTTTTCTGCACTCTTGCCACGAACATTTCCATAGGAAATTTGGAAGGTAACGCCATAAGCAAGTTCGGTGACTTCAATCACCTTTTCCAGCAGTGCTTCAGCCAATGTAGGGAAACCTTCAAACTTGAATTTGTCTCCACGCTCGTGTGAAACCTTGACCAGATGGTGAAGTGCAAAATCTTGCTCTCGTCGAATCCCGGACTTCAAGCCCTGTACACAGCGTATGTATATATTCGGGCCATCAAAGGTGGCTTTGGGTAGAGTGTACCGCAGTAGATCTTGTGGTAATGGAACACGCTGGATAGGTGTGATCTTTGTTGTTGCCTTTCGTTGATAGAAGACACCAGGATTACTACCAGGAGTAACGACGGGTCTCAGAGTCATCACCATGGCTGCTCGGGGTTCGTAGTTTTCGATCTTGAAGGACGGATCTCGAGGGTTGCTAGATGCGCTGGTAAAGACTGGTGCAGCTATGGAAGCAGGCTGAGGAGAATTCGTCGTACGCATGCGTGAAGATCGTGGAGGCGTAGGATCCGGCTGGTATGTCTGTGTTGGTTTTGGCTGCTGTCGAAGACGACTTGGGTATCGGCTCGCGCTTCCTGGATCCTCAGGCTCGACTTTTTCCTGTTTGGGAGTTTGAGCGGTGTTCTCAGTGGTTGACCTAGGTGTGTCATCGTCGTTGACAGAGTTTGTTCCTAATACAGTCTCACGCGTTCTATTTCTCAAGTCACCACCTTTCGCGGTCGTACGCTCCAATATGTCTGGTGAAGGTGGACTTTCGTGCCATACTTTCTCAATTTCATATGCTGCAAGGTTTTTGTAGTACAATTGCTTCAACTGATAGCTCATGGCGCCCTCGTGAGCAGGAGGAAAGTTGAAGTTTTTAGCAATCTCTCTCCACATCATGCGACCGGCAGTTACGGCATCATAACCGCCTCGCTCCATCACTATTGTGAACAGCTTATGTAGTGGCGCTGGACGACCGGCCACCTTTCCGTCTCGATCGAAGGGAACATTGCGTTGTGTCATGTATGCTTCTACATCGTCCAAGAATTCTTCCTCATCCTCGATGATGACGCCTGGAGGCGCAATGCCGTTTGTAGCCATCCTTCTGCCTCGTGGTGAGAAATCGTGTACTACAGAACGTAACAGCGCCTATGCGCTCAGTTCGAGGAATGGTGTTGCATCCAGCTCTTTACAGTATAGATCGAGTGCAAGATAGTCGGAAACAATTCACGTTTTTTGGCTCGACAATCAGTCCTTGTGTTTCGAATCGAGCAGTTCAGGACGACCTCGTTCCTGCAGAGGATCGTACTTGAGGATCTGCTGGTACGTGCTGTGCAGATGAAGGGTTGGGATGTGGTTCGGAACGAGGAGATGCGCAATGTCCCTCTGTCGAAAAAATGAATTGAAACACGCGCCACTAGAAACAATCGGCACGAAAACTACCACCTGTGAGAGAGCAGTACTGCAACTTCGTGTGGGTAGACACGCAATATTCAATGCTAACGTGATTGTTCCAGTAACTTTGCGCGACGAGGCTACATTGCGCTCCTGCACTCATGAACTCCGAGAAATAATAAGCTTCCACCAACTTCGGCAACAGCCGGAGCCCAGATCCAAATATCTTGGCGCCAGTTCTGTAAGCACTTACTTACCACGCCGACCCGGTCGCTCTTACCTTCTCTACGATGTCGACTTCGATCCGTGCCATAGTCAAATTAGCGAAACAACAGGCAGATCAGCTCGCACATCGTTCTCATCATGTCTACCTTAATATCTTTTCTCGATCTCAACTTCCCGAATCTACCATGCTGTTTTATCTTCGGTGATTTGCCAAGTCGTCTGCTGTTATATTCTGTCACCAGCAAGCTTCCTTCCTTGATTGACCTGTGAATTTCTTCTCCCACCTTTGCTCTCTGACTTGAGTCGTGAAGGAATTGTGGTACGATGGGAAGTCAAATGTTGCAAATGCTGCAGATGCCCCAGCGCATCATGGCTCTCACGAAATTCTCGGCTGCAACCACCTCCAATGGATATAACGGCCCTATCCCATGGACACATATCATGAATGAGCCTAGTCTTTCCGTATCGTTCGATGTATATGAGCCCCGAAGCTTCTTCTCGCAGAGTTTATTACATTTCCAGAGGTTAAAGGTTTCCCACGAGGTGGAAGTACTTGTGAGCTAGCACCAATCTCGCCCAGATACACACTGATCCATGTAGGAGGACATCAATCTTGACGTGCTTGGGCCGGCCGCCGAGCAGGCGACGACTGAAGCTACAGTGTCAGGCCGACTGTACAAGACTCCTGAATGCTGTATCATTGTTCAGTGTCCATGCATTGCAATGCGCTACCCAATTGATGATAACCAGGTAGGCAGTGTTGCATTACGGAAAAAGACTGAATTTGAGAAAGATTAGGTCCGTCGATTCCAAATCCGCTTAGCAAACCGGGAAGAGTTCTTTGAAGCACTAAGTCTTCTTGCTAATGCGAGAGTGCCTACTACCGAAGCCGGAGCGTTACCGAACCAGAAGCCATCGATATCCCGCGCCCCGATCTCTAGTATCAACCACACTGATTCTCAGAGAGCAATTACAAGTATCTCAACCAATCCAGGAGCGACCTCACAGATCACAAGAAATGGGTGAGCTAGTCTTACAGTGTTGTCCTGTATACTGACCCTCAAAAGCCAGACAGGGCAATTATTTTGTAGGACACATCCTACCAATCTACCTGCTCCTCCTCCAGTCGTTCCACACGTCAGTAGTGTCTCATCGAGCCAACACCAGCGTGATGCATTTCAGCCATCTGACATCTACGGAGGGACTGGTACACTGGTACCTTCACGACACCTACAGACTACAAACAGAATTGAACTGGTTCCAGCAAGCTCCGCTCCGGTGAGTGCTGGTGGGCTGGGCGAATCACATATTAATCTGTACACTCCACGACCATCGACAGCGCCAATAGGTCAAGCAAAGACGCCTGGAAGAGACCTTCCTCCGGAGCGAATGCTACCCTTCACTACAAATCCGATCATTCAACAAGCGAGTGTACCAGGTCGAGTAGAAGACTCAGTGGTACCAATGGGAGACACATTGAGAAATACGCCCAAGACCATGATGAAGCAAGACAAGGGCGATTTCAAATTGGGTACTATGCCTAGCTTCGAGACGCTGAGATATAGCAGTCAAATCAGTATCATGGACACAAGCAGGTTCCAAAACGTTGCAGCTGATGAGGAGATTGACACTCAGGAAATTCTCGCGAAGGCTCAAGCACGCCTCGCTAGGTCATCGACACGTCTGAATCAAACCAAGAATGCAGGTGAATTCAAACCCGTTGCAAATGGTCACAACACGACCGCTTCACAAAAGAAGCGTCGCAATTTGAGGTGCCTCCAGTGCCGTTCTGCTCGAACTAAATGTGAACGAGATGCAAAGAATCCCGAGGGCACATGCCAGCCCTGCCAAGCTAAAGAAAGACAGTGCTCATTTGCAGCTGATGCTGATTTCCATTCTGAAGCTTGTGAGACCGAAAAGCCTGCCGTACACGCTCAGAATTCGCAAGAAGAGGCACAGTCAGAAACACAATCACTGCGCAGATCTGCACGACAACGGGAGGCATCACTAAAAGCTGACGTGAACAGTCTGCCCCCAAGGATAATGTCACCTGAGCCACCCAAGGAAGTCAAAGTAGTGAAGCATGAAGTCTCGAAGAAGCGCGTCATAAAGTCCAGCAGCATAGATATAGAACAGAAGAGACCGAAGACTTCCGACGTCTCTTCTCTCCGTCATCCTCCAGGTACTCCTCCGCACTTCGTGAAGTCGACGCACAGCAGAGGTCAACCTCAACCCACACTCGGCAAAGCTAGGACTCACAACAGGACTCTTCAGGAAGTTACGAACCTCTCAGCACATCCCAGATCAGACGCAACTACAATAACGACCGTGACGAGCGATCTTGATGCGCCCTATCCCATCAGCCCAGCCAAGAAGATGGCTGATGTCACTCCTGCAGAGCCGAAACCACCTCTCTCTCACCAGCTCGAAGCTGACCCCGACGCTCGAGAGGTCCAAGACCAGCAGAATGACACAGAAAACACAACCTCAGTCCGCTCCCCTCTCACTCCATCAAAGTTCGGCTCCAACATTCGTGCAGACGAAGTCCCCATCTCCACCTTCCTCAATCTACACGATTCCGAACAATCCACAATGCTCGACAAATTCTTCGCGACCGCGATCCAAGACGACAATTTCCTTCAATTCTGCAAAATCCTCGAAAATCGATACGAGCCAATGCTCTTTCCAAATAAATGGTGACGACACCCACCTCTTCACACAAACGTACAAACAGAACAGAATCCAGAATGCAAAAGCATCAACGTGTGCAGGAATACATACGTACATAGATGGGCTGTGGCAATCTGATGGCAAATGGTCGAATTATTAATTAGCATGTTGTGACACAATGAAGAAGATGGAAAAAAGGAGGAAGAAGGATCGAATGAAATCCAGTTGCTAGAAAGATACAGGCAAGATGTGACACTATAAAGGGGTCATTTGCTATGGATCAAAAGTTATAGCATGAGTTAGTTCAGTTTCTACTACATATTATACACACTTCATGTCATATGTGACTACGAGTATATAAATGCGTCCTTTCAACACACTCAGTAGAAAAACCAAGAAGCTTGATAGGCGTACACCTCAAAATTATTCAAGACTTCCACATACACAAGCACTTCTTCTTCAAATGAACAACCACGGGATGTACCCTCACAAATCGTCTGGATTCTAGGACCGGGCGTCGTGCAACGTAAGCGATAGACCAAACAAGATGTACTAAATTAAGGAGGAGAGTACGATTATTTTCAATTTGATTGGATTTTATTCATGTCTGTGCATGTATTTTCATGGTCTCTAACTCAGCGCCAGGTACCCTGAGGAGAAAGAGAGCCAACCAGTTAGTTATCAAGACCTCGTTTCAGCGCTGCAGGCTGTTTCAATAACTTGACTAACCATCAACAATGCATCTCACACGCACCAACCAGGTACATGCAAACCATTAAGAACAAAACTCGGGACCAACCACTCAACTTGCTCAAGTACAGCCTGCAAAACGCTCAATTAGTGATGCAATCAATGCCATATACTGTACGGACCCGCTGCTATATACACTAGGCACTACCAATGTGCTGAGGCTGGTGATGTTGGCAATCAAGACACCAAACTTTGATGCAAGCAAGAACGCAATCGATGGTTCCGACCATGGCGGTCCAAAACTTTTGTGCAAAATGGTGGCTGTATGTCGAAGCGAGGGTGAGAACGCGTTTTAAAATAGGATCGCAAGTATAGCCGCCAAGATGAAAGAGTTGTCTTGTGCTGAGGTAGAGTCGAGGAAGATCTCTGAAGGTTTCTTGCGAAGTTTTGTGTATTGAACAGAATGAAAAACGAGTGGATTGTCTAATCGCTTACCATGAGCGATGGCAAGGACGACAGGTATATGTGACGGCGATATGCCAGCCAATATGGACTGGGCAGTCCCGGATTTTGAGCTGTACGCAATCCACGAAGCAGGAATGTCCACCGACCGTCTGGTTGGACTATGCAGCGACCCAAGACAATAGTAATGAAAAGTAGCTCCCCAACACCAGGCTGAAATCAAGTCATAAAAAGTCAATCGCTAATAAGAGAGCATTCGTTGACCCCGCCCGAACTGCAGAGCATTAAATGCAGGTCGCACAGGGACTGGTGTGAAATCTCCTAGGTCCATGTCGACATCGTCGTTTGATCTACCTCGAAACATAGCGGTCGGGCTAGAGTCAAGGGCAGGTGAGTGCTGGCCAAAAGCAAAGGTCTGAGCACGGATAAGCTTTGTACGTTGTTGCTGCTTGACCTTTCCCATTCCTAGTTCGCAAGCATCGGCATGGTCTTTGGATTCCATCTCGACGTAATTGCGGGGAAAACATCGTTCGCTATGATCATTGTAGAATGCACTATAACCGCCGTCCAGAATGTATGCTTCAGGATAGGTCAGGTTTGGGTAACATTCCGCATTGATGGTACGGTCCTTGTTTCGGATGTGCTTGGCCATCAAGGGTGCTCGGTGAGCCGAGTATTCGCAATGAAAAATCAACAATGCCTTTCCTGGTTGTTCGTGATCAAACAATTGAGATGCGAGTTGTTCCTTGTCGTTGAAATTTACAGCCCCATCTATGTGACCACCTTTGAACTCATATTCGAAGCGACAGTCGATGACGACTCGCTTCTCATACAGGTTGTCATATTTGCCATCTAAAATGTCGATCATTGTATTTCGAGAAATACGAGGAAGGTCACAAGTTTGGTTGTCGGAGAAAAAATGAGGTAGCTGAGGCTGGTGAGGAATTTCCATATCAGCGATTGGTGGCAGGCAAGGGACATCGATCTCCTTGTCCTGTCGCATCACTTCGTCAGGATGCTCAAACATACTGAGGGAGCGTCGAAATTGCTTCCTTGGTCTCATCAAAGGATTTGACATCTTGCGGGAATGCTGACCAAGAGGTGAAGCATTGCGAGTAATATTTCCGAGATTGAGTGGTTGGCGGACCCGAGTAGGGGGCATTAGAGGTCTGACGGGCGATGCGGTTCTATCCAGGACTGGTGAGGAGGCCTCGAAGATTTCTGACAAAGCCAATGACGAAGAAGGGTTTGACCTTGGCACACCGCAGCCAAATTGGAAAGAAGGTAGTTGTGCCTCAGGATTTTGTCTTGTGGGTAGAGCTGTGGTACTCAAGCATTTCGTTCGTGATAACGAAGGCCTGAGTGGGTTGGATTTTCTTCTATCTTGAGGTATCTGTAACATCATATCAATGACTGGAGGAGGATTCGATAGTCGAGGTGTTGGACAGTCAGAGAAGAGTGGCTCTGTAGTAGTGCTTTCTGTGTTGGTAGACCCGACGTCCATGGTGAAGGAAACTCGAACGGGTTTGTGAGGTAAGGGTGACATTTCCATGCTGTCCATGACTGGCACTGGTGACGAAGAGCAGACCGGTGGTGTTGTCAGTGGAGCTAGAGCATTGTCAGCAGATACATTGCTTTGTGTTTGGTTCACTAACCATGGGTGCTGAACAAGTTACCACTGAACAGGGCTCGTCGTGGTGTAGGATATTGCGGGCTACTGTTTTCGACTTTAGTGTTTGAGACTCCCCCGTTTGTGTCATCTTCATACCTCTTGTCGATGTTCATGTTCTGTGAAAGATCTGCAGCCAGACTCGCTGTTGGCGAGGAACCTCGGACAGGTGGAGGCATGCTAAAGTAGTCTGGTTGAGGTCTTCTCCTCATTGATAGATCTTTGAAATTGAAATTGTCGACTACGAGGTTGTTTCTTCTAGCAAACGAGGCATATGATAGAGCGTCTTGACCAAATCCACATCTGCTCATGAATGTTGGTGGCTGCATAGCAGCTAGAGGTGAGGATGCCTCCATCATCATGGTAGTAGTCATATCGTTTGTCAGGTCCTAACTCTTTGACTACCCGGTGAAACTAAGTGTGGTTGAGCCGAGCAATTGTGGTCCCGGCAACAGGTCTGCTAAAAGATGTTCGACGATCAATTTCGATTACGTCCAACCGTTTTTTGTCACCGAAGATGCTTCCAGTTGATCGACAGTAAATCCTGCAGGTGATTCCAAAAATTTCGTGCCCCTCCAAGACGTGTATCTACCGTTCCATGTCCTGCCGGTTCTCGAAGGTCAAGGTCTCGAAAGTGGGAAGGTCGAGTGGTGATTGAATTGGCCTTCCGGTTATCGTTCTGGGTTTAGGGACGACAACGACGAAGAGAGGTGATGTGAGGGCGGAGTCGAGCCTTGACCTCTAGAGGATAGAGAGGTTGGTGGAGGGCAAGAAGGAAGGTAAGAAGCAAGATAAGAGGGGAAAGAGACGAGGACGTCGTTGCTGGGATACTGTACACGCCTGCTGGTGGAGAGGTTGAAGATGGAATACTAACGGCAACTTTGCCAAACCGGTTTGCTGTAGTGCTCAGCTGCAGCAGCAACTGCAGAGAGGCCGCACTACTTCTAGCGTGAGAGATTCTAGGCTTGGCTGACCTATTCTCTGCCCCAGTGAGCACCAGGAAGGTTCTGTGCCGGGGTTACCATTTGACTAATGATGGAGCTTTAATGGGGCCTCACTTAAGCTCCACCAGCCAACTTCCTGGAAGCATTTTGTAGCTAAAGCGACAAGGGCTCAGACCTTTGCAATCAATATGCTAACAAATTTTCCAATGCTTGTGCGTCAACGTCAACGAAGAGTGTCTGAGCGTCTACGGAAATCTATGAGCTCCATACTTGTTCCAGATCAGTCTTTGAGGCTCTTCAGTAACCAGCCAGTCAGACAGCGAAGAGATACTCTTCAACTTGCCGCTCGCGAGAAAGCTCCAAACTTGCCAATTTCAGGCGTCTCAATATCTCCAACCGGAACTTCACCACTGCCAACGAGGCAATCCACACGACTCAGGTACAAGTCAAGATACATGTCAATGACAATCCAACTATGGCGTATGCTCGCCAGCCGCTGTACCTAGTTAGCTCAGCACCGCCTGATCGGTCGATCACAGCACAAGTATGGCACCACCGTGACGAAGTTTATGTAAAAGTGCAGCTAGTGATTGCCTTGGTTATCCGGGCTTGTGTGCTCCATTGCAGCGTACGCTGTGAGCTTCCTCCAAGCTCTAACAACAAACTCGTGGTTTTAGGACGGAAGCATGATTGATTGTAGTTCCTTGCTCATCCTTAAGGCGTAACAGTGGGTACCTGAACGTGCAACGGGATGGGCTCGGTCTGTTCACAGCTGCAGCCAGCCGGCGCTTGAGCAGAAGTTGTCATCAACGTTGCCCAGGACAATGGATCTACCTTGCTTGAGCGACACTTGATAGGCCATACCCAACCTTGCTTGCGGTACATTGAATCGGATACGGTTGTTACAGCTGGCAATAGTCCAAAGATGTGCGTAACGTCGTTGTCATTTGCCGTAAGCAAACGTGCTCGTGAAGGCAGAATCTCAATCAAAAGAGCACGAGGCTTGAATGCCCGAGCTGAGGTCGAGCTTCTCGTGGAGAGTGCCCGTCTGTTTATCACCGTGGCTGCACCCTAGCCAGGGGTCTGGGCTGAAGTTCAGCAGCGCCTCTGTGAAGCCCTGGCCGTCCCGTCAGTCCAAGCTTATCGGTCTAGATAAAGGGTCAGTGCATTCTACTTCATTTCATATCATTCTGGTGTTGCTGGTCAGCTTCTGAGCCTCGAAGTGAGCACTGGGTGTCTATGCAACGGAATACAATTTGCGAGATATAAAGTTGTCCATTGCCGGAGCTTGCAACTTTAGCACTGAGTCTATTGCGCCATCAGACTAATGGCGTAAAGGTACGAGCAGTCCCCTCAGTGTCTCGACAACATGAGCGGAAATAACAGCTCCTCGTTGCTCAACCCCTCTTTTCAATTACTCTCTTCACTGCTTTAGTACCATATCTCTATTTGAACACTTGATACCGTCGTAACACTCTCAATATACGTGTAGTATCATTCTAATTTGGCAGACGTGGTCTCCCGTGGTTGACAGAGAATGATTTCAATCCAAGGTTCAGTACTCCGTAGGGTGCGTAACATAGGACATCACAGTACAGTACCTGCCTTGACCCCGGCCTGCCCGAACATGTTTTTGAGCTTGAGAGAAGATCAGGCAATTGCTTCCGCGCTGTTCCCAGTCTTTACCCCGCTATGACTGTTAATCATGATGAACGGCTCGGCCTGTACGGCTGCTCCTGATCATGGATATGTAGGTAGCTGTTTCATTCCCAACAAGATCGGCCCATGTTGTTGACGCAATGTTTATGTACCACATGTGCTTGGCTACATCGTTCAAAGCTTCTCGCTGAACAATTTTAGACCTCTGTGTTCACCTGGAAACTAGGACCACTATGCAGGACACAACTGAACAAGCCGAGGTGAAGTGGACTATGTCGAGCTCGTCAGTCGATTCTGCAGTATGATAGGCTTTATGCGCTGTACAATACACGCCGCGAACTGCTTGGGAAGCCACCGTGCTAGCCGGCGGCACCAATCAAAAGCTCAAAACGCGGTTTTCCATCGGCACCAGATAGGAACATCGAGCTACTTCTTAGTCGTGACCAATGCGAGCCCTACAAAAGTCCACAAGATTCAAAATTGGTAGCAAAAGCTTCATCAGCATCAACAAAAGGAACGTGTCGCCAAGGCTACGCGTCAACAAAGCTAATAAAGTCTATCACGCTGGCACGTGTCCATAACTCCACGTCGAATTTGATTCAGGCACTCGAGTTGAGGCTCGAAAAAGCCTCGGAAATTTGACCTGCTCACTTGATCTTCGATTGCTTCCTCCATCGAGATCTTTAAAGGCTATGTTTCATGGCTGCTGTTCTATTTCTGAAGAGCCCTCACATGGTTGAAGCGGTCGAATTATTCCTGCTCGGTTGGTCGCCAATTCTAAGCTTGTGGTAAGCACCGGAAAACACCACACATGAAGACAAGCTCAACGTTTCACCTCTTGTACGCTAGCTCGCTTGAACATTAGTTGATGTAGCTAGCTGGTAAACGATCTCCGCCGAGTTCCTTGCATATCTCGGCAACACCATGCATGTCTCTTGTTGCAAGATTTACTTGCGCGTATCATATTGTGTGGCTTACTCAGAAGCGAGATCACGCCTATCTCTTGGTGCCTTTACATTCCCTGCATGATGACGGAAGAGCAACCGTCTTTTGACATAGAATCAAGTTAACCATCAAAGATACTTGGCAGGAACCGAAGCGACCATCCTGCTGATCTCTCGGCATCTCAAGGCATAACCGATAGTACACATCAAATGTCGACTACAACTACCAGTTTGTGAGTTTGAGGAAACACCTTAGAGTGATATGTACAATCTTCGGTTCTCACGAATATCGTTGTTGACTTGACAACTCATAGATGTCTGTCCTATTGCACAGGCCACTGTTCGGCCTTGAGTTCAATGTCCATTGGCCCACATGCCAAAGCTGCTCTTATATTGGTTCCTTGATGTGCCATAACAAACTTTCGTGCTCACCTTGTCTGTGATCTTCATTGTGGAGGCCTGAGGTGTTTGGCTCCTGGTGGCTCTCACCTCTGCTGTCTCCGAGTTGCATGATTCAGTACCAAGTACCTCTACTGAATATCTCAGGTGTTCGAGAGCACGCATTCGGTGGACTGAAGAACGATACGGGAGGAATCATCACCTGGCTCTACTCTCTTACGAATCGGCCGGCAAATGATTGACGTCTAACACGCGTGTCTCTTGCTTCACCGAAAGCGCATCTGGTGGAAGAAACACAGAGTACAAGGCTATGTCCTTGATGCTTCCGACACCATGATCCTGTGGAGGATGAGCATTTTCCCACCCAAGGTAGAATCACGTCAATTCTGAGCACAGCCGGCACGGTTGCTGTCTCCCAAAATCCATCATGCATAATGGATTAGCGAAACTGCTGGACTGTGACCTCGAGGCCCCAGAGTATGCTTCGAGGCAGCTCTGCAAGGGTTCTTTGTCCTTCAGCGGTGATTCCTTTGTTTTGTTCATTGAGAAACAATATCTTTCTTTGTGTCACAGCATAGTTTCACTGATGCCAACAACATTTGACTGCTGCGCTTTACTTCTTGTTAACAAAGGTCACTGCCTGTACCGCCATGTCAGTATAAGCCGAAGTCGCGACTCTCCTATTTCATAAGATCATGTCGAAAGAATCGAGAGACTTAGTTCTCCATACAGTTTCAGCTCGATCACAAACCAGATATGTCACGCAGATGCGCAGCGGCAGGCCGCTTTCCTCGCTCAGACATCCTCAACCATGCTACTAAACCATGTGTGGTAGAAGGCTCTTCGTACTGGAGAAACTCAGCACCACCGCGATATTCTTGGGAAATGTTTGCACGACAAACTTTTCTAGCTCAAATGCCATTCTTCACGGTTCAGAATATACCAGATGAAATCTATTCGATCCCAGCAAAGGCTTCTCAGCACCAAATAGAGACATCATCAGCTCAGGTGGCAATCTCCAAACAATTCTTTGATCGTGCTGCACAAGTCGTCGAACTTGATGCCGATGACGAGATGACACAAGTAAGGCCACACGCATCTTACACTCGTGATGCCAAGACACCTCGAGCGCTAATGAGGGAAGGACAAAGAAGAATACCTCCATATCCAAACAAGCAAGGTGAGCTCGAAGCTAGGACCCTCGGAAACTACACGGCCATACCACTTGCTCCCACTTGGAACAGTCGGTCAAATATCTATACTGCCAACAATCAGTATCGTAGGTATTCCAAGAGCCGGCTTCATGAGATCGAGCAGTTCTGTCATGACCTCAATGACAAAGACAATGCTTGGCTAGACGATGAGAAAGGCGGTCACCGTCAGCCTGTCCAACACGACACCACTAACAGACACCAGTTATCGCACCCAAAGCAAAAGATAGAATTAGCAAAACTGCTCGTGGAGAATAAGCACAAACTGGCAGGTCCTAAAGAATCAAAAGAGTGCATCGTCAACTGGCTGAGTACTATTCATGAGAATGCGCAGGAAACTCCTTACTACCTTCGAACAGGATATCGAGGAGATCGATGAGGATGCAGAGTTAATGTTTAGCATTATAGATTTTTGGAATGATGGTATCGACCAGGTGAGGTCCAGGCAAGCCCAAGACTTGATACGGAGAGACTATTGCTGCAGAAGAAGGTAGGTGAAGTCAGTGAAGTTGGCACTTCATGTGCTTTTATGCTTGTAACAGCATAGGAGAGAACCAATAGCACAATTGAGTTGAAACCGTCCTAGACACCACAGTTTCCTGCCCTGACACCTCACACGACATCAGCCGCTGGGATGATCAATTGTAAATATAAAAAAGAACTTAATCACAACGGCAAACCCGCCTTCTCCTTCTTTCCCCACGCCTCAATAACAAAAGGCTTCCCCTCGACCCTCTCCCACTCCATTCCCTCCTTCCCAACCGGTAAATCCTCCGGTCTCTCCACCACAATCCTACCAACATCGTCACTATCCGGACATCTCACCTCATACGCATCCGGTCCCCTAACCGCCATACACGGATTAAACCCCTTACACCCCTCCGAATCCTCCAACATCTTCAAAATACTCGTAATAGCCACTCCATGCGTCGCAATCACCACAACCCTCGCCCTTCCACTTTCTCTACCACTCACCGCAAGCGGCGCCTCCCTCGCCACAATCCTTCCAAAAACCCTCTTAAGCCTCCTCACAAAATCATCAAAATCCTCCACACCAGGCCCTCCATCCGCGCTCCGTGGATTACCCATGTCAATACTATCATACGAGCCACCCTCCAACTTACCGAGACATTGACCGCGCAGATCTGGGTCCGCGACAGTGGGGATATGTGGCCGGGCTTCGAGCGTTGGCGTGATGGTTTGCACGATGCGTGTGAGGGGCGAGTGGTAGATTATGTCTATGGGTTGGGAGTGAAGTTTGGTGGCTAGGAGGCGGGCTTCGGCGTGGCCTTTGGGCGTTAGGGTTGTGTCGCGGAGGCCTTGGAGGACGCGGTCTATGTTGTCTTGGGTTTCGCCGTGGCGGATGAAGAGGATGTGCAGGGGGGTGCTTTGGGGTGGTTGGGAGGGGTGGGTTGAGGAGGTTGTCATGGTTTTAACGTGGGGGTTTTGTGGTTGTGGTCGTTGGTCGTGCTCACCTTGGACTGTCTTAGAGGATTAGATGCTAATCCCGTAGCTTTGTACAACTGACAATATTGTATTTGGTTTATGCTCGTCCGATCCTCGGCTATATGGCACTTTGTGAGCTAGTCCTTATGGGGTATAGCTTGTCAGCCTCCGTACTCCCGGCCGACGTTCAAACTGAACATGTCCATGTAGTATCAATCTTCATGCAAGTCCTTGCCATATTCCGTGCTTGAATCAGTAGTCTTTGAAGCTGCTTGTGCGGGTACTGTCTTTCGTCGTCAGTTTTCCACCCTGGTACAGTTAATGCGAGAATCCAGCCTTGCGGAGTTGTGGTCAGCACGATGCATATCTCAAAGGAGGAATCTTCTAAGCATGCGGACCGTGCTGCAGTCAAAAGATTAATAATCAGAAGTATGCTTGCTACCTGTTCAAGCGATATGGAATGTTGGAACTTTTCAATTCTTCCATTCAGGAAAGTGTAAAGTCACGCTCCTTCATCTCCTGTGTTGATCGACCGCCTCCGAACACACTGCATCGTAGTACATTTGTTCCATGCACCTTATCCCGAAGTCTCGCTCAATGTTTGTTTTCGTGCCCGAACGCTATGCAATATATCAAATACCACGCTATGCGGAAAGCAGATGTTACATCCTGTTTCTCTGGCAAAATTCAACCCTTTTTTGGTATTCGTATCCTTGAGAAGAGTGCCAAATACTGTCCCTTGAGCTGAAAACCTTGTAATGTCATCAATCCATTTCTTCATCACCATCACCATCGGCCATATCATCTTCTTCGTCGAGACTCTCCATGGCATCCTTGATGTATTGTGCAGCCTGGTAGATGATGTTAGTAGACGCTTCGATACAGGATTTATGCCGCGGGGTCGGCTTACCTTGGGGTCAAGATTCAGGGCGACAGTGAATGCCCTTACAGCATCACCTTTTCGCCCCAACATCTTGCACAATCGACCACTCAAGAACCACACGTTCGCCTCATCCGGTGCAATGTCCTTCAGAATCTCTAACTCTGTAAGTGCTTCTTCTGGCCTACCAAGACCCATCAAACACCTTGCTTTCTTGAATCTGCTCAATGCGTTCTTCGGTGCCAATCGACAAGCGTGATCGTAGAAATTCAATGCCTCGCCCAGAGGTCGCTGTTTCTCAATGACCGATCCAATAGCACAAGTCAATACTGCATTGGAGGAGTTGATGCTTGCTGCCGTTCGATAATGTGATTCTGCCACAGACCATTTTCCGAGTTTGGTGTACACCTTGCCAAGGCCATACCAAGCATTGTAGTGTCGCTGATCAGCAGCAATGGCAGATCGATATGCTTCAAGAGCTTTCTCAAACTCTTCATTTTCTATATATTCATGGCCCTGAAGAGTGAAGCCGTAGGCAAATGATGGATCGAGTTGGGTGGCACGACGGAAGCATTTCAACGCTTGTTCGTGCTCACGTTGCAAAGAGAATGAATTACCAATGGCAATCCAAGTCTGCGGACAATTTCGCTCTACTTCAACCAGCTCGTGAGCAAGATAGGCAAGCTCGATTTCAGACTTAAGCTGGTACAGAACCGTGCTGTAGATCTCCATGTCTTCGAGACGAGATGGCGCCAGCTGCCGGACTTTGATGAAGTACTTCTCTGCTTCAGAGTATTGAGCTGACTCGTTGTAGGCTTTCGCAATCTGTGATAGGACATAAGGTGTTTCACGTTGCGCGGGTGACAAAGAGTTGTAAATGGTTATCGCTGACTGACATTCGTAGTGTGAAAGCGCGTGATGTCCTGAAGCCAACCGACAGAAGAGGTCGAGAAGCGTACGCAGTGCATCCAAATCTCTCTCGATGTGCGTCTCTGTTCGTATCACTGGTGCGAGCACAGGCTGAGGAAGAGGTGGCACAGATGGTACACGTGCCTCTTTACCTTCTTGTTCGGGAGGCTCAGCAGTCACTGCAGTCTTCATTCGATTGCCACTCACGGCTCTACCAACAGTGGCTGTGGTGGCTGATCTGGCGGGTTTTACCACAGGTGCCTTTGCTTTCTTGATATCTCGCTCTTGTCTTAGGCCTAGCGAGTTTGCTATAGAACTCATCTTATTCGTGGAGCTCGCACTAGGAGGTCGGGATGTCTGTGATCTTGTTGTTCGTCTCACGGGCTCGGCTAATTGTGTGGATGCAGTCGTTGAGGCCACATGGCCAGAAACCGTTCGCTTAGAAGGAGGTCCGGGCAGTGGTGGCTCATGTAGAGGATCTTCAGCAGTCGCTTTTATTCTGGTCCTCACTCTTGATGATGTAGACTTGAGCTTCGATGCGGCTTCAGGCTGCACTTCTATCACACTTCTGGGTCTTCTCAAAGGTGCCGCGGGTGCTTCCCATCTCGTATTGCCGGTTACAGGTTGCACCATGCTATCTTCAGGATCGGCCAGTGTCGATGGTGTGGGTATCATCTGCTCATCATGAATATTGTTTGCAGTACTGATATTGACCTTGCTATTGTTCAATTTTTCGTACAGTACTGAATTCGTGTGACCATTCGCTTTGTGTACTGATACGAAAGGATCAGGTATCGACTGGATATTGCTTTGCTGATATTGTTGTGGCATATTTGTCGTTTGTTTTTCCTGCGAGTTTTCCCTCGCGGCATACGTGGCATGGACAGCGTTGACCATATCCTGGTTGAGCCGGTAAATATTCGACACATTTATCTTTGCGCCTGACTCAGTCAAATACATGTATGCATCCCACATGAACGGGTTTAGTCGTAGTGAGTTGGCCCAACATTGTACGGCTTCATCCATGTTCTTGTGACCCTTCCATAGTTTACCCTTCAAACACAACACTGCGGAAGCATCTGGCAGATGTTGACGTCTTGACTCACTATGTTGGTTCCAGGTGTTACGATTTTGCCATGACTGCCGACTCTTTTCAAGCGCGTGTAAACCATCAACGTATTTCCCCAACTCTAGACAGGCCTGCGCGAAGATATAGCAGCAACCCAAGTGAGCGCCTTTAGTTGCGAACGGGCGGCTTGTCTCCCACGACGCTTTGGTGAACCCAGACTGGAACTGACATAGCGCTAGAAGATATGCTGCTTCCGCAGCTCGAGGGCCTTCGTATGCGACAAGTCTTTGGGCAAGGAACAAGGCATTCTTCAACAGGCTGTTATCAAGATGGTAGTATATTAGTTGCCGCAGCTGATTGCTGATTGATGCGGTTGATGGCGCCATGCGTAGACTGTATTGAAGGAGTAGGTACGCGTTGCTATGCGATCGGTTTTCGAAGTCATCGGACGTGATCGGTCGTCATTTGGTGGTAGGATCGTGGTAGAAGATCGGGAAGGGACTTTAGTTGAACGTACATTAATTGCTGTAAACAAACGATGGTTATTAACCGTAAAGCACTACCAAAACGTAACTTATTGCAACTTCGTCGAAGCGTGGGAATACCAGGGCCAACACCGAACCCGTATTGTGACACTATTGTGGGATCAATAGACTCGTGCACTGCACGGCGGTTGTTGTCGTTGCCCACTGCACGAGGCGTTGTTATGATGAAAGCGGAAGTGATGCGGCTGGAGAGTGTCCTTTGGTTACATAAGCCACAGCACAAGCCACACAGATCACAGAGGGACCAACTTGAATACCGTCATGCACCACCGGTTTCAGAATCATTTCCCTCTCAGTATTACTTACTCCGGATTTCAATTCTCAGCAGATAGTGATAGCTTGCGATCATCGAACCCATATTCTGGAAGAGACTTGAGAGTAGAGTCCTACGCACAAACATACTTTACTCGACGGCACGCGACATTCGTTGCACCCACCATGGCTCAAGTAGGTCAATATAAATCATTCATGCTAGGTGATCGCTGACAGCGCGGTCATCTAGAAATCAGCAAAACAACTAGCTGTCAAGAACACGGCGCGGTTGAAGCAGACTCATCTTATTACATTGGGCATTCATATCCTCTTCCTCTTACTTGCATTCATCTTGCGCAGATCGCTCAAGCTCACGCCGTATCTTGTGCTGTCTGCGCCTGCATTGGCACTAGAGTATTGGCTTGACTCAATTGCACGACCTAGCTATGACGAGGCCGGCAATTTGAAAAGAGCTGGAGAAGACTTGGATGCACGGGGTTTGACGGAATTCTTCTGGGACATCATCTACTGGACGTGGATCAATCTAACTGCTGTGGTGATCTTCGGAAATCGTGCTTGGTGGTTGTACCTGGTTGTGCCTGTGTATGCCATCTATTCTGCTGTAACTACAGCGAGTGGCTTGAAAGGTATGTTGGGAGGTATGGCAGGTGCAGGAGGAGAAGGCGCCGACAGCGTGCAAGCACAGAGCAAGCGACAGCAGAAAATGGAGAAGAGGGGTGGTCAAAAAGTTCAGTATAGATGAGACGACAAGAGATCCTGATTCGAACAACCATAATATTCTTGCTCAAATCCTTCATGCTTCCAGTATCCTTGTTAACCATCTCTTGCTATTGCCTATGACTTGCTTCGAGTAGGTCTTGACTTCAACGTGCTGTACTAGTGCGTCTGAACATAAGAGATCATCTAATCTGCCCAAAAGAAATTGGCCCTCAATTCAGCTCATTGTGCGTTTAAAAACACAAAAAAAGATAATTATTGATTGATGTGAAGTTTCCGGACCGGGGAATCGAACCCCGAGCTGTTCGGTGAGAGCGAACGATGTTAACCATTACACCAGTCCGGAGGTGATTTCTGACCACAAATTTTAGACATAAAATATACAACTATCTGTGTAGCACTGAACTGTGACTTTGCATCGAAGCAAGTAGGTATTTCAGGTCATTATTGATATCTTTGTCGTGGAAAGATCACAGCTCTATCAGAACGCCTCTCTCCAATGGCATCACTCAAGTCTCAGCGTGAGGTGAATCATTGCATGTTTGTATTATTGTTGAGCAAGGAAGATAACAGCAAGCCCTTACCCGATCAAAAACGAACTCTACTATCCGGGACCACTTAGCGAATTTTCCGGGTACGAAATCGAACTCTACTTACCTACCTGCTTCTCAAAATCTACCGTGATGGATGTTGGTGGGATTGAAGCTCTTCATGTAGAAGGATGTCAAGAAGTCTTCGAGCGCTTTACGACTTTAATCTGGGCCGTGGCGTATAGAAATATCAGAATTAGTGGTGTTCGCCAAGTGATCGCGGATAGGTAAACCCAGAAGTGCCTCAAAGTTCAATTCAAGCTCGATCTCCTATTTCATGAATTCCCTACACCTCTTCGTTCTGTACTATACGCCACTGCTTTGAGAACCCACTACCGTTGTTCTTCCATCCAGCAAATGCATGAAAACACACTGTCAGCGTCCTTGGTGGTGGTCAGCTTGGTTGTGGAAATGGCCAACAGAAGTGCTGGTGGAGATGGATGTCTGTTGGTGCCATGGCTACATGTACCTTAAATGATCTATAACTGACTGCATGAAACGTGCTCAGTGAGTCAGAAATGAAACTTGTTGAGGTAGAACTACAGTAAAGTTGAATTAAGAACTAATGGACGAGCAAGATTTCGAGGTTAACAAAAAGTACCTTATCCGGCGGTATGAATATAAACTTCACTTCCCTACTCCATTATTTTCCACATTTCAACCATCATTGTAATCCTCAACCTTTCACCCTCTAATCACACTGCAACTCCCTGCAACATCCTGCAATAATCTGCACCATCGTCCACTACCTTTTAGTTCGATCAAGATGGACAAGCAATATACTGTCGGGGTCCTTGGTGGCGGCCAGCTTGGTCGCATGCTTGTAGAAGCAGCTAACAATCTTAACATTAAGGTTGCGATATTGGACGCTGAAAACGCTCCAGCAAAGCAGATCAACCAGATAGCCAATGATGTACACGTTACGGGTTCATTCGCCAATGCTTCAGACGTCCGAAAGCTAGCAGCTAATGCAGATGTTATCACCTACGAGATTGAGCATGTCGACACCAAAGTTCTCGAAGAGCTTGAGGAAGAAGCAGCATTTGTACCAGGCACTCAATGGAAACGTATTCAACCGAGCTGGCAGACAGTCCGGCGAATTCAGGACAAGTATGCCCAGAAGCAACACCTGATCCAACATGGCATTCCCACAGCAGACAGCAAAGCCGTTGGTACGACTGATCCTAATGGCCTCAGGGACATCGCTCTGGAGCTCGGTGGCTTGCCAATCATGCTCAAAGCCCGGACTCAAGCCTACGATGGCAGGGGAAACTACCCGGTCATGACTGTATCAGACATCGAACCAGGATTGAAAGCGTTAGGTGACCGACCTTTGTACGCCGAGCGATGGGCCTCTTTCAAAAAGGAGCTTGCAGTTATGGTTGTAAAGGTTCAGCAGGATGCGGGGGCCAGCTGGGAAGATTCAACCGTCGCATATCCAGCCGTCGAAACAATTCACGAAGACAGTATTTGCAAGCTCGTCTATGCGCCGCCCCGAGAGACATCGATCAAAATTCAAAATCAAGCTCGTGATCTGGCACGGAAAGCAGTATCGACCTTTCCCGGAACTGGTGTCTTCGGCGTCGAACTCTTCCTCCTCGAGGATGACTCTCTATTAGTAAACGAGATCGCTCCAAGACCACACAATTCAGGTCACTACACTATTGAAGCCTGCCACATGTCACAATACGAAGCACACCTTCGCTCTGTCCTCCCAAACCTCGCAGGCACAATCCACTCGCGCGCTACAGAGCTCACCGTTAATGCGGCTTGTATGCTAAACGTCCTCGGTGGTCCAGCCCCCGATTCACACGAACTCCTCATCAAAGCAGCCCTCAACACACCAGGCGCACGAATTCACATGTACGGCAAAGGCCCAGGCAAACCAGGCCGCAAAATGGGCCACATAACCATGACCGGCAACTCCCAATCCGAAATCGAGCAACTCATGCACCCCCTAATCATCACAGCCGATGCCATCCGTGCCCACCGCTCATCAACCGCCACATCCAGCACCGACATCTCAAGCACAGCCACCGACCTTCTACGCCGCAACCCAACACCCCCAGTCAAGCCCCTCCTAGCCGTAGTAATGGGCTCAGACACCGACCTCGCAACCCTCCGCCCAGGTCTAGAGCTCCTCGACAAAATTCCCATCCCCTACCTCGTAACCATCACCTCCGCCCACCGCACACCCCAACACATGCTCAACTTCGGCAAGGCCGCTGCCTCGCGCGGCTTCAAAGCGATTGTCGCTGCGGCCGGCGGCGCTGCCCACTTACCAGGCATGATGGCCAGCGAGACCACCGTCCCGGTCATCGGCTGTCCAGTCAAAGCCTCGTCCATGGACGGTCTAGACTCGCTATTCGCGATCGTTCAGATGCCGCGCGGTATCCCTGTTGCTACTGTTGGTATTGCGAACTCGACGAATGCTATATTGTTGGCGGCGAGGATTATTGGGACTTCGGAACCGCGAGTGGCGGAGTGGTTGGCGAAGCATTTGCAGCAGATGGATGATGAGAATATGGCCAAGGCGGCGAGGCTGGAGTTGGAGGGATGGAAGGATTATAAGAAGATGGATCAGCCTATGCCGTTGAGTTTTAAGTAGATGTTGATTTAACTGTCTAGAGATGGCGACAGGGTTATCTACATGGAACTAGAACAAACAGCTGCTTCTGACATAGAGATTTCAGGCTCTACTCCATAGATATGTGTCCTGATTGTTTCATTTATTTCTGGGTATCACAACTTGAGCGAATGAGAAGAGTGTTAGGTAGTGGTCATCAACTGTACATCTAGCTATCTATCTCGAGAGCGGGTTGGCGTGTATACACGACTGAGCAATGCACCATCAAGAGAGCGGATCAATTACATAGTGCTCATGACCCGACGAATGTCTGAAGCAAAGAGTGGATGAAGAGTAACGGCATACGTGTCGAATCCTAAACACTATTTCCATCCGATTCTATTTGTACCTTCTTCCTTTCTCACTCGTGTCCATTTCGGCTGTATCCAATTCATGGTCCTTACGGGTTGTCTTGCCTTGATCCGATAACATTAAGGGGCGTTTTGTGCTCTTCAATAGGTACGAGGAAGCTTCGAATGATAGGAGGTCTCCCCTTTTTATGAGCGTGATTTTTCGCCAACCGTGGGCTGGGGGTATCATCTCCATCGACGCTGTGCAGCATGCGCAATTATACGGAGCAATCCTTCCGAAGCGTTGGTGTGTGGCCGTACAATGCGAGTGTTGTGATAACCGAGCTGTCGAGTTTGTGGCGTGGCTCGTTCCAGGTCTTCTGTATCGATCCCTGTCGTGCCGTCGTGAGCGCCTATACTCCATGACCGATGTCCAAACTGGCGCGGGCGGTGCAATTGAGATATCACACAGTGAATCAGCAGGTGATGGCGAGCAGTGCTCTGCCATCACAAAATCTTGATTGCCAGACAAACGACCTCAATCAATGCCATGCTCTTGCTTTATCTTTTCTAAATTCTCCTGCCTAGCCACAATGTCCTCGGCCGCACTGGTAACTTTCATCTTTTCCGGCTGATGGTACAGCACAACAAGATAGCGATTCATGAAATTAAAGCCGTTTAGTCTATCGCAGGCATTCTTTGCGTCCATGACATCTTCATACACTACATAGGCCGTGCCTTTTGTAGCGTTTGTGGTTCCGGCTCTTATTTGTCGTATTGGACCGTGTTTTCCAAAGAGGTCAAAGAGGGTTGGTGTATCAACATTGTATGGGAGGTTTTTAACGAAGAGGATGCGATTGGCTTCGGGCGCGAGTTTGTTGCTGCGAGACATGTTGATGGGTCTGATCTCCGCTTGCCCTTCTCTTTATCTTGCGAACGCTTCGGCAAGTCGATTCGTTTCGTTTTGGTGACTGGAGTCTGATTTGACAAAATCGGTTGCGGCGAAGTCGACGAGGCTGTACCGATGTAGATACCGCAAAACCTGTGCACGGGCCTTTCTACCTTGTTAATACTGTAAGAAGACAAACGTGGATCGATTTTGGAATCCAGAGACCACCAACAGTCGATTATCGAGTCTTGTTCTTGTGCTTCAAAGTAAAGCGCAATTGCTTCGTGGTAGTGAATTGACGCTAGTCACATGGTTGCGAAATTGGTCTGGTCGGAGTTCGAGCAGCACATCAACTCGGCCTCACTGCGACTTTCACCAAACACCCACCACCACTCTCTTTGCACACTCTACAAGCCTTGAATGTCGATACCGTGTTTTGTACAATGCACTCCTCGCTCGGGCTTCTGTGACACCCTCCTTTGCGGCGCTTTGCACAAGCTCTTCCATAATCAACCCCACCTGCGCAAAGACAGACACTCGATCTGAAGCGCCCTCTGACCACACAATATGCCAACCGCAACCGCCTGGCGCCGAAGGACCGAGAGCACTCCCCGAAGAGGAGTGAGTCCTGCTCGACCGGCTTCCGACTCGATTGAGCGACTCTCGCCTGACCCCGATCCTCCCACCTCAAGTACACATACACATTCCAGCCGCAGGAAGAAGGAACATGGCATGGGCGAGCTACACGGACTTGGATTGTCACCGATAGCATTTCAAGAACGATCAGCTGCTCATCCAGATCATCTCTACCTCGACCAGAACGGTGGTGCTCACCTTGGCGCTAAGAATCGATCACCACAATACAGTGCAGAACATCATGACCAACGCGGACAACGGGGTCGAAATTACAATGCTAGGCTTTCATCAGGGCAGTACCGAGGCCCTCCAAAGAACAGAGGTCATACAAGATCCGGCTCGACTATCGATGACCTTGCTAATATTGCTATCGCCACAAGTCCGCAGTTCAACAACTTCAGCACGGCCTTCACTTTCAGTGGTAGTCCTCCCACAGTCAGTACATCTCGACCGAACACATCGTACATGAATGGATATGCTCAAGAATCCTTTGACAGACCGGCTAAGAGGATCAAGTCAGAACGATTACATGCTGAGGAGTGGTCACCACGAGAAGCAAGACCGCGAAGCAGTCACAACTACCAGACTCCTGTTACTCGAGAAGATGCTGAGCTCCTCTTATCTCTTCGTGACGGTTTTAAAGCTTCAAATTCATTCGAGATGACGATAGCGCAGTTCGCTTTGGCGCCGCGAGATCCTACCATCTACAAGACCGAAGCACCCGTCGAGCCATTCTCGTTCGATCCTGCGCCACAATACAAAAACCACGAGATATACATGCCCGACCAGCCCATACTACAGGACACGCCACGAGACTCAAATAGTGGAATCGAAATATTTGCCAGTAGCCACCCGTTTCCTGCATCTAAGGGTCTGGAAGACAATGAGCAGCAAGAACCAGAACTTCCCGAGGTGCAGACAGACACGGAAATTGGCACGACTGCTAAAGAATCGAAAGATAATAATCACCCGAAACCACCTCCCATCCAGTCTGCCACTGGCACCGCCGAACAAGAGGCTGATGATACACCGCAACCACCACCACCCCCTCCTAAGAGACAAAAGAAAGTACAGCCAGAGACCCAAGCGGAGTTCTGTACAGCCTGTCAGATGCTAGCTTACAATGAGTCAGGGGACGAATCTACCATGTTTTGGATCGGCTGCGAAGGGTGTGATAGATGGTTTCATTTCCCTTGTGCGGGATTTTCGGACCGACAAGAAGCAAAGAGTGTAGACAAGTTCATATGTAAGGAGTGTGAGTCAAAACATGGAAAGACCACTTTTGTCAGAAAATCGTCAAGGGCGCGAACTGCTATTGACTATGCCGGCTTAAATGAAGGTGTAGTCAAGAGCTCAGAAGAAACTACAATGCATCATTACGTTCCAAAGTTTAAGGATGGAACCATCTCATGGCATGCTGACGATTTTGCTCGAGTGAGACCGGAACTTATCACTCAAGAGTTCTGGGAGAACATGGATGGCATGAAGCGACCTTTTGTGGTGCCGGCATGCTGGAACCCTCGTTGGGGAGAGTCCTATTCAGATCAAGCACAAGTGGATGACACAATGGATGCTGTACCGCAGAACGAAGGTAGTCTCCCAACGTTCACGAGTACTGGAGAGAAGGTTGACCTTACATCTGCGGCTGCTCTCCATAGCCGAGCGATCAACGAAGAAATAATCGATGTGGATCAGGACTACCTTGACATGGTAATGCCTCGAAACTTGAACGTGCGACAGGTTGCTGAACTGTACGGTCCTGATGAGCCAGTACCAGTAATAGATGTCAAATCACAAGAGACGAAGGGAAAATTTACTTTGCGACAATGGGCGAATTATTACGAGGACCCGGGCACCAAGCCTGTTCGCAATGTGATCAGCTTGGAAGTCTCTCATAGCCGATTGGGGCGAATCATTCGCAGACCGAAGGTTGTTCGAGATATTGATCTCGAAGATCAGGTTTGGGATGTGGAGTCACGAAATGCCTGCAACAAGCGGCCAGTGGCTTTCTATTGTCTGATGTCTGTGGCCGACTGCTATACAGATTTCCATATTGATTTCGGTGGCTCTTCCGTGTATTACCACATTCTCAAGGGTAGCAAGACGTTCTTCTTCATCCCTCCTGAGGACAGATACTTGAAGAAATACGAGGAGTGGTGCCTTTCGGATACCCAGAACGAGACATGGCTTGGTGACCTCTGCAACGGTAACGTGACCAGGGTCGATCTTCACGAGGGCGACACAGCTTTTATTCCTGCTGGCTGGATGCATTCAGTATGGACACCGACAGACAGTCTCGTCATCGGTGGCAATTTTCTGACACGCTATGATCTCGATTACCAACTCAAAGTGGCACAAATCGAGAAGGTCA
Organism: Neophaeococcomyces aloes; assembly: GCA_022813445.1. Classification (NCBI taxonomy): domain Eukaryota; kingdom Fungi; phylum Ascomycota; class Eurotiomycetes; order Chaetothyriales; genus Neophaeococcomyces; species Neophaeococcomyces aloes. The sequence continues at coordinate 51,619 of JAKLMK010000019.1, forward strand.
CCAAGGTAGCACAATCGTTCCGATACCCCTTCTTCCAGAAGGTCATGTGGTATACACTTCTCAAGTATCTTGAGGACGATCCAGTCCCGGAAAGCATTATTCGCGAATTTCAAGATGATCCAGAATATCGATACCTGCGTGCACATCCGGTTTGGCAAGGAGATGTACACTACACGGTTGATGACGAGCCAGAGGAAGGTGATTACAACGTACGGAAGTATCCAAAGTCTGAAATACGAGGGTTGCCTATGCTTCGTGACTATCTCCACCGAACTGCTCGGATCAGTGCGGACCTGCCAGTCGAAAACATCACGAAGAAGCAGGTGGATGCGGTCAAGGCGTCGATACCGAAGGGCCATGGCGACCCTATGCAGTTAATCTGCCTTTTCGCAGTGTGGTGTGCATGGAAGATAGGAAACGTGACTGCACCAGAATGGGTTTACGAAGACCCTACTTTGCAGCAGAGCATTGAGAAGCAGACCAGAGACAAGAGCAAAAAAGCTGAAGCCTTGCGCATTCCGCCGGAAAGGCAATCAACACGACGACGACCTCAAACATCTGCTACCGGCACGCCAGAACCGTCCGCGACGCCAGAGGTCGATGACGCAACCTTTTTAAAGAGCTCTGCCAAGACGATTACGCCAAGAATAGCGTGCGAGACGTGTCGAAAAAAGCGAATCAAGTGTCGACATAAAGACGACGCGCGACTTGATGAAACTGCACAACAAACTCTCGAGAGAAATCGATCGTATCCCAATGTAAATGTAGATGTCGCTAAATTGGCACGAGCCTCGCCGATAGTCGCCTCCGCTGAGACTTCCGGATCTCAAGCTAACACCACTCCGGCATCGAGCTTGCCAATCGCACACGAGACTCCACCTGAAGCTTCTGTAAACACCGATCTTGCTCAAGCAGCACTAGCAAGAATGAATTCACAACCACCCGAGACAAACGGGCCGGCCATGAATGGCACAACACCTAGCTCAGCAAAAAAAGGTCGCAGCAAAGCTTGCGAAGAATGTCGCAAGAGCAAAGTGAGTGCCCGTAATCTTGGATGGTTCGACTCCGAGACACTAACAGTTCCCAGCGTCGATGTGTCCACGACGAGTATGGCAGAATCGATCCTGCCAAAGTTGCCGAACCATCGAAGCCACGTGGATCAAGTAGTTCAAAGCGCCCACGTCTCAGCGACGACAACCAATCAGCCAAGCGACACCGGGCTGACTTTGATGGCGACAATGAGTATGCTATTATCACGTCTAACACGGACGTCGACCTCATGATCGATCCTGCCTTGATGGGGCCGGTGGAGCACATGGACGATGTAACTTACCATGATCCCCTAGGGCTGATCTCGGATGTTGGAGTCCTGTCGACGCCTCCTCATCCACTCACCACTCAGAACAGCATCGAGAGCACTGGTGGCTTTGATATGGACGCAATTGATCCTAATCTGGATTCAGCACTGCAGGCTCCAGTCAGTGAAACACTTGTCGTGGTACAGGATGCACAGATTATTGATCCCGCCATAACGACGCAAGCACGTCCTCCACAAGCTGAGCTGCCAAGGCTCAAAACGCTCGCGACAAACACGCCTGACTTGGACAAGAGCTTCTCCCCACTTACCGCTAGTGCTGACGAACAATCGACTGAAGCGCCGCAATCTGATCTGGAGATTGCGCACCCACCAGCGAATGTTGATTCAAATATCCAGCGTTCAGCTGAAAGGCCACGAATCAATGATGTTGTTCATGTAAAGCCTGAGCCTCTGATTGACAGCGCCGTGGAGATAGACCATCGAAGACACTCCAGCACGGCCACAGGTGTCTCGCCTAAGCAAGAGGAAATTATGAGTCCAACTCTACTTAGTCGGCGATCAAGCAGCAATACATCGGGGACGACACATCGGGCCGCAGCAGGTCTCAGCGAGACTATTGTTGTCAGTGCACATGCCGATACCTCCAATCCCAAAATGAATTCGATAGAGACAGCAAGCGGTCCCATGGTGAAGACAGAGACGACATCACCCCCTCATGCCAGACATTTTGATAGAGCAAGTACAGAGGGAAGCAGTTTAAGTGATGCAGATGCAGATGAGAGATTGGCAAGGGAGTTACAGGCAGCGGAACATGGACTAAGACGGCGCGCCAGTGTTCGGGCTTCTTAGTAAGCAGTTGAGTGAGCGTTCTGCTCACGATGAGGGTGTTCAAACATGGATATGGGTTATGGAGTCATGAGGGCTATACATAGGTACGATAGACGAGGTTTAACGATTGACATGACAGGATAGGAAGAATTGTCACATTTTGTGAATCGAGGATACCCAAGGGTGTTATGGTTGCTTGTGTTTATAAGATCATTGACTGACGGATAAACCGCCAAGCTCACATAGCTGGTGCTCTGTTTCAAATGGACTGTAAATTCGATATTGCTTCCTTAGATACATCATTCGTCGCATCTTGGCTTTTATTGCAGCAACAGTGTGCAAGCAATAACACCGTCCGATAATGGGTCATTTTATGTGTTTTGCTGTTCAATCCATGTGCTCTCGTGACTTCGTGGTGCCGTGATCGCGAGCGCGGTCACCGTGCTTTCCATTTCCCACATATCAGCTCACCCATGAATGTGGATGAACTCGCGCAGCCAATTTTCCAAGGCCTTCATTTCGTCTACCTGCCAATCAACCAAAGAGTGCTCGTCAGGGTCTTCCTTGCAACTTCATCTTCAGCAACAAGCGTTCATATAGGCATTTGCCGAGGCAGAGGCAGAGGCAGATTACGACCTCCTACAAATTATCACTGGAATCTACCTTAAGTATTGAAAATAGCGCAGTCCTCCAATGGCAACGCACCCAACCCTCCCACAAAGACAAACCGAGCCAGCGCGGGAACAAATCACAACATCCGGCCCCTCAGCCAGATATCTACAAGCACGGATCGCGGTGTTACGAGACACTCTACTCAGCAGACTTGAAGACATCCTCGCCCTCTGCCTGACTCATTCATCGTCAAAGAAAGACGACAGTGACGCTGCTGATAGAGCACCGACACCGCCGCCACCATCGCTGGTCGAGATTGTGGACAATCAGTTGATGGTTGATACGGCGACGAATAGCATGATTCGGGCGATTGAAGAGTTTATGGTGCTTACGCGGACTATGAAAGAGCTTTGGTTGTTCGGAGGGTTGGATACACTGGACGTGAATTCGAGTGAGGAGGAGAAGGAGGAGAGGAGGAAGTTGAGGGAGGATGAGGAGTTTGTGGTGGGAGGAATGCAGGAGTGGTTGCGGAGGAATGGGCACGCATTGAGTAAGGAGAATCCCGATGCGCAACTGGGAGATGAGGGTGAAAATGAACACAGCAATGAGGACGAAGACGAAGACAATTTGCAGGGGGGTTGAGCTACTAGGCATGTTATCCCAAGCAATGCCTTCCTTACACACATCAAAAGACGAGTCGACATCGAAAAGCTTAGGTGGTAAAACGAACCTCTACGCTATAATCGACATGCTATAGTCATACCAAACCTCCGCAAAGGTCAGCTTTTTGTGCATTCCTTCAAACAGTGCTGTCAGACTATCAGAAGTCAAAGCACTCTATCAGCTCGCATGTATAACACGAACTTCTTCGATGCTTGGACCAGACTGAGGTCGAAGAGTCATGACGAGAACATACAGCAAAGGGACAAGACAGTGGCGGTACCATGGAACCGCAACTAGCAACCTCAACGTGTCCGAAACTGCCTCTTGGATACTGAAACGGTTGGCCAGCTCATTTATTCAAGAGGAGACTCTACGAAAGAACGATGTGTACTATCTCTAACAGGCACCAGATGAGCTCAGAAATATAAAAGCCGAAGGATAACACTCTCAGCTCAACTCAGCATGCACACTCACCAACCACGATTTTGTCGAGCAAGCAGCACTCTGCAAAGGCCAAGGGTTCGCTTTTCTCAAACAATACCGGGTCAACCTGATGTCTCACCAGAGAAGAAGGACGATATTGTCGTGGTTCTGCACGGTAGCAGCCTTCCCAAGATTCTACGTCGCGCTCAGGCTGATACCACTTTCCATCTTGCTAAGCCATGTTTCGTGGATGGAATTATGCTTGGAGAGACGATTGACTGGCTAAGGATATCGCTGATTCCTTCGCGTTAGTCTGATGAGGTGGCTCAAATACTCTTGCGCAGTTTTCTGTTGGTATGTGCGACACATTTGATCTCACTAGATGACTTGTTACTGTACTCGTTGTCTGTGATCTGCTTCCTTCCCACAGCAGACTACATCTCCTACTTTTAACATCGGGTACTCAAGTGATAGAGCAATTGCATTCATCAACGAGCTTCAGTCAATTGACGACAAGTCAATCGAGTTACAGATCTTACATAAGCTATTTCAGCTTCATCGAACTTCATCAAGGTTAATAGATGGAAGCACAAATTGCGATCAATTCTGTTTGGGGGAAATCTCGCGAAGTGGTGCAGATACGAGTAGTAGTGTTTGCCAAGACTTGATCACGTCCACACCGTTTCGCGTATGACCCAGTAGAAACTTGGTGTTTTTTAACAGCTTGAGACTCAACATGAAGTCGTGAACAGCCAGAAGGTTGACTTGGTGCGTCTCTTCGGCCGAGCGAATAGCAGCTTGTTCAGGCCTCTGCTAGAAGCGTATGTTGCATTCGGGCGCCCTAGCGGACTAAGCTTGATCACGCGGATCAACGACGGAGATGGTTGAGGCGCCCAAAGATGTACAGTATACATATTGAGGCTTCCACAATGAAGTGTGTTCTCACTTGCATGCTACAGCTGCCACTGCGGAGTACATGACCGCTTAACATGTTCTTCACCATTCTTAGTCTGGTCGGTGCCTCGACCGTGCTGTATGTCCTGTGGGCACTCTTCAAGTTTGGTCGACATTTTCTAGCACCATCTGCTCTTCCACGTTATCTGCATGGCGATGCGTGGGCACTAGTTACAGGCGCCAGTGACGGCATCGGTGCAGCACTTGTCGATGAGCTGGCTCAGAGGGGATTCAACGTCGTCTTGCACGGCCGCAATGCCTCTAAACTTGACAAATACGTGGCACAATTGCAAGCCAAACACCCTCGAAGACAATTTCGTACAGTCATTCTGGATGCCAAAGCAGCTACGGCACCCGAGATCGAGGACCTCGCAAACAAAATGCCGAAGAATCTAACAGTGCTCATCAACAATGTTGCAGCTGCAGGAGACGAGAAGAAGTTTGCACGTTTTCTGGATAAATCGGTTGCATCCATTGGAAGGATTATGGCAGTCAATGAAGGCTTTCCCACGATGCTGACCAGGGCTCTTCTACCTCAACTTATCGCAAATCAACCTGCCCTGGTGATCAATGTTGGCTCGGTAGCTGACAAATGGCCAGTAGTCTGTCTCGAAGAATACGGGGCAGGTAAAGCACATAACCGAGCTTTCAGCCTTGCTTTGAGAAAATGCATGGAGGTTGAGAACTATGACGTTGAGGTCATGCACCTTCGAGTCACGTCTGTCTCGACGCCAGGCAGTGAAGAGCCTGTCTCGTTCGGGACTGTCACGCCACAAGTATTTGCGAAGGGAGCCTTGGATCGTGTTGGATGCAGAGAAGGTACCAGCTTTGGGTGCTTGAGGCATGCGGTGATGGTTGGTCTTGCTGAGACGTTGATACCCAATGCGAACCAGGTGATGGGAAATATGGGAACTCGGATGATGAAGGCGAAACTAGGAAATTGAGTCCTCGTTCCTTGGGAGGCATCAATAGTGTGGAAGCATCGAAGACTTGGTCGCGTATGGACCGTCATATCTGTGTTGCTTTGACCATCAGGATGGTTGAGGAGATCAACAGGTTCCTGGACGCCTGCGCCATGTCTTGAGCTACATACAGACCTGTTGATGGCAGACCAGTTGCTGACCCGAACATTATGTAATCTTCCATTTCGATACTCGTACACTTCCGATGTGATGAGTTATGGGATACACGTGAACATAAGCTAAACGTATAATTAGTACCATGACTCACACTCATTTCCAAGCCATTGTGCAGAACGGCATTCAGATCCCATTGATTCGTTAACCTGTAGCCGCTTTCGTGGGCTCCCAATACGGTATGCTTATCGATGTATATCGAGGGCATGTATTTCTTTCGAATCGTCAAGAAACGATGGGTCATAATAAGCGCTTGGCTTGTTGTAATGTAGTAGGATAGAGTCCAACGATATCTCCCAATTCCTCCACGACGTTTCTTTTACCGCGTCGAGACATCTAGCGAAGATATATGGTAATAGAAGTTAGAGCCACCGCACCCTAGGCTGGAGAGGGTTGGGGCTTCGATAAAGAGTTTTTATATCGTACCTGCCTTAGCGCCTTACTGAACTACATATAAATTGAACTACAACAACGGGCTATTCTTATTGGACTGCATCTACTGCACTGAACCCTCAGATATATGGATGGACAGTACAACAGACACTGTACCTGTGTTGCAACTTGAATTAAATAGCTGTCCACGGAGAGCAACAACTATATCACTATCCCGGTCAAAGCCTGCAGCATCATCACGACTTGTGCACCAACTCTTTTCAATCTAGACACACGATACATCACTGCTCGCCATGACGGATTCCAACAGACGAATCAACACACCACCAGGCTCAACCCTATCAACACCATCACCAACAGAACTACACGATCAAGATCCGCTCGAAGCGGAGGCACAGAAAGCAATGCTATCCAAAACACCATCCCTAAAACCAATCTACTTGGTCGTCGCAACAACACGATGCACCCATCAAGGCCAGAGTAGACTCGGCATTGGCTTCAAAGGAAGTCTACCCTGGCCAATGATCAAAGCAGACATGGCATATTTCAGGAAGGTCACGACGAACGGCAAGTCAGTGCAGAAAACGAGTGCAAGTGATGCCGCTGAACGGAGGTTACGAAACAGTGTTATCATGGGGCGGAAGACCTATGAATCTATTCCCGAGAAATTTCGGCCATTGGCGGGACGGACGAATGTCATTGTGACGAGGGGAGAGCGCGGAGCTTTGGCGGAGGCTATAGTTGATGGATTACGTGCCGGCCCGCATAAACAATTAACAGAGGGAATTGATTTCACAATTTCGGAGAATGATGAGGATGGAACGATAAAGGTAGAAGCAAGCAAGGTGGAGGAGAAGCTTCCAGAGGTTGTCCTGACAGGTTCTGTCTCCTCGGCTGCGGACGTGGCCAGTGAGGAAATATGCTGTATTGGCGGTGCTGAGATCTACAATTTGTTCTTGAAGGATAAGTCATTGAGACCCAGGCTACGAATTTTACAAACCGAGATCCAGAAGCTAAGGGATGAAGAAGAGTTTGAGTGTGACACTTTCTGGTCCGAGACACTTGAGGAATCGGAAGGTTGGCTAGAAGCGGACACGAAGGAAGTGGTTGCTTGGACTGGTGTTGAGGTGCCACAAGATGGGGAGCAATGGGCAGTGGACGAGAAGGTTGGTGTTAGGATACGTGTGAAAGGGTGGCAGAGGAACGGAGCGTGACCACAGCTGCTTATTGAGCCGGCGTTGAAGAGCTGTACAACAATCTCTGCCTGCCTGGGTGTTGTTGCAAATGAGCTTCAATAAGATAGATCAGGCACTCATATACCACCTACCATATCAAGTTAAGCACATCGGTTTGTCTTCGGGTAATTACCCCGGACTTCGAACATGACGTTGTGATGATGCACGGAAGCTGGAAATGATCACCGCTTAGCACATCCACTGCTTCTGAGTGCTGAGAGCTACATACAGCTCCAAATCCTTTATTTGAATTCACTTGCCTTACCTTTCTCACAAAGCAAAAACAGTCCAACACCTCTCATCTCATACTCGTCAAACCCCCAACCAAACACCATCTACCCACACACAAAATACACACCATGTCCCTCCGTCTCCTCCCCTTCAAGCGAGCCCTTGCACCACGCATAATCCCAGTCACGCGCACCACAATTTACCGCCGCACCTACGCCGCCCCCTCCAAATACAGCGAAGAAGGCAAACACCCAAACCAACAATACGACGCCCAGGTCGACAGAAACAAAATAGACAGGCAATCCAACGAATACGCGAAATCCGGGACCGACGATGCGGCATCCCTAGACAAGGCATTTGATCCAAATTCGTCGAATGATCCGGAGGAGGCGAGGAAAGAGTTCGGCAGTGGGACTGAGGGCAATCCGTTGGATGCTAGTCCTGCGAACCCGGAGCTTAGTTCGGGGACTAGTGAGGTTTCGGGGGGTGCGGATAAGAAGATGAGTGAGGGGGGTGGGGGTAGGCAGGGGGGTGGTGATTCTACGGGGGATAAGGAGGGTGGGGCGAGCGTGTAGTGTAGAGAGGGTCGTGGGTATGTGGGATGCTTGACGTGTAGTGTTGCCCATGGATGGCTTGCTTACTGTTGCTGAGGAAAAAAGACAAAGGAAATGGGATCATAGCACTGGTGTGTGAATGTTGTTGCAACGAGGCAGTGGTTGGAGCAAGACGACCCCGTATTAAGCTACTACTGCTTAGCATGAGAAAGTACGCAGTATCAGGCCTCCACCTTGATGGTGGGTCAGCAGGAGCAAACATATCAGTAATACACCGTGCTATTTCACTGGCTGTACCACACAAATACAATACTTGTAACATTATTACAATCCACCTGTTTAATTACTTGCGTCCTCCCCGTTCCTCTTCCGTCAACTCTCCTCTCCCCAAATCCAGAATATCTCTCTGTCCCAACACCGTGACCTTCCCAGGTAATTCCCCCCTCTGCGCTCTCAACCCAGCTCTCACCGCCGCCCTCCCAATAACATCAGCATCCTGCGTCCAAAAATCCTTCAACACACCACCCGACACCGCACCCAACCCATCTGCAATCCACCGTATTACTGCCTCCGCCGGCCGACTCTCCTCACGACGTCCACCGATCAAACCCGGCCGCAAGATCACCGTATGCGGGAAGTCGAGTGCTAGAATGTCGCGTTCGATCTCGGCTTTCAGGCGCGAGTACGGGAAGTACGAGTTGAGATTGCCGTTCGCGCTGGATATGAGGACGTAGGTTGTTGTTCCGGACTGGCGGGCTGTGCGCGCGAGGGTGATGTTTAGGTCGTGTTCGAGGGTGTATTGGGCTGCGAAACTGCCGGCTGCGGCGCGGGTGGTGGCGAGGGCTGAGAAGAGGATCTTTGGGGCGCCTGGGGTGGTTAAGAAGGCTGGGTAGGTTGTTGTGTCGGGCGAGATGTGCGTTGTTAGGGTTGGTTGGTTTGAGGACTGGCTGGGAGTGGTTTGGTTGGGTGCGCGTCGAGATATTGTGGTTATGTTGCTTATTTGGGATGTTGGGAGTGAGAGGAGGGTTGAGAGGATGTGGGAGCCGGTCATGCCGGTTGAGCCAAGGACTGTAGCTGTTGTCATGGTTTGAGCGTGTTGGATTTGGTGATGAAGTGGAAGGGGAGTGTTGGATTGCTTCGTTTATCTTGTGCACGGAGAGTAGTGTGGATGTGCTTGTGTGATTCGTCCGTTTGGTCGGACGAATGCGGCTGAGGGCTGTTGGAGTGCGGTCTTCGTTTTGGAGATTCCATTGCCGAAGAGTGCTTCACTATAGAGGTACCTTAGTATAGCCGGTGCGCTTGGAATACCTTCAAGGGACTTGCTGCTTGCATTCGTGGATAGTGGGAAGAGGGAAGCAGAGACTGAGGAGCGAGAGTACAATCGTCAATGTCAGGCGAAGTAAGAGCGACAGCATTCCTTCCCCGAGGTTCAATGAAACAGACGAGCTGATCACAACGGACATGATTACAGTAACACGGGCACTGCAGCGAAACACCAGACATAAGCAAGGTAGTGTGAAGTTTTTCCCAGTTGGTAAAGAGAAGGTTAGAAGAGAGCGCTGGAGAGCCATGCGTGAAGAAGGACCTCTAGCAGCGGAATGCAAGCAGCAGTACGATGGCCATACACTGTCGGCACCACTCAATCAAGTCGCGTCGGTGGTGGAAAAAGCAAGAACGAGCGGCATACAAATTCCTCCGTGCACATCATCTCTAGAGTTGACTGAACAAGATGCTGCTCAGGTCGTTGCGAGTAGCTGCAGCCTGCGGAACAAGCAGACCACTAAGGGAGGGTCACGTATCTTTCCTATCGGTCGCAAGATTGGATTCACGAACAAGAACATCTGGGCTGAATACAATATCGACGCCCCCGTCTGGGGCTATATGTACAACGAGACTGTTGTCGGATTCCCGACCGAGCGTGCTAATCAGACCCGCGACAGCTTTCACACGTCGAGGTCAAAAGAACCGAAGATTGAGCCTGAAATCGTGTTCTGCATGAAGCAAACACCTACACCATCCATGAGTGATGAAGAACTGCTCAGCTGTATATCTTGGGTTGGTCATGGGTACGAAGTGGTCGAGTCTCTCTATCCAAACTGGAAATTCACCGCGCTTGATACCACGATTGCTGGTGGTCTTCATCGAGCATATTTGTTGGACAACAGCAATATCCTGAATGTGTCTAATATTTCATCACGAACTGAATTTCTCTCGCAACTCCAAAACTTCGAGATCGATCTCTTCTGCAACGGAAAGCTCGTTGATAAAGGCAAAGGTAGTAACGTCCTTGGAAGCCCAATCAAGGCGTTGAGACATCTTGTTGAGCTTCTTGCAAAACAGACGCTTCATCCACAGATTATGCCTGGCGAGGTCATAACTACAGGAACCCTGACCAAGGCTTTGCCTATCAACGATGGTGACGTATGGGACACTCATCTTCGAGGCATAGACCTCAAGGGTTATCGTGTTCGGTTCAAGTTGACAGACTCTGTTACTCCTACGAACCAGTTCTCTCCCAAGATATGAAATGAGGCTTTGCAGTATGCTCAGAAGATCAACAATCGTGCTGCTTGAAGAAGCGACACCCAAACGCGGTGAACGTCCGGAAGTACCATCGAATTTACGCCTGCTTCGATACCATTCGTCGAAGTACCATGACAATGATGCCTCAAGCAGCCAAACATAATATTTGCCGATCAACACAGGCGAAAACAGTCCCGAAAAATCAAGATCAAAACGCTTAGCTACCAGGACTATGGCACCATGGAGACCTCCCCCGGAGATTGATGCACGCCTTCCCAGCATCTGTGACATCTTTCTCGCATAGTGCATATTATCCTTGCTGCCTCCTCGCTTGCGCTTGATGGCACGATTGCAGTTATACAGAACAAGAAGCTCGATTTGATCATCACCTCAAGACTTTTCGGGGTGTCTGCACCGAGTCAATGCATTGTGATAGGTTCGGCAGGTCTCCAACATGCTCCGGACAGAACATGCTTCGGAAACTTAGCAACGGCCGGGGTCCCCATAATTTGCAGTCGCGGGGTAAGACTCGGGATTTGGTGTTCAAGCGGTCATTGCTTCTTTTATACGAGTAGACTTTTCTCCAGTTTGGAAACTGGTAAGCCGGATGAGAAGTGATATCTACAGTACAACGGAGACACAGATTGAGTCCTCATGTCTGGATCTACTCGTTCTAATATTGTGCGAAATGTCACTGTCACATCCTGTGCTTGGATATGGATCTTCCGATCGGTTGTCGGCCTCATCGGGACTAGCTGGCTTTTACGAAATGTAAGTGAGTGGAGAAGAGCTACTGTATCACGGAGAGTCGATCTGGAGGCTCCGCGGTCCATTAACAGCAAGTTTCACTTCTTCCTGTTAGATACACCATATCTTATTGGTGGCCACTTACTTTTAGTAGAAACGCCTCTCGACAAGCACTGCTAAGCATCTTGTTGCTGCGTGTCAAAAACGCCTCATCACGTCGGCCAGTTAATCCCAAAAAGGTTACTCCAAAACTCCTGACTCTCATCCGTCATCGTGCCCAGTGTCGTACCCAATTCTTACCATTTAATTCGTTTCCCACAAGGACAATTCACCCGTTTAAGCATATGACGTGGTTGTAATGTCGCAGCATTTGGCCATGCCTGGCGGTCCGGCAGGTTGGAGCAGTTGCTTGAAGATGCGAGGGGAAGGCGAGTCTCTGAATCATAACATAAAGATGCTTGACCCGTCTGTTTCATTCTCTCCAACACTGTCTCTTGTACAATATTTGTTGCATCAATCCTGACTAGCATCCCTTTTTCCACGCCTCACTATTACACATCCTTCAGGTACTCAGTTTCACCACCCAACATGTCGGCAGCCGCTCCAGCAGTTAATGGAAATGGGGTTGATAAGGAAGGAGGACAATGGACTCATGATACTCATCGAAACTCCTTGAGTCGACAAATGACAGTTGCCCTGACACCCCAACAATATGAACGACTTTTCTTTCAGCCTACAGCTGCAAAGGGTGACCTTTCCAGGAGATTGGGTAACCCTACACTGCTAGGCCTGATGGGTTTCTTGGTGCCTTTCACCAATACAATGCTCGTCTTGTTGGAATTTCAAGGATCTAATGCAAACTCGCTTGCTGCAATCTGTGGACCATGGTACTTCTTTGGAGGAATCGCCATGGTGATAGCTGGCTTGTGTGAATTCATCCTCGGCAACACCTTCCCCTTCACCGTGTTTATCATCTGTAAGTCTTCTGCTCGTTTCCCTCACCTAGAGCTCCTACTGATCTGGCGTAGTTGGCGTCCACTGGGTGGGAATCGCCTACACCAACGACCCCTGGCACCCGCTCGCTGCGGCCTATGGTGCTGAAGGTGCCGGTACCGTCACATATAACTCAGGTGTCGGCATGTACGACGTGACGATGTGCCTGATTTGTGTTGTGTTTACTATCGGCACTATTCGAACAAACGTCCCCTTCGTTATCACCTTTGTCTGTCTCGACTTCCTTTTCGGTCTCTTTGCCGCTGGTCAAATCGCAATCGGCAAGAACCCAACGGCGGCCGGCCTCGAACACGCTGTATACCTATTCAAGATTGCTGGTGGTTTCGGGCTTGTAGCAGCAATCATGGGATGGTACTTGGCTATCATCACGGTGTGTGCATCGGTGGGCATTCCGTGCCCACTACCAATCTTCGATCTCAGCACCAAAGTGTTCAGGGACTCGAGCGCGGTCACCAACGAACATGCTGGTTCGGTCACAGAGACCGTCAGTGCTTAAAAAGGTTCCAAAGAGCCGGACACAAAATTGAAGAGTTTTAGCTGGATCACTACTTCTTCCCATGGTGGCTTTTGTGCATTATCGCAAGATATATACAGCTATTTAATCATGTCATGATCAGTCGTTGTAATATCCAATATTCCTAGTTTCGTTACGCTCATGCCTCATGTTCTCACATTCGCACTTTCACATCATCCTTCCTTGTACGCATCTTGCCGTCATGATATATCTGAACAACAAGCCTATCAACTCAAATGTCATGTTCAGCAGGAGGGTGAGTGCTCTTAGTGCGCAATGCTCAATACCATGCGAATCGTTACTCCAGTCATCTATTCTCTTATATCGACTCTCCACGATCACTTCATACAAAACTCGTAACGTCGCACTGCGCAAACATAACCATTTTCATGGTACATCGAGGCTGAATTATGCACGGATGATAAGCCACCCGTGTTATCGCTACTTGGTATGTGGAGGCAGGTATGCATTGTTTATGCTTCTTGTGGATGCAGTACTAGTAGTGGAGAGTTTACAGCTGGATGCAACGAGGCTTCTAAGATCGAACCGAGGCTGTCGACTAGGCTGAGCTTGACTAGATTAATACTGCGGCGGTACATCTTGCACCGACCGTCTAGCGCGAAATTGCGTGATCATGAAATTTGGTTAACGCATGCTAGACGTCAATTCCCAGAAGGCTGGACAGCTCTCCGGACAATGGTTTTCGCCATCAATCAACATGTGAAGCGTGAAAGAGTGGACCAGGCCAAATGGCCTGGCTGAAACTTTTTAGAAATTCTTCTGGAGCATTTCCTGCTTGGAAACCCTTCACATACTCGAGCACTTCTGCTCTGCGCCTTGCCGTCTCCAGATTTTCAATCCTCCGTTAACCATGGCAGCAAAAGAGCAGCAGCACTTCTCAGGTGCTCTGCCATTTGGCAAGCAGATTGAGCTTTCCTCCATCGCTGGACCAACCTACGTTACAGCGCAGTCACTCGTTCAACAGGTAGCGTATCTTCTTTCCGATAAGATATGGTCATACAGCCCCGAGACCTTCGATCTTGACGTGTCGGCACAAGCATGGGCGAGATCGCAGGAAAAAAACGTCCATGGCTACTCGCCCCGAGTTCAGGCCATGGACATCCGATCTGGCGCAGGCACAGCTGCTCTGGGATACATCTTCTCCAAAGATTTTGATGTAAAGAGAAGGCATATTCCGCAAGCCGTGCTTACCTCTTCTTCAGCCCTCAACTTCCTACGACAAGCTCTTGACCAGCTGTCGTTGCTTTATGGTGTTGGCAATCCACTGGTTGCGCACGTCGCTGCTGCAAGTTACGATGGAAGTCAGAAAGGTGCCTTGGCTGCTGATTATATCTCGTCTATGTGGTTAGCGGAAGACCTCGGCTTCAGTTTGATCAGTAGTCAGTCTGCCCATGAGTCTCAGCATATGTCGCTGTTGGCTACCTTGCTTGCCCAAGATACTCCTGTGCTGCACACCTACGATGGTGTAAGGATGGCCCGCGACACCACCAGAGTTATCGACATTCTTGACCAGTCTGGCCTCAGAGCTGCCTACGATAACATTCACAAGTCAACTCAAGCTGACGACTACAAGCATTCGACAACTGAAGGCAAGGTATTGAAGACTTTGAAGGCATTCAACGAAGAGCTAGGCACAGATTACAAAGCATTCGAGTACTACGGACATTCTGCTGCAGAGACTGTTTTGGTGACCTTTGGCTCGGTCGAGTCGTCTCTCGCCGCGCAAGTCGCTGAAAAACTGGCCAACGCCGGCAGCCGAATTGGAGTGGTCAACGTGCGTGTTTATAGACCATTCATCGAAGAGGCATTCCTCAAGGTTCTGCCGACTACTGTCAAGGTCATCGGCGTGCTGGGACAAGTCGCATCGACTCAAGAGGTTGGTGAGGCAGGTATTCGATCGCGACTCTACGAAGACATCTTGGCGGCCGTTTCGTTCAATACGATCCTTCCCGAAACACCTGAAGTTAGGGATGTCAAGTTTGCCAGATCCGAATCTTGGTCGCCTCAGAGCGTTGCTGGTGTCTATCATATGCTTGCAGGCAAACCATTGGACACCATGCCTCAATCAGAGCTAGCACCTATCCTACTTGAGAAAGAAGTCCAACAATACACTTTCTGGAATGTTGATGATGCACCTTCAGCTTCCGCTGCTCAATATCTGGCGCAGGCACTCGCTAAGGACTCTTCCCAGAACGTGACAGTAAGCACTGCACACGATAACCTTATTCAGGGTGGTGTACACCGAATCGACATTCGTAAGTCAGCCAAGAGCCTCGATGCCACTTACATAATCTCCGAAGCCAATGCTGCTATCGTGACCGATGTCACATTGTTGGAGAAGATTGATGTATTCTCTGGCGTTGAAGTTGGTGGTAAGCTCATCCTGGTCCTACCTGGTGTCAAGGATGAAGATGTCGAGAAAAAGCTATCAGCGTTTGCCCGAAAGCAGATCGCAAAGAGGAACATCGGATTGTACCTGATCAATCCTGATGCTACCGAATTGGACAAGGAGAACGCAGAGCTTTCTTCTTTGATCGTGCAAGTCGCCTTCTTGCGTGTTGCTCTTGCGAAGGCCGAAGAAACTGGTCTACAGAAGCTTGCTGTATTTGGTAGTGATATTGACACCCTGGAGAAGGTTGCGACAGACCTTGAAAAGACCCTTAGACAAATCGAAGTGCCAAAGGAATGGGCAGATGCTGAAGTTGATACGTCGAGACCAGCACCGTTGGCCAACATCATCAGTAACAGTTTCGAATCTTGGGAGAAGGCAGAATTTGAGGAAGCACCATCGCTCCTCCGGACATGGCAGAAAGCGGCCAAAGGCTTCTTGTTCAAAGAAGCTTATGGCACTAAAGACTCTCTCCGTCCAGATTTGCCAAACAAGACCTTCACCGTACATGTCAAGGAGAATCGTCGTCTCACTCCATTGACATATGATCGAAACATCTTCCATATTGAGTTCGATCTTGGTACTTCTGGTTTGAAGTACGATATCGGCGAAGCACTTGGTATTCATGCTGAGAATGACCATGACCATGTCATGGAGTTCATCAAATGGTACGGCCTCAACCCTGACGATGTCGTCGAAGTACAATCACGAGAAGACACCGGTATATTTGAGAACAGAACGATCTATCAGTCTCTCATGCAGAACATTGATATCTTTGGTCGACCACCCAAGAAGTTCTATGAAGCTCTTGCCGAGTTCGCTTCGGACGAAGAAGAGAAGAAGAATTTGATGACACTTGCTGGACCTGAAGGTTACAAAGAATTCCAGCGACGTGCTGAAGTTGACACCATCACGTATGCCGACATTCTCCTCGAATTTGGTTCTGCTCATCCATCTTTCCACGAAATTGCCAGGCTTGTCGCACCCATGAAACGCAGAGAATACTCCATCGCATCTTGCCAAGCAGTTACACCCACTTCCGTTGCGCTTATGGTTGTGGTCGTCAACTGGGTCGATCCTCGAGGACGAGACCGTTTCGGACAAGCAACACGCTACCTCACTCATCTCCGCGTTGGTGCTCCCGTCACTGTTTCCGTAAAGCCTTCCGTCATGAAACTCCCAGCCAAGTCCACCCAACCCATCATCATGGCCGGTCTTGGTACCGGTCTCGCCCCCTTCCGCGCCTTCGTCCAACATCGTGCCCTCGAAAAATCTCAAGGCAAGGACATCGGTGCAGTACTCCTCTACATGGGTTCACGTCATCAACGGGAAGAGTACTGCTACGGCGAGGAATGGGAAGCCTATCAAGCTGCTGGCGTGATCACTCTTCTCGGACGAGCATTCTCGCGTGATCAACCGCAGAAAATCTATATTCAAGATCGAATGCGTCAGACTATAGATGATATTGTGCAAGCGTACAGGAAGGAGGAGGGATGTTTTTACCTCTGTGGACCGACATGGCCTGTACCGGATGTCACGAATGTGCTTGAGGAAGCGATTGATCGGGAATGGAAACAGGGTGGCGTGAAGGTCAAGAAGGGTGAGACGGCGAAGGAGATTATGAAGTTAAAGGATGAGGGACGGTATGTGCTGGAGGTTTATTAGAGAGATATGAAATTATGTATTTGATAGAATAATGTTAGTAGATTGTAATTCCACTAGTTCATCACAGTCTGGTACTCATGGTTCTGGTGTGCTCCAGTGTCCCTCTATTTGTATGTATATGTGTGTCGATACCAACACCTCCGTCAACAAACACGATCCAGTGCCTACCCAGCATTTCAGAAAACCCTTCACATACATCCATTCTCTCTCAATAGAGAACCAGTCCACGTTCCCTAGCCTCAAGACTGTGCTGTGTCTTTACTCCCTTACTTCCATGCATACACGTAGTTCGCCGAAGACTAATTAATACACCCCTACGACCCAACCATGACGAATGGGACGTACTGTGGTGTATATAGCATTTCGGATTATCCCTACAGCCATTACAACACGCTGTTAATATAACATGTATAGTACTTATGCATTCAATACGTACTTATCTAACTTGATACCAAGCGCACACTAGCAGGTATCCAGGTATCTAGGAACCTAAGTAAAGTTATCCATCCAATACCTGATAACCGAATACCCGATGAGCAACCAAGCTAATCAAACCAATCGAACAACCATCAAAGTAACCAACCAACCAACGACCAAAACCCTTGTTCCGAATTCACGCAATACCGTCCTAAACTAATGAGCCAGAGGAGGAGGGGGAAGAGCATGTGTATGGATGCCGATGTGGATGCCGATGTGGATGTGGATGTGTGTAAATGTATGTCTTCTCATCCCGTCCACCTCTCACAAGCAGGTCTCCATCCAATACCCAGATTCTGCATCAATCGTCGTTCTCGATCTTGCCAGCCATCACCGTCATCCACACCTCCCTCTTCCTCTTTCTCTTGCTTCCGTACCGCCGTCTTCTCCTCAGCCTTCGTCTTCGTCTCCGACGGACTTTCCAAATCCAAAACAGCACCAGTCCGCCGATCCCTAACACCACTGCTATCGAACTTCCACCCCTTCTCGCGCTGGCACCAGACGCGGATGTCGCGCTCGAATGTTGTTGCGCCGGACCAGCCGAGGACCGCGGCGCCTATTGTGTGGTAGGGGGATATTATTATATCTACTCTGCGGTGGATATTTGGATTTTTATTGCTGTTTGATTCGGGGTCGGCTGGGGTGAAGACTGGATCTTGCCAGACACACAGCGCTTTATCGAGGGTGTCGAAGCCGGAGCGAGTTTGGTTGTGGCTGGGTTTGAGCGGGAGGGTTTCTTGGTTGCGGTCGCTTGTTGTGGTGTGCAGGGTTAGGGTGTGTGTTATGTGGTTTGAGGATTCGAGGCTGCGGACCAGTGGGATTATAAGATCTTGTGTTATTTCAGGGTTGCGGTGCGTGAGGATGACGTCGACGTCGCCTGATTCGGGTTTGCCGCGGCGGTAGCCACCTACAATGATGATGGTTATATCTCGTGGATCCCAGGTTGGATCGCCGTGGCCGTCGTCGGGTTTGGTCCAGTTGCCGGCGTGGTTGTTGGCGCTGTTACTCCAGTGGGATTTTGGGATTTGCGCGACTAGACGGGCGTGGTGGAGGATTGTGTTGGCTATGTTTTCGACTTCAAGGCGCGGGATTGTTTGTTGGAATTCGGCGTGGTATTTGACGCCGATTTGTTGGACGCGGTTTAGGGTTGTGTGCCAGCCGTATTCGACTAGGTCGTCCAGGTCTTTCCAGCCGTGTTGGAAGTAGAATTTTCGGGCGGTTTCGGCGCCCACGCCCCAGATGTTGTAGAAGAGGCGGAGGTGGGTTAGGTCTTCGTCTGCGTCGAGGGCGGTGGTGATGGAGAGGGTCCGCTGGTCTGGATTTGTGGGAGAGGAGTTGTACCATTCCCACCATAGAGTGGCGATTTTCTCGCTGCAACCAGGCAAGCGGATTATTTCGGCAGGGTTGGTGATGGGATGAGGATAGGCGGAAAGTGAGGCTATGGCGGTGCTGTAGGCTCGTACACCGATTTCGTCGAGCGTGAGAATCCGGGCTTCTTTGATCTTATAGAGGTGGGTTAAGAAGGGGGTGTTTGGAGGATTGGCGTAGGTAGAGCGGAGGCAGGAGAAAGTCGGGAGAGGTGGACGAGCGGTAAGCCAAGATGGTTGTGGAGGCAGCTTTTCGGTGACGAAGTCATGTTCTGAGGTCGTTGTACGATGGAGGCGAGGATGAGAGGGGACATGAAGTGAGGTCAAGGTGGTGGAAGAGGTAGTGCCTCGACCCGGGTGTTGGTCACGAAAGCGGCGCGGTGAAAACTTCATAGTTGGGAGATTGCTGTCGAGTATTGAGGTTATTGAGGAGCCATGTTCTCTTGGTGTACGCGAAGATGACTGAGTACGGGCTCCTGGAGTGTCTGGTGTGGCTTTGATAAGAGTGATGGTTTGGGTTTGAGATGTTGTTATAACAGATTCGACTTCAGGTTTGTCGACGATGCGACCACAGTAAACTTGGTAAGGTTGGAAAGGAAGGAAATGGCCAGCATTGACACTCTTGTGTAACCAGTCCAGCTTCAGCACTATTACGTGGTCATCCAAGCCCGAGAGAGAGTCAGGTGGGAGGGTAAGCGTTGGACTGCTATTCTCGTATTCACTTTCTGTCTCTGAGCTGGAGATAGATTGCGTTTTCTTGATGCGATTGAGCCTCCGCCTCTTACGGACAGGTTCTTGAGCTAAGGTGCTCTCCTCGGTCCACACACCACGACTTCGAAGCTCGAAAGCAGCACGTTTCTTCTGACTAACACGGCCAAGGAAAATGCGGGCTTCCTTTGGCTGATAGGAAAGTTGTCCTGCATGTTCATACACGGTATCTTCAGCTTGATGTAAATCTTCAGCCGGTAGACCTGCAGTTATAATGAATATAGGAGGTAGTGACGCAAAGTCGAGAGCCTCAGTATTGCCCATACTGTAGTCAATGGTGGCCAAAGGTAAGCCACCGACTTGCTCCCTATACAAAAAGCATCTCCATATGTGCTGAGCAGCAATTAATACGCTTGTAATCGTCAACCGAGCGCACTGTTTCTGCAGGGGTCCAAGCAATATAGGTCAAAATTGCTTCACGCAAGATTCACCTGCATGATTGTGATACGATATGTTATCCAATACCGATTTCGTCAATATCACCAAAGTGCTGTGAGACTCCTGAATGCAATATTAGCATGTTTCTGTCGCGTCAATCGTGAGGGCGACGATTCAATAGGTGAAGGTACAGGTGACGACGATGTCAGCGACAAACACGTCGGTGGAACAATTCTCCGGTTGCCACTATAGTAATATCAAGTCTTCAAAACAGACCGTTGAAGGCGTTCAGTTCACAAATCCTGCCAGGAGTCTCTGGTAGATCTGGATAGAGCTGATCGATCAATCTCTAGCGTGCATAATCGACTGTACTCATGTTTGCTGGACCGTCACGACGCTACTACACTCTAGGAGTTTTGACCTTCACGAACACCTCTGCACGCTATGCCTGTTTTGGCTGACGTATTCGCTTCCACTAGACAGCTTCTTCTGGACACGCCGTTGTGACTCAAGACTTACCATCAGGGTCATGCTCATCTTTCGTCCGAAACCGCGAGGATACTGAAGGTGGGTCGCGTGCTACTAATGCCTGGCTCTGCCTACCCAGAGCTGGTTATGATGTTGTTGTTGCTGAGCAATTCTGTCTACATGTTTAGAAGACTTTTCAAAACGGGAACTTCATCCATTTGTCATCTGAAGTCCTAAAAGCCGGACTAGACTACAGCTGGGACAACGATTCAACCGAGTCTCCATCACAGTCGGCTATCCATGGCGACATTCTGTTTGCCTACTGTACAACTAAGCTCTTTTCTATATCACAGCGTCCATCCTAGCATTCCGTTCAACAGCTGACCAGCACTAATTTTGGTCTTCCCATAATTCATCTCCAACCATCAGCTTCTAGACGGTTTTTACAATTAACCAGCAGTCGCGCAAAATGTCTATAATCCATTGTTCGCCGTTGTTCCACCCTCTCGAACCATTACCTATTATGAGCCCTCAAGTCATGCGCAGCGGAACCAGGAGGAACAGCTCAAAAACAAGCATCACCAGTACAAGCACCACTTCATCACCTTCAGTCAAGCGAATCGACAGTCCTTCTTCGAAATCAACAAGCAAGAAGAGTGCAACTCCCCGTCGAACATCACAGCCACCGACCACCCTCACCTTTCCAATGCCAACCAAACAACCACCTGTCCATAATCCAACCAGTCAGGAAGCTATGATTGAACCATTGCTTCACCCGTCTCCATATGAGAACAACATATGTACGGCGTCTACCACCTGTCAGAAGACCTCACCACCTACTACTACATTGTCCGAACATAGTTCGTCCGCGGCACATTCGCAAGCTCAATCATCTCTAACTCTCACGGTAGAATCACAAGTGTCATTTGACCTATCTTCGAGCCAGCCACAGAACCACTACGACTAGAGCATCAAGTCATCAAGCACTGTCATGGATGTTAGCGAACGGAACAATTTGAGCAAGATCGAGTGCAATGGCGTTCAAGAGGACTCCCCAAACTCTTTTCGGCTGTACAGTCGCACCTCAACAGCTCCTCAAAGGCTACATCTCAGTACAGACTGAGCTGAGCTGAGCTGAGCTGAGCTGAGCTGAGCTGAGCTGAGCTGAGCTGAGCTAAGCAACCGCAAAAATCGTCACTACCCGTCAGACACACAATACATGCATCTAGCCCTTCAAGTGGCAAGACTACTTTCCCAATCACTTCGCTCTTCATCAACACAATAGCCAGCCGATCAGTCCATCACTCTCCCCACTCTACGAGTTAACAACATGCTCAATACCAACCAACAAAACCGTCCAAAATCGACAATCAACAGCCCAAGCTTTACGCTACATGGACCACCAAAAAATATCAAACCCTCACGTATCTGTCCTCTCCTTCCTTTGCTATTATAATAAGCAAGACCAACATGGTATAACAAGATAATCAACGGGGAAGCTGATTAGAAAGGAGCTGGCGTGCGATGTAATTCTTGTGTATGAGCTGATCTTTCACCTAAAAGTCCTTGTTTTCGTGGCTTGGTTTCACGGGAGCTGCTAGCTTACTGTGGTGCGTGGTAGAAACGGACAGGAAAGTGTAACGGGGATGCGTATGTATCAGTGTGTCTATATGATGAGCATGCAGTATTAAGCCAGTGCTATATGCACAAATCTCGTCATTGTGGATGCGTAGAAAAGTGTAGATTTAAAAAGCACAAAGTGATCTATCTATTGTAGCACAATATGAAACCTCGAGACACCAGCTCAAGAAACATGATATGAAATAGTGCACAAACTCCACATCCACAGTCTACTTATCTGCACAGACCACAAATCATGAAGAACAACCCCAACGTAAGTATTCTCCCCTGCGCTCATAAAATCCATTACCACCAATACCCACGCCACCACGCACCACATCACACATCATACATCACACCTAAACGCCATGTAAACCACGCAAAGTACCAGCCCGCATCAAACCAAATCCAAGTCCATATGTAGTCGAACCATAAGCCCTTCCGATCCAAACCGATACCGTGTACTGGTAAAGTATTATGCGTCACTGATATAAACAACAGCATAAACAGCAAGAATTAAAACACCGACTACAACAATCATCCTCATCATCGTTGTCGTCGTCGAAGGAGCATCCGCCGCGGAGATGGGGCGTCGTTGGTAGTGGTGCTTTCGGTATGTGCATTTGAAGGACTGGTTGTTGGGGCCTCTGGGGAGTTTGGTTTGGGAGGGAGGAAGAGGGAATTGAGGACGAGTCAGGGTTTGTAGTTGTTACTGTGGCTTCTTCCGGCTTTGAGGATCCAATTGGCGGTGCGTGATCGGATTGTGGCGCTGATGGTTGGACGGTCGGGTCCACAGGGTGGGAGGAAGTTGAGGGTGATGGTGGATTGGACATGGTTCTATACGCTAAATGAACAGGAGGTGTGATATGAGCTGGTATCCGATCGAGCATAGATCTAGTGTAGATCTGCGGGTGTGATAGTACTGAGGACTGATTGTTGTGGTTAAATGGGAGTGCTATTGAGATGTTGGAGGATGGTTGCTCTATAGGAGGGTTTTCGAGGCCGTGTGGTGTTATGACTGTTTCGGGAGTCATACTGTTTGCGTTTGGATTTGGAGGAACGTGGTCTGCTTGCGTCGGAGGTTGTCTGTTGGTGGTGGGTTGTGCGTTCGATGGGCATGGACCTGGAGATGAGATCTTGATGGTAGATTAGTAGTTGATACCGGTTTATTGCTGTGATGTGGTAGTGAAGGACGGGTAGGAAAGAAGGAAGGATAGTCTTATGGCAAGGTACGAAAAAACAGGCATGCGTGTGCCATCAGATGTGATAAACCCATTCCTTATTTTGCTATTGCATGAAAGCTGAATTGTCAATATTGTGCTGCAGAATTTATCAACGCAAAGCCCAGGCCGTGCATAGTATTGTAGTGACATGTAGGTGGTATATGACCAATTGTTCTTCAACCACACACTGAAACACGTAAGTAGATCTGCCAGCCATTTTGTTTGTAACTGGCTCATCACAGCTTCTGTCTTCTGTTACTACTAGCCAAATCCGTTCTCCCTGTTTTGCAGTTTGGAAGAAGAGTGCTAGCTAGGCGTGTGGAAAGATTGGTATGGCGCATTTAGACGTCAAATCGCCGAGGTTGTGCAGCCGTGGCGCCTATGACTATCAGTCCCCTGATGATCTGTAGCATCAATAGCAGTGAGGTTCTGAACCGGACACCGAATGCATTTTCTGGTCATGGTTATAATCCTAGATCTTGTAGTCACTGGTCGGTAATTACTGGATGCAACCTCTTCGCACTTCTTCACTGTTGGTTTGGATCTTGTGTATCATTAAGTTGACATCAACGACTATATGCAGACGAGTTTGTACCTGCATGCTGTGCACAATAGTAGACAGAAGACACTTCTGTGAGTCAGCGAATTTGTGCTGTTTAGCATATCTCTTTGACTCTAGCAGGTGCAGTACCACCTGGGTTTCGTCATCAGTTGTAGGTATGTGTCCATGGGAGCCAGCGTGCTTACGAGGGTGTATTACCCGTTTGTCCCGTTTCAACAAAGCCGTATCAGCTGATTCTGAACTTAGTGTTTGATGCGGCATCTATCGTTCACTCACCAACTACCTCGGGAGTGCTCTGAGATGCGTTGATGCATCTTCCAGCCTGATCTCAAAGTTCGAAAGCCTTCGGAAATGAGTGAGGTGAGAGAGAATATACATCGTAATGCCAGAATGCCTACTTATCTTTTTGGGCAGCAGCCCTGCTTTCGTAAATTGAGCAGCGATGTAGTATTGTATCATTGAGTGGCGGTTATTCATTCCTCTTGCAAATTCCTCCAGCTATTCGCTATTAAGCCCTCATGTCTTTCAACAACATGTCCCATTGACTCCAATCCATGGTGTCCTCTATAGGCAAATTCATCGTTTTGAAATCAAATCCTGTGCTTGCCTCGTTCGTGTTCTCATAATCCCAAAAATTATACTGTGGTTGTTGCATCTGTTGTTGTTGAAAAAATTGAAAGTCCATAGGTAACTGCTGCTGTGTGGCCATGCCGTTCCCTTGTTGCTGGTGCTGTTGCTGTTCCAAAAACTGTTGCATTTGCTGTGACTGGGTGGTTTGTGTTTGCTGAAAACCATTGAATGTTGGTGCCAAATCTGTTTGAGTAGGGGGCTGTACAGGAACGCTATTGCTAACAGGGCTAAAGTAGCTGGTAGATTCTTGCTTGTTAGTCGCTGTTGATGCCGTGACTGAGACCCTTCGTTCCTCGCGTATTTGCTGGAGTTGGTTGATGTATTCTGGTGTAGAAAGAGACAACTTTGAGGAGCGTTGCGACCACGTCTCTTCGCGTGCTTTCCAGGCTTTGATACAGAGACCGCCTACTGCGAAGCAAATAGGCAATTTCAGATCAGTGATGAATCTTGGGTGATTTTCATAGATTTCGTGGACTTGTTGCCAGCCACGATCGGCGTGCTCGTATAAGGGGTTATTCTTCAGCTCGCTAAGGACGAGTATGATGGCTTGCCATTGGAAGTAGTTATCTGAGTGCCATAAGAAACCTCGCAGGTGTTTAGAGGTGTGGATCAAGTTGTCCATTTCCAAAAGTTTGATTCCAATGTTCCAGACTAGAATTCTCTCACTTTCAGGGACATCTTTCTCTGAACCATATCTTCGTGGGTGATGTGTCATTAACCGCATGCCGTTGGTTGCCGCACGTGTTACCAGAATGGCGTAAAATTCAACGGGGATGAGGGGATCACAGAAACGAGCAATCTTACGTTCCAAAATCCGCTCGAGCTCATCGACAGCAGTGTCCTTCTCGCTAACAGATGACAAGCTACGGAAGTTGTGCCACACCGTGCTGAAGTCAGCATTAGGGTCTTTGGTAAGCATTTTCATCTTCCAGAAATTGCCAATCTCATAACGGGTCAAACAGAAGATCATTTCAGTGGCTCGTTCCGGGATAGGCGGAAGTTCCTTCATGCCTGGCCAGATATCTACGTCGTTGACATTTGAAGGAACACGACAATCCCAAAAGTCGATATTGCCGAAATTGCCACGACCGGTCAACTCGGCGGTTTTGAAGTCGAGGAAGGTGATCTGCCACCATAGACGCCGTCTCATCTCTGTCTCGAACGGTCCCAAGCCAATGGCGGTGCCATCTCGATGCACACCCATGCCTTCAGCGATCCTCTTGGCAACGCCAGTCAGCGTCCACAAGGTGCGTGGGTCGTACACTTCTCTGAGGGCTAACAGATGGAATACGAGGGCTTGCAAGACCATCATGTCGGAGGTGCCCAGAAATTTTGCCCTCGCTAGCGCCCGCTTCGTACCGGCACTATATCTACTCAGAAGGGCGGCCTTGCTCTCACCTAGCATTCGCTCACACTGCGATTCCTCCATAGACAGTACGGAAGTGTTGTAGATTGCAAAGAGTAGTGCCTCGAAAGGTTTGGATAAGCGCTCAAGGTGCAAACTCGATTCGAGCAAAGGCGGCTGCAGAGTTGGGACATGAATGACTTTTGATAAGGGATTGACATTCTCCAAGAACATCTGCCACAATATAGGCACCTGATCGGGTAGTGGATGTAGGTCGCGCACACCATGGGACGAAGGAGTCAGGCCGAGTACGAAGTCGATGCCATCACCGACCACAGTTTCGTTGTCTTCTTCGTCGGACGACTCGGGCATGGCTTCGCTCGGCTGGCCGAATTCCTCGCTGAGGCTTGCCCACAGATTGTTCTCGACAAACCTCGACCTGTTCTTGTCGACAATAAGCTTTGCAGTATCGAAGCGACGAGATGGCGTCGATAGTGTGCCAGTGCTACCTGGCTGAGGCGGCTCGGGTGATGCAGTACCACTAGTAGGATGTCCTGATGGCTGACTAGTTGAGTCTGAACTTCTTTCTGGAGGCAAATCCTCTGCCCTAATCCCATCTTGATAGACATCTATACCTTTTGATCGTAAGATATGCTCGTAATGCTCCAAACGAGCTTTCAAGATTTCCTCGTGGGTTCGCTTCTTGCGTCGTCGAGGTGCTGGCGGTACACGAAAGACGCATTCCGCATTGGATTTTGCACAGTTGGAGCACGGAGACTCTCGATCGCATTTGACTTTTCGTTCAAAGCAGCGAATACATGAGTATGCCTTGGCTGACTTCTTGTGGCCTCCGGAGGGCTGGTCGTCTAAGGTTACGTCTGCCATCATGGAAATGCGCGCCCAGACACCATCGTCAGGATTTGTCGAAAGTCCAACTTCCGACATTCACCTCTATTCTTCGACTCAATATACTTGGTAGGTGCCGAGGAAGTTGTGTAACTGTGTAGGGAAATGCCTGGTGCCTGAAGTCAATGGAGTCATATAGATTGCGAGGAGAATACGAAGCACTTGGCCACTACTGCAAGAGAAGTACCTTTGTTTCTTGGCAGGCACTTTTGTCGAACAACGATTGGTTGCCGTTTACGACATCTTAGGCATAGATTACCTAAGCAGGATGCACATGCTGGTAGTTCTAGTGAGTCAGGCAAGAGAACACCTATACCCTCCCTTGTCTCGTTGCTCATCCTCGCATGCATGCCAAATGATATACAATACAGCAAGCATTTCGACTTGATGTTCATCAGGAAACTACATATTTCGGGGATCAACATAACTTGAGCTGCGTTGCACACTACTGACCCACTTAGCAGAATGCTTTCCCCTTTCATTTTCCATGTACCTGTCCAATTATCACAAAAACACCTGCACGGAAAGTTCCATCCCTTCAAATGAAACAAAATGTATAAGCTTCACACTTCACAACTTGCTCCCCACCTCCGTCTTCAAGAACTTCTCAATCCACTCCCCAATAATTTCATTACACTCCTTCGGCCTCTCCCACAGAGCCCAATGACCCGCCTGCACAGTCCGTCGTGTCAACCTCGGAATTCGATCCTCCATATTCTTACTCATCCACTCCTGCAACGCCGTATCCCTGGTCGCAAACACAAACAGTGTCGGTTGCTCAACCTTGATGACTTTCTTTTCGTACTTCTTAGCATCAGTTTTGGGTCCATCGAAAAAGAAATCCAAATCATCTAGGAAGTTGGCCTCACGAGTGCGGTACCAGTTCAGAGGCCCATTGATGCCGTGCCGACTGTATTCGTGGACGTAGTAGTCCATCTCTTCGTCGGAGAGGAGTTTGGTCTTGCCCATTTTCGGGAGCAAGTCTAGGCCAACACGGCCATTGGCGTCGAAGGCAGACTGCCCGCGAGAGCCGTCGGCGGTGACTGTGCGGGCGCCATACAACGCGTGCAGGAACTGACGGATCTCGGTGGGTGATTTGATTGCTGCCTCTAACTCGCCGGAAGCGAAGTGTAGCTGGTAAGTAAAGTTGGGTACTTGCTTTGCCACGAGCTGGGCAAGAGGGAGAAATGCCGGCCGTGGGAGCTCATATGGCGTGCAGATGCTGAAGACCGCTTTGACAAGCTTAGGTTGGTACTGCGAAACACGATAGACGATCGCACCGCCCCAGTCGTGGCCGCCTAGGATAATGCTTTGAATACCAAGCTGCGAACATAGTGCGGCAATGTCTGTTGCAATGTGCTTGTAGGTGTAGTCCTTGATGGAGCATGTTGGAGGTGAGTCAGAGCGGCCATAGCCTAGACAGTCGGGTGCTATAACTTCTAGACCGAGACCGGCAAGAAAGGGGATCTGATAGCGCCAGCCGAAAGAAATGTCCGGGAAACCGTGGATTAGAACGACTGTCGCGCGTGGAGGTGCACCTGATGAGGGAAGGGCGTGGAGGTAGCCATATGTGTAGCCGTTGAGGATGGCGGATTTGAGAGAAATGCGAGGGTCGTGGAAGGGTTTCAACTTATCGATCGACATGATGAGTGGATATAGAGATGGAAAGAGGGTCGTCCGCCTTCACAGTGCCGTTCTCGAGATTTTGACCAGTGGGTTGATGTAGCTGTACCTAGTCACAACAATGGCTTTCTTATTGTAGCTCAATGTCTCGTCAAACATGTCAGAGCTTCAATCGTCGGTATGATGCCGCGGCTCTCGCACCATCAGCCAAGCCAAACCTAAATGCCAGTCCTGGAGATGGTGCTTATCAAGCTTGTGCACGCTTTGTCAGTGCATGAACAAGGGCCGAGGCAAAGGTTCAGGTCGGTAGACAGTGGGGTAACGGGAGATCTACAGTCGGTACATCTGTGCACCATGGTGGAGATACTTATACATTTCCAGCATACTTGTCGTATGTTTTCAAAATCCAAGCCCAACATATTCCTATGAAGTGGCCTGTATGATGAGGGCAGTAATGAATCGTCGTTCACGCTAGAAACCAGATGCTATCAACAAGCAGCAGAGGAGCCACAACGGGGAGACTATCAACTTTGGTGTTGTAGTGACCGGTCCCTCAAGCATTGAAAATAATAGCATGGTGTGCAAGAAGACGAAAGAGCGGATTGACAATATAGGTGAAAGGCTTGCGAAGTATGCAACATCGTGCAGCACAATACGCATGCTTGGGAAAGCTGACATTTCTGAGCCTATTTTGACTAAGAAGATATTCTTGTTTCCTGTTATGAATTAATATATTACATCGTCCTCCTGACCTTCAACAAGCTCTTCGCCCTGCTGGTCATCATCCTTCTGACGGTCGTCTGGTTCATTATGGCCAGAATGCTCGGTGTCGGCTGCGTCGTGCGTGTCAGGCGGCTCCTTGGAGGTATCGTCCTGCTGTTCGGGGTCTTCTCCTGGTGCTGTATCTACTTCCTGCTCCTGCACTATCTCCGCTTCTGCACTGGGCTGTAACTCCCTTTCGTTCAGGGGTTCCGGTCTTTCTTGCTGCTGGTCATCCATATCTTCGTCTCTTCCTGGATCTCTCTTAATCATCCTCTCCACGTCCTCTTTCTGCCTCCTGATCCTTTCCTCATCTTCCTCCCTCAACTCCCAAGGTTTATAGTACAGCCTTGGCTCAGCCTTTGTCTGCAAGAACGCAGCTGTAGCCCTCATGTTCATATGCCTAATCTTCCTCCCTTCCTCTTCCCAATGCGTTTGATCTCGTCTCCTCTTCTCCAAAGTCAGCTCTTTCTTCCGTCTCCTTTCCTCCTCCTGCTCCTCATCCTGTCTTTTTAACCTCTCTCTCTGCCGCGCTTCAATCTCATCTCGTTTCCTGTGCGCCGGTTTTGTCGTGGTCTGCGATAATGTGCCTAGAAGCGAACCGAACAACCGCTGGTTGCGCTTCTTCTCTTCAACAGCTACGGCCGAAGAGCGTCGCAGTTGAGGTGCTTGTTTTGGTGATACAACCGCACTTTGCAGATCGGAACTTTTTTGTTGTGTGCCATTTGTTGGAGCTTGGGTTTCAATACGCGGCCGTTTATTTTCGTTCTCTGAGTCCGTAGAAAGTTTGCGCTTCAGGCTGGGCGACTGCGATTGCTCGTCATTCTGCTGCTGCTCTATTTCTGGTATTACTACAGCTGAAGAAATCATCTCATGGTCCATGTGACAGACGGAATAGTATAGAGGATGGTAATCGTGCAATTGCAAGTAGAAACAGCTGAGATCTGATGTTGATATGCCCAATGATATGTGAAGGACACCGCAACCGTTGCGACTCGGCTGTGATTGGCAAACGTGCCCTGGACCTTCCAGATCTGCACGAGCCTGAGTTTCGAGTTTCGGCCTGCGGCGAATCTTCAATTTCAGCCTCGTCAGTGGATATGCGGAGAAAGCGCGCTACAGCTTCAGCCTCATCATTACTAACCTCGTGAATTGTCATGCCGAAGATTCTGGTCACCATACACTCAACCTTCTTCCAATTTCACAAAACACAGAACCTGGCATACTCACGACCTACCATTTCTCAAAACCGCAAACCCATACCAACACTTCTATCCCACTTCTCACAAAACACGAAACCCTGCAGGGCGACAGCACACCACATCTCAAAAACACACATTAACACCACTACCACTACCACAAGCAACACCAACACCACCACTTCCACCACCCCACCAACAACACAATGTCCCGCCACCACCCCGACCTAGTAATGTGCCGCAAAGCCCCCGGCATCTCCCTCGGCCGTCTCTGCGACAAATGCGACGGCAAATGTCCCATCTGCGACTCCTACGTGCGCCCCACAACCCTCGCCCGCATCTGCGACGAATGCTCTTTCGGCAACTACCAGAACAAATGCGTCGTGTGCGGCGGCGAAGGAATTTCCGACGCTTTCTACTGTTTTGAATGTACGCGCCTGGAGAAAGATCGGGATGGGTGTCCGAAGATTATTAATTTGGGCAGTTCGAGGACGGATTTGTTTTACCAGAAGAAGAATTTTCGGAATGCGCAGTACTAGATTTTCACTCTGAAGGGATGGGTGGTATATCCCTGCGATATGCTGCGCTGGCTTAGGCTGGGATGAGTGGATGAATGAAAGGTCTATTGAGAATGGCATGGTGTAGCGCTTTGAACACGGAGACTTTGAGGAAATAATGCCCTGACGGATTCACGAGAAGATGTTCCTTTCTGGTCATGCTACTCAAACGAAGCGAGGTAACCACATCTGAAACGAAACAAAGCAATGAAGCAATGGAAATGCAGAGTTGAAGACAACATCAACCACAGCAGTCGAGATCAACGGCACGCCAAATTCCAGAAACAGGCCACCGAGGCCCGAAGTGTCGCACACCAGATCAACCCGATCAAACACCAAGCATTGACCTTGATAGCTTCCGCAGTGACAACCAGTTAGACCATAGCCGATATAGAACGGATCCACGGGAAATGAAGATACCAGCGCAGTAGGCGCATAAATTCAAGTCGTTGCAGGTTCTTAGAACCGCTGACTTCAGAATGTCAAGGATGAAAACAACCCGTGCTTTTTTATTCACATTTCACGATCTCATCGCTTCCCAGGCCTTTTCGGTCTCGCAAACCCCTGTTTCGACGCACCTGTATCTTGCGTCGCACTGCTCACACCCGCCTCGTCTGCCAGTCTCTCCTCCGTAATCTCATCTACATCACCCGCCTCCAATCTTTTCGTCACATTCACGCCCTCCGCCTGCGCAGCCGCCAGAACACTAATCCTCGCACTCGCATATACCATACGTTCCTTGACTTTACTCGTGCTCGGACACACATACAAGAATACCGTACCCTCCGTACCCGGATAATGAAAAAACGAGTACGACGGCCTGTCACCTGGAACCGCCGCCAGAAACGCTGCGGGTCGCACACCACTCTTCGACTCAAGCAGTTCCAAAGTCTCACTGCCCAATTCAATACCCAGTTGTACCAGCGCACCGTCTTCCGAGAGGCTCGACAACGCCTGCCTCGCCTCATCCGTAATCTTCATCGCCAATTTCCCCCCACTGCCGCCCTTCCCCATGAGATCCCGCCCCGAAGTCCCATGTCTCGCTTCCTCCTCCGCACGCTTCACACTTTGTAACTCTCGTTCCTCCGTACTCAGTATATCAGCGTGTCCGCCCTGACTCGCAGCCGCGCCCTGCGTTCTTATTTCCCATTGCGCCGGCTCTAGAACTTCGTCCGCGTCCGTTGCGAACACGCTGTCGCCGAATTTTTCCAAGCCGAGATCTCGCACGAGTGTTGCGCGTGTGCTGGCGAATAACATCTTTGAGCGTACTGGTGCTGTGGATGGGACGTAGGTGACGGCTATGAGGTTTGTGTTTGTGGCTGGGGAGTGGCGAAGGAGGAGGTACATTGGGGTTTTTGGCTGGAGGTGTTCTTTGAGGGAGGGAAGCGAGGTGTTGAAGTCTGAGGACTTGAAGGGTATTGGTGGGAGGGGCGTAAGGGCTTCATTGGTTATTGTGACGGGGAGGGCGAAGAGAGAGGAGTCGGAGGTGAAGCTGTTGAAGGCTGTGTGAAGTTCGGAAGATGCTGTTGAGGTGTAGCGTTAGCATCAGACTTGTGTTGTGCAGGGGACTTGGGAGGAGGAGCTAGGAATATGGTGTTGCTGGGTCTGTGAGCGCTGGACTCGTACCTGTTATGCCTGACTGCATTGTGATGTTGGTAGGCCGGAGTTAAATTGTGAGGAACTATCTCATGAGCAGCAGTGTCATTGGAGCACAAATCAGGGTCGTACACAAAACGGCTTGGAAGAGGCCTAAAACAACGGTTTGCAAGATTCCTTATCACAAAGTACTGTTTATCGATGTCAACATGTGCTTTGATAGTGCGGGCAGATGCGGGAGGTTTCGAGGGTCATTACTGGACTCGTGAGAATGACGTAAGTAACCCTAACAAGCATCTGCCTCGTCGACATGCATCCGCACCTGCACTCATCAGTGTCACAGGGGTACCCACGATACCTAATCTTAACGGACGGGGCTTTGTTTCTTCTTGAAACAGTCAGTCGAGGTGTTTAAGATGTAGCAGCTTGGACTACTACTCGATCCCTTCCAGTCGAGATCGCTACTGCATGAAGGAGCACGCATGTGTTTGAGATCTCGGGCGCCACCCGTTCTCGAGAATGGTTTGTAGGGAAATATTCTTATGGAGCAAATAAGAATGGTGCAATTGGATATCTGCTTGAATCCGCTATGAAGGATACGCTTTCGTTCTCATGTAAAATCTATACAGTCGCTTGCTGATACACATCTGTTCATTGGCCGATGCCACAAAGGCTTGCCAAAACGCCGCACATATACCCCTAGCCACGCAAACAAGTCTGATTCGTGATACCAACTGATTGAACGTCTTTTTTCGACCTCACGCTGCTATCACCTCCTGATAGAGTGAACGACGCTTACCGTCCCCTGATGCACCTCCTTTGTCTTCGTCGAGAGTTTTACCAGGCGTCCCATTTACTCCGTCCTTAACAAAAGTAGATTCATCCTCAAAACCAGCTTCGTCTTCCGATCCAGCTTCGCTCTCCTCCTCTTTGCTGCGGAAGACCCTGGGGCTGCTTTCAGCGCTGTGGAATATTTCGCCCGTACCTGCGGGCGTGGTGACTGCAGAATAGATAGAGAAGTTGTTTGAGTCTCGCGTATCCTGTCTCCTACCGAAAACAGGGCCGTCAGTTTCCTCGACCTCTGCTTCCGGGCTGACCTCTTCCACAGCGCTTGAGTCGTCTTCTTTTGGTTCAATACCAACGTCATACACGTTCTTTCGGGCCGCATCGATCACATTAGTGTCAATATGTAGGTTTATCTTTCCAGGCTCCGATGTCTCACTGACAGCTTGTTCCCGCATTCGAATTCTATCCTCGCTACTCAATTGCCAATCCGGACTCATGGTAATGACACTTGCCTTTTTACCATGCAACACAAAACGGCCAGTCGGGTCTCGTTTAAGCTCCTCACTTTCATGGCTCATTATCGACCGCACTCCGTCCTCGGTCATGGCAATGCTCGAGCCCGATTCTCTACCTTTCTTGCCCCGTGAGTGGGTCGGTATATGAACGTGCTGCCCAGATTCACGAAGTGTACGGTGTAAGCTTCGTCTCACACTACCAGTTCGATCTTTAAGGGACCCTTCATGTGGCTGAGGTAATCCATGCCTGTGCTCTTTGTCTGCATCGCTTTCGTGACGCCAGTGTTTCTCTTTAGACTCATCTACGTGCAGGAGACCAGCGTCCTTCAAGAGCTTCTCCTCATTCTCTGTATCAGCTGATGGTTGGTGTTCAATGATAGACATATGCTGTGATGGTTGCGTGTGTAACACAGGCGTACCCATATCGCTAGCCTGGTCGTCAGCTGTCCGATCACTTACCCTAGGCGACATAGCACGATGACTACCAGCAGATCTTCTCCTTGTTCCTAACTCAGGTGTTGTAGATGTGTCTGGCCGCATCTGTTCGGACACAGCTTGTGAAGGCTTACCAGGCACAGGTGATTGTACCATAGCCAGTGGTGACTTAGTTCTGTTGGAGTGAATGGTCTGGTTCGTATCACTACGCGACACGCCACTCTGGCTGACCTTGGTCGGCGTTACCTTCAAAGGCGTTGTATTCGTAGTCGAGCCTCTTGACTGGACATGGCCAGACGCAGGGAATGCTGTTGTAGCCTCAGCCTCCAGATCCTTGATCAGGATATCCCGATGTGTTCTCGCTCGCCAGATTTCCTTTTTCGTCCAATTCAACTTTGCATTCATCCTGCCCGCGGCATAGACGATGGCTTCGCGACTCTTCTGCTGGATGGGAAGCAGGAGCAGTAAGTGTCGCGCATTTCTTTGAAGATAATCAAGCTCTCTTTGTGCAGCTGCCACATGATCATCGAAGGAGCTGATCTTTTCACTGACAAGCTGCCGCCGGTAAAACATGATTTCCCAGGCCAGCTGAGGATTTGTTTTGCCATCGATTGGCGTTGGTACATCACTTGGATGACTATCGCTGGTTGTGATAGAGATTTCCGAGTTCTTTCTGTACATATTTCGGCCTTCGTAGTTGACACCTAGTAGACCTCTCATACGAACACCAGCAGTTCGAAACGTTGCGGCGTAATTGAGCTTGCTGATCCAATCCGCGACATCGGCCTCTGCATTAGCAAGGAAGACTTCCTCAAAACCACCATGCTTGATGAAAGTAAATGCATTCTTATGTCGCTTGTAGCTCGAGTCAGTCAGAGCCACTGCATCCTCGATGGACATCAATGCATCGGGGTCAAAGGAGGTTAATGGCGGTTTGAACACCAGAGGGGTGTTTCTGGTAGACGTTTTCGGATATCCTTCGTACTGAGATATCAGCTTCTTCGCCCA
Source organism: Neophaeococcomyces aloes (assembly GCA_022813445.1). Lineage (NCBI taxonomy): Eukaryota > Fungi > Ascomycota > Eurotiomycetes > Chaetothyriales > Neophaeococcomyces > Neophaeococcomyces aloes. Next base: position 87,061 of record JAKLMK010000019.1, read on the forward strand.
GCCCACATCCCTGAAGAAGTACAGCTTCGAATCCGTCAGGACGACACCCCATTCTTGCCAGGGACTTTTTGCTTTCTTTTTCTTCATTGATTTTCGCCACAACAGCCCAACCTTCGCGACCTTGATAGACACCAAACCTGCTTGTGCTTCGGCAGGATTTGTAATAGTGGCTTGATTTCTAAATGCATCCGGTCTCGATCGTGCCGACACGATTTGCAGTACGGCCGCATGCACGAAGGCTCGGTGGTTGTCGTTCGCACTTGCCAGCGATGTTGAGACATCGGTGCCATAGGTGTCTTCCGTCTCAATCGAACCTTTCAGTGAAGGTCTTAGAGAATCTAATTTGTTGTCAAGGATCAGAGTGTAAGGATCAACTGGGCCACGGAGAGTTTCTTGACTCTTTGACCTGATTAGGCCGCCGGTTCTCCGTCTCGGAGCAGCTAGACGATGGCTGTTTACAGCAACATCGTCCTCGAAGTGGATGAAAGGCGTGTAGCATATATTGTCATAAAAGCATTCCAAGATATCTTCAGCCACAGATATTCGTCCATTCTGGGTGTTCTTGACATAGTCTTGCTTGGTCATTTTACGCTTGTTGTTCTTGTTGTGATTGTCGGACTGAAGAAGTAGTATCGAGAAGGCAACAAAATTCGCCTCATCGGCATTCATGAAAATACCAGGGTTGCATTCGTGGTATCGATCAGCAAAGCCCGCCAGCAGCCTGTCGATCTGCTGTGTTTCCTTTGGAAGGACTACTTCCATCAACATTTTGCGTATTGACATATCGATTGATTCGCCGAAGTATGCAAAACCTCTCATATACTTGCGTAAACAAGTCTTGGAAAAGTCATCGGCACCCTTGCAAAGAATTGTTGCCATCACTCCTTTCGGAACGGCGGCCTCAAGCTTCTCCAGATAGCTGGCTGGAGTGTCTTCTTCTTCCCGCCGCGGATACGCAAGTTCGGGTTCTGCTTCTCGCGCAATCTGAAAAGAGTTGGATTTCGAGCCTGGTGTGCTACCTGAACGAGACGATCCATGACGAGGTGGGCCAGAGTTCTGCCGCAGCCTTTGAGTTAGAATGTCACCAAAGCTTCGTCTGCCAGCAGTGGATGTTGAGTTTCTCGTTGAAGACGGTGCCGTGTGTAAGTCAGCCAAACGTTCAACAGATTTCCCAAGGGACCCCAACGTCGAAGAGCGGCCTCTAGCCCCAAGTCGAGGTGGAATCAAAGTCCCAGTAGGAGTCGAATTTCCAGAATGAGCCGAAAGTGTCGAGTGCTTACGAGCTATAGCAGGACCAGGAGAACCCAAAGGAGCATTGGTCAGAGCAGTCACGGAACTGCTGGGTGACACCTCTTCCGTGTCTCTCCGATCTAACCTGCTCCTCCACTTCGATCCCTGCGTGGATTTTCTGCTCGGGGAGGCTGACTCCCGTTCGATCTCTGCATCAATATTCTGAGATATGCTCGTCCTTCGAGAGGCAGACGATGGAGGCTTTTCAGGTAACGGAAACAGAGGCCCCTTGTCTTTCGTCTTCTTCTTGTTACGCTTTAACTTGAATATCGTAGTGGTGGTTTCAATGAAATGCGTAGTAGTAGTCTCGGCATATAGTTTGTGAGAATTTGAGCTGCCTTCTGACCGTGACGACTCCGATAAACGCGTCAAAGGTAAAGCCAAGGTAGAATTTGATTCATCATCGTAGGCAGGCGGAGCATTGATAGGCCCTTGGTTTTGTCCATCGACCCAGCGCACATTATCTGAGTGAGCACGCGTGAGGTTTGGCATTGACCTACCCGTGCTCTCTGCAACCTGCCCAGGAACCAAGATCCCTTTCCTGAATGGCACTTCTTGTCGGAAGACCTGGCTCTTTCGGAATGTGCTAAATGTTCGAGGAAAGAAACCTTCCTTACTCTTTCTTCCTACTTCTGCATCGTGATGTTGTGTCGGAGCTGTTGTAATGATTTTCGGCACAGGCTCGGCCGTGGGCTCTTTCTCCTTGTATCGCGTGGACAACTGCGGCTCTGATGCGTGCCGAAATTTCATTAAGCTAAATCGTTGAGGCTTTGGTGCAATCTCTTTGACGTTCGCTTCATCTTGTTCGGCTTGCGTCGAGGGCATGGGCGTGGACTCGGTGTTAGCACTCTCGACAGCCTGTGCCGTGCTAGTCATGAGGTGCGAAGAAGATGGGCGTTGTGGGATCGAGTCGGTTCGTGGTCGCAATTCCCTAGGCTCATCTGTGAGGAGTTCCTGAAATGTAGCACCATCTCTGGAAGAGGTGAAGGAGAGGCTGAGCCTGTGCAATGACCCAAGCTTTCGATGTCCACGTTCAGAGCTTTTCGTCGATTTATACACGGGCTGACTTGGTTCAATAGAACTGTGTCTTTTATTACTCATGCTGGTTGAGGGTCGGCTCAAAAGACCTTTGAGTGGCATATTTGCTGTCTTGGGGAGAGTGACCTCGCGTAACAGACTCTACAGTAGTCTAACCTTAATTGCGACAGTTGTGTTCGACAAGGATCCTCTGACCAGGACGCTTACTCGACAGTCCGGCTGACGAGACATGGAAGGCGGACAAGCAACACATGCGATTGATATGTACTTCGTAGCCAGTATTGTTTTCCAAACGAGTGACGATGAGGAAGGCCGACGGGGCAAGTATGAGGTTCGGATCAAGACATGTCTGTATTGATGTGGAGTGGTGTTCGTCTGCTCGAGACGTGAAGTCCTACGCAGAGAAGATTCGACTACCAGTGCTTTGTCTCAGCAGCGCAGGAGAAGCAGCGATGTCCGTAGTGGAGTATCCTTACGATACCCAGATGTGGACAAGAGGCTAAGTTAGACAAGGTCCAAGTGGGTTAAAAGTGACGAGCATCGTCGCACAGAACAAGGTCTCAGGAGCCCTAAAACAGAAGAACGCTATCAGCATATTCCCCCACCGAGTGGTCGGGGGACCTTTCAATGTTCTCAGGGATGTCTGCCTCGATCCCCTCAATTTCGTGCTTCCTGCTTTTGGATAAGTCGCTCGCTGCTGCTGACCTGAAACACTTCCCACGCATGGTGGGGGCTCAATTGTTGATCTCTGCAAGCTCCTGACGACCACTTGCTTAGCTGTTTACCGAGTGTTAAACCTTTCGAGCAGCAAAGCTCTTGACTGAAGAAAGGTACCATTAGAAAGAAAGTGCATAAGCACTTATACACTATTCGAAACCCTATGAATGGAATAAACAGAGCCCGGTGACATTGCAAGCCACCAGCAAGCCAGTTTATGTCCGCCCTCAGCTCAACGCCTGGCACCGTGCAAATAACAATGTCAGATTACAACCATTCACGTTCAGAGGTTTGATCTAAATCCATTCATTCTCTCGTGATGCATAGAAACCAATATCAAAGTGCTTCACCGTACTGCCCTCTTCCTCTCGTAGTATCATAGGCATGCAACAATCTCGTCTGTTGCCCGCTCTCATCCCCTGCGGAGAACGCGTACCCACGTTGCTTACGCATGCGCTGTACCTGCCGTACCTTCCGCACTGCCTTCTGAAACTGTTCCATCCTCGGTCGGTAATCCTGCACGTTGTACTTTTGAATCTCCTGGATATGGTGGTAGGGCTGGGGGTAGTACATTCTCTTCGCGTACTTCCAGGCGAAGTCGCGGACAAGACAAACAGGTGGCAGGACGAGGCAAAGCGCATAGAACACCGGCGAAGTGAAGATGACTGGAATGATGCCATAGAGCTCGGTAGAGAAGCCACTGCCGATGGCTGGTGCAGCATAAGAATATGCAGGGAAGAGTACGAGCCAAATAACAAAGGAGCCTGGGATGGCGATGACGGTATACTTCGTCCAGACATTGGTGATAAGAGCAGCCTTTCCAAGAACGACCAGAAGAATTGCTGTATAGGTGGACATGCCCCACACCCAGTGACCGGCTGTCTTACCATCCGACATGATACCATCGTCAACAAACAAGTAGGTCGAAAAGATGTAGGCCAGGATGGAGTGGTAGAAGCCATTGCCAACCCAGGAAAAGAATGAGTGCATTCTGAAAAAGGTGCCCTTCTGTCCAAGTTGATACAACTGTGGATATCGATCCAGCAGTCGTGCGGAGATGAACTGATCGAAAATGCCCATGGCGAAGGGAGGCAGCACGGTGAAGAATACGTTGAAGAATGACAAGAGCCATGATTCGTAGATGACTTGGCCTGAAAATGCGTCTTGGAACGAGAACTGGCAATCGTTAGTCCATTCCTTACGTCAAAAGTTCGAACTTACCCAAAATTGAGTCATGAACATGGCAATATTCTTGTAGAATGAGTATAGGATCACCTTGCTGATTCTTTGGTACGCCCAAATACCGTGTACCAGAAGCAGCTTGCGCAGATATCGGAATTGGCCGATAGCAACGTCTGCACTTCTGGCTGCTTGAAGACCTTCGACACCGCTAATACCCACCCCAACGTGAGCAGCTTGGATCATGGAAACATCGTTGGCTCCGTCACCGATGGCCAGCGTCAATGCCTTCACATGTCGCTTTACAAGCTTAACAACAAGCGCTTTCTGCAAAGGTGATACTCGGCAGCAGATCACAGCTTTACACTTGACTGCCAAGTCCAAGAAAAGTTTCTCCATATCCTTTTCAAGAGCGAAGGTCAGAGATTTGCCGTCAATGACTAGTGCCAACACGTCATGCTCGTGACCTGATGCTCGCTGGCTATCGACGGCATTGACTTTCTTCTGAATGTTTTCGCGAGTAGCAGACGAATTGTCCTCGTTGACAATGAGAAGCGTCATGTCTTCACTGATGAGCTTGCAACTCATTCCAATGTTGATTGCGGTCTCTTGACGATCGCCAGTTAATACCCAGACTTTGATTCCAGCAGTTTGCAGTGTATGAATCGTATCCGGTACTCCATCCTGCAAACGATCCTCAATGGCTGTCGCTCCAAGAAGTGTAAGATCATGCTCGATGATTTCGGCTGCTTTATCCAACTCTTCAGCTCGATTCCCACCTACAGTGGTGGCAGCTCTCTCAAAGATCTGTTGCCATTTCTGAAATTCTTGTTCTGGGATTTCTCTCATAGCAAGACACAGAGTTCGAAGACCTTCAGTAGCATAATCCTCGAGGTGCTGTAGAGTAGTCTCGACGGCCCGGTTGGTCTTGGAAAGTCGCTCCAAGATCACGGTATCGGCACCCTTACAATATATCCTGATCTTGCCGTCAGGACACCTAAAAATGGTTGACATTCGCTTCCTCGTCGAGTTGAATTCACAGACAGCTAGTAACTGGTATTCAACCTGTTGTCCATCGACCTCAATAATGACTGATCGTGGTTTTCGCGCGACAAATTTGTAACCCATCAATACAGCACCTTCGACAAGAGCGCCCTCATCAGGCGAGGCTGCCTGATACTTTATCTCATCACTGTCATCCTTCCTCTCGGGAATGACAGTGTGACAAGTAGCAAGCAGCGCGAGAAAATGCTGGATGATTTCGCTGGTTTCGTGTCCTTGCAAGTTAGCTCTCATCTGCTTGAAGTCATGTATTCCAACTAGATCATCCGGTCCATTGGCTTTTCGATCCTCAGGCACAGAAACTGCGTACTGAATGCCTCCTATCGAACATTGCCGGTATTCCATCATATTGCACGTCAGTGTGCCTGTCTTATCAGAGAAAATGTACTCTATCTGACCAAGCTCTTCGACCAGGGCTGAAGTACGACAAGTGGCAGGTGTGTCAGTATCTGGATAGTATATGTCCAGATCATTGTTAATCAAAAACGCTTGGTAGTACTTGACCAGGTCTATGGTCACAAAAAGTGAAATGGGCACCAAGTTTGAGTAGAGCACCCAGTACGTGAAGATGTCTAAGAAAAACTGACTGACTGCGTTGTAAGAGCCAAGATATAAGTAGGATAATTTCTCGCCCGAGGTTGCTCGAAGGACGATATCGCCAATGGTACTGATAGCACTGAGCACAAGAAGGATTGCCACAAGCATGATGATTTGCCTATTGAGCATTCTTTCAACATCTGTACGCTTGATAGGCGTAGCAGTAGCATTTCTCATCAATTTGGTCTCGTGGCCGGTGAAGACAACAATGCCATGAATCCATGGTGTATTTCGAAGCGTGGCTCCTCGAAGCAGCAATTGCTCAGGAGTCAAAGGCAGCTCTTTCTGACCACTCTGGAGATTCGCTGTCAACGTCGCCTCGTAAGTGTAGAGACTGTTATTTGGTTGTTCTGATCGTACTTTACCAGACAACCGACCTAGATCGCTAGGACTGATCAGATATGCGGTTTCTGGAATGGCCTGTTTAATTTTCAGATTGGTCTCTCCATCGAGGTTGGCGGTTTCAATGTAGCAGAGACCTTCGGGTTCTGAACTTGCCAACAGGACAATGTCTGCAGGAAACGGCTCTTCAGAATCAACTCTTATTATGTCTCCAACCGCCACATTAATCCATTTCGTCTCCACAAATTGCGAACCTTTCAAGACTCTTGCTTTGGAATGGTTCAAGGCTTTGTCTGATGATTTTCGCTTATAGTCCTCGACAAGCTCTTTTATTGCCGATACCAACAGCACCAAAATCAACGGTGCAATGGTCGTGTATCGACTAGTGGGTGAGACATTCGGTATTTGTTGAAGAATGGCAGTAAACAGGAAGAATAAGTTGGCGTATTTTGAGAATTGTTCGTAGAGAAATTTCGGCAAGAAGGTAGCAGCGTTGTACTTCGCGGTGGATATGTGATTGTCAACAAACTTGTTAGTAGCGTTCGCTGCAGAGTCGTTCAGTTGTATCATCCTTGGGCCAAGTGTAGCTGGGTCGATCTCCTTCCTCCGGAACATAGTTTTCAATGCATCCAGACTAGATGATTTCTTCTCATGGCGCACGTTTGTATGGTCGTCTGTTCCCGCAGAGTCGACTCTGCGATCAGTGAGGGGGAGGTTCATGTCCGAGTAATCCTCTCTCATACCCAACATGCCCTTAGCTCGATCCACCATGCCTCCCATGCTCATTAGGCTGCTTCTGTTTCTATCATGCGCTCGAGTTGCGACGTGAACTCCTCCGCCGGGTATGTTGTCATCATAGGCTTCTCCACCATCATAGTACTTGTACGATGAATGATAATCTTCATGACTAAGGTCATCATCGTCACGCGCAAGGTTGTTCAAGTCGGATGTTTGAGAGTAGGCTCGCGTGTTATTCGCATATGGCGCATTTGGAGGTCTGGTGTCGTTCGCGGAAGGTGCTTGGGGTACAACATGGCCAGTCGATCGTCCGCCGACGAAGTCATCATAACTAGTCGATGGTCTTGCATTGGCTTCCTCACTGTCATCTATATCGTAACGATGGAGCAACTGACTGTCGTCAACAGGCGGCCTTTGACCAGAGCCATATACAGGACCGAAGCCTTCTAGACCAAGTAAATCGTCTCCAGTAGCATTTCTGTCGGCGCCGTCAGGCCTCGCGGCCATATCTGCCAGAACTTCAAGATCGGGCGTGTCGGGCTGATTCTGGTTTGCTGTTCATAGTGACCTCGTAACCGATTCCCCCATCGACATGAACTGCTACTCGGGTGTCAAAGTGATCGTGAGAAGCGTTCGTTCAGCTAGACTCGCTCAAATGGTTACCAGGCACGGTGTTACAGTGGTAGTCGGCAGTGCAGACCTGAAGGTTCCAGCTTCAAACGGGGTCCTGGCTGCGAGGGATGCGAACCGACTCCGTTCCTGGGGCTTGCGGGCTTTAGCTTGGCCGTGACTTGTCAGCCCGACGAGCAGCCAATCCTTCTGGACGCCGCCAGCCATAATTAGACTAACTCCCGCTCCATAAGCCCCCAGCTGAGACCGACTACTGTCCAACCACAGACACATACCATATCACTGCCATTCTTCATATCGTACAAGTGCTTTAGGAAGACGTTTTCGCGCCAGCAATGTAAGCACTGCAGAACTAAGCAGTACTTTATCTACAGCTCAAGCAAAGTTATCGTTCATTTTCTGCGCGTAGCTCAGCTATCAAACCTCCAACATCACGTTTAGTTACATCCTCTGCCAATCTCTTCTTAATCAAGGCATTCATCTCACGAGCTCTTGCCAGTGCCAATGAAAAACATCTGATAGTGAGACCAGCATCAACAGGCTTGCCTCCTAGCTTAGCGACTTGACACAATTCAAAGTCGTTTGTCGTAATCACCATCTCGGATTCTCGTACTTGTTCTTCCTGCCCAGTTGCGTCAAGAAGTACTGCCGCGCTCTCATGGTAGAAGCTGAATGTGATGCAGATGGGCTGATGAAGGATACTCAGAGCTACCGGCACACGTTCCTCCATGGTATGTATGGTAATACGTTCACCATCGACAGAGACGTCTGGACGACGGAAATGCTGCAAAGCGGCCATAATAGCCATACATGATGCATCCACGAGTCCACCATCAGCATCCAGAACATGAACGTCGGCTCGAACCGACCAACATTTCTGTCCCGCAACAATACAAAGGGATTCTGTGTCGATTGCACGCGATCGTCGAATAGCCTTTTCCAGAATTCGAGAGAGAATGATCTCCTGCTCGGTTGGTCTGCCCACTTCAAATGCTGGAGATGCAATCGAACTGAGCTCAGTCGTAATTGTAAAGACACCGTCAAATTTTCGCTCTTCCAACGGCTTCGTGACTTCTGCAGATACTTGAACATTCACTCTATCCAACTGTTAGACCGTACAGAGTAATCGCATGGATACTCACCTGGTTTTGCCTATACTAACGGTTGCCGTTCCATATTGCTCACCAAATTCCAGCTGTATTCCTCTGTATTGATCGAGTTTACGACCATCAAGTCTTAGGTTTTGTGCAAGAGCTTCGAGTATGAATGTCTTTTCAACATTGGATATATCTGCTTGCCGTGGCATCTTTCCCAATAATCTTATTTTTATTCAATTGTCAATGAAAAAGTAATTTCTTGACATGCAAGCCGATTTTCATTAATCATGTTGCTTTGATGTTCTGAGTTGAGGGTACGGGCACTGCCAGGATGTTTTGGAACTTTGCGCCGTTTGAATCTACAACGCGATCAGCGATGTAGGTCCCAAGTAGTAGGACTTGAGGACATAACATGATGCCCTTCACCCAACTTTTTAGTGGAGCTTTGTGGATTGCATTAACGCGTGGTAGCCTCGTTTCGTGACTTGCGCTAGATTTCAGCCTCATCAGCGCATCTGTTTCTAAATTCAATAATTTTTATCTTAAAATACAGCAACCATAACTCAACAATACCGCTTTGCCTTTAATCTCGAAATCTGTGCATAAGGGATACACACAAAATGACGACCGCACACAGACCTACATTCGACCCCGCTCGAGGAAAAGAAGCACAACGAGGGCCAGCCTATCACCAAAGACTTCAAGCTGCGCATACACAATTGAAAGTGAGAAAACCAGGACAAGGTGGTGCTGCAGGTTTTGGAGAACGGGATCTCCGAGCAGAGTTATTAGCGGCTGAGGCTGCACATCTGGCCAAGACGAAGGGCACCCAGAATGACACGACAACTACGGTTGCGGGCAGCAAAAGAGCCATTGAAGCGAGCGCTATCGACCCCATATCTGAAGAAGAACAAGATGAGGAGGCAAAGCGGAGGAAAATTCTGGAAGAGACACGAGACATCGACGCGGATGACAGCGAAGAAGACGATAGTAGCGAGGAAGACGATGACGAGGAAGAGGACGAGCAAGCTGAACTTATGCGTGAACTTGAGAAGATCAAACGCGAACGAGCAGAGGCTAAAGCCAAGGAAGATGCGGCCAAAGCTGCGAAAGAGGAGGAGCACCGTGAAGAAGAGATCGCATACGGCAACCCTTTGCTTAACCCGAAGGCCTTCAATGTGAACCGCCGGTGGGATGACGATGTCGTGTTCAAGAACCAGGCACGAGGTACAGAGCAGAAGACGAAAAAGGAATTTGTCAATGACCTCCTACGGTCGGATTTCCACAAAAAGTTCATGTCCAAGTATGTGAGGTGAGCAAGCACAGCAGAGACGGCATCGTCCGACCAATTGTAAGAGTTCTGCTCTTATCACGCAACAAAACAAGAGATGAAGAAGCCTGAGTCTGGACATTGGCTTGGAAAGTTGCACACAAGGCCTTGTTATATGTTCAGCACAACCTACTTTTCCAGTGCCACGGAACCGTGAGTTGGACAAGCTGTTGCAGCATCTACCTTTGAGATTGGATTCAACTCGAATTACAGGAAACCTGCTTACAAGTCCTGCGCCGAGCCGCAATTTCCTATGGAACCAAATGCGACGCATGGGCCCTGTGGTTGCCACGGTCGGGCTGTTAGCACACTTCGACTTGGTTGGCTACGCCGTGTCTTCGCAAGACGTCGAGCTTCAAGGTTCAGGAACACGTCGGATAGTCATTTCGGATCAAGGGTGATCTTGCACGGCATGTGCTCTTGGTTAGCGGAATGTATTTTGAGAACGACGTCACTATGCGGGGCAAGCTTTACAATTATAGTTCATGTAAGCAAGACTTCGGCATGAGATGGTCAATGCTTGATCAAAGATCGCCAGCGTTTGAGGGTGGGACCGGGCGCCAGAAAACCAGATTGAGGTCTTCTTACGGCAGGCGTGTTACAAGATGAGGGGTGAAACAGCTCCGTGCCCCGTCATAGGTCTGACGCGTGGCTCACTCCCTCCCACATCGTGCGATCAGTGGAAGTATCGTATGCAAGAGCAAATGCTGCTAGCATTGGCACATGGACATAAATATCTCCAGGGCCCATCTGACCTGTGAAGAAGTCTCAAAATCCCACTATCAGATTTCCGTCCAAAATCGTCCTCAGCAATAACAAGTTCAACGATCCTGCAATATGAGTTACGGCGACAACGACAACGTATGCAGCATCGCAAATGAGACTTGATCGAGTTCTTACTGACACTTCCAGCGCCGAGGAGGTTACCGTAGCAATGATGGTCTTGACCCTTCCAATACCAGCGATGCCTATGGTAGTCAGAGCCAGGGCTATGGCGGTCAGAACCAAGGCTATGGCGGCGGCATACGTTCAAACGATGGACTGGACCCATCTAGCACTTCTGACGCTTACGGTAGTCAGAGCCAGGGCTATGGCGGTCAAAGTCAAGGTTACGGTGGTGGCACACGTGGAAATGATGGACTAGATCCATCAAGCACTTCTGATGCTTACGGTAGCCAGAGCCAGGGCTATGGTGGTCAGAGCCAAGGCTATGGCGGCGGCACACGTGGAAACGATGGACTGGACCCATCTAGCACGTCTGACGCTTACGGTAGTCAGGGTCAGGGGTTTGGCAGCACAGGAAATGATCAGTTCGGCAGTGGTCGTACCGGCCAAGGGTTTGGTGCCGGCTCCGATTCTTCATATGGTGGTAAGAATGGTCGACCAGAACAGTTATCATTTTCTAACATGGTACGACAGGGCAAACCAGTGGAGGTCTTGGTGCGGACGACACCTACGGTACTGAGGGTCAAACTGGTGGCGCCGATTCTGGTTATGACAATTATGGCATGGGTAGTGGACGCACTCGCGCTCAAGAATCTGGGTGAGACAGCACCAACCTTGCGCGCCAAGAGCTTTACTAATTTGATGCAAGTGGTGTTCTCCCCTCGGAAGGTCAGTATGGCTCATCCGGCCAAGGTGGTCAATACGGCGACGACAGTAGTTATGGCCAATCAGGTCAAGGTCAAGGTCGTCAATCCCGCCGTGATGATAACGATTATGATGGATCCAACCAGAATCAATCAACCGCTGGTAAGTTGATGGACAAGGTTGGCAGCATGTTGGGCAAGAAGTAGAAGCCTCAAGAACAAGCAGAATAGAATAGATATGGGGTAGGTATCTGCCTACGTACCTGCCTACCGAAGTAAGAAATAACGGTATCAGCAATCACTGCAGGTAGTGTCTAAGTTGACCATAGCATGATCTGCTTCAGATCTTGCCATACCCAAATCCTGTTCACAACGCAGTACTTCTTTGGACACTATCCTCGCAACACCGGTAATACTCTTCAGCACGCAAGACTTCCCATACATACATGCACCACTCATCCATCGACACTGCTTCTTGATAGTCATTGCCCCTTCTCACTGCGAATCAACCAAAGAACACAAATCACAAGCACATTTAACCCATCGCATCACCAGCTGATATCCACCGTCACTACCCATGGATATCAGAGCACGATCTCCTGCTCGTCAATCCTGAATACAGCGTGCCTAGTCCCACTACTGTAGTTTATCTGATTAGCCCCTGCGAACGGCTAACTAGGTCCGTAATTAGCAAATTGCACTACAGTAGGACGTCTTGCTACAGTCCTGCGTTCAATGTATTAGGTATTTGTTTCATTTAAATCCCCAACCCGTAATCATTATCTACATCGTTCGACTTCCAATCCAACCCTGACACAACACAGTAGTGACACTGACAGATTCGTATATACATGTCCCTCAGCGTCGTCGAAACTACGCACGTCCTGCTTTCTGGATTCCAATCTCCAGCACCATATGTATTTTTGAACAATCCGGGCGTAACTTGGCGTGATGTGCTTGGTACGAAGTATATGTAGAGTAAGTAGCGTCATGTACAGTACGTTGCTCAGCACCTCACCTCACCCCATCATCACACCATTCTTCCTTCGCAAAACCCGCACACGCACGAAGGATATCGAGGTGTGGTGATAACAAGGAAGTGCTACTGCACTTACAGTAAAGCTTATTACCTACGTACTAAGTCAAAAAGTGAGTGCTAGCGTTGATGTTTGCATGGGAAAGGAGGAGGGACCAATACTGTAGCATGTTTCCTGTGATTATGTGGACATCATGGTGATTGATGTCTTGTGTGTCGAGGAAAGCTTGCGTTGATGCTGCAACATTGATTCTACTGTACTGTACTGTATGTGATAGTAGACGGCCAATGGCTTCGTCCATATTGGTGTATGGAACATTGAACATCCACCTATTGGTAGGTGTCAAGCTTGCATGTATGGATTGGCGAAGCCTGTAGAAATATTCACACCAAGGTAGGCACGAACCATTCACGAGTGTCGTACTGTGAAGCGAATGTCGTTTCCGGAACAGGAGACAGGTGTGAACCAAATATACATATCTATATTTATATAATCCATCAAAGACTGGTACTAGTTATTTTACAGTATGTGCATCACGGCAATCTTGAGAATATCAAACATGCCACGGAGGAAGCTCCCTAGTAGATCCGGAAGCCCCCTTCTCAATAGTCGTGACGACAGTCTTCTGAATCGATCCCAACGATATATTGTTGTTACCATCGACCAAAGCTGTCTGACTCAACCGGCTCTGAGGCTCAAAAGTCGAGTCCTCCTTATCGTGATCACTGCTGATGCTGACGAAATTCTTGGGGTTGGTGTCTGGATGCCTTTTCGATCCATTGCCATATGAATTGCCGTAGCCGTTGCCGTACCCATACTTCTTGGTCAAGCCTCGGACATACGAGCTGCCAAGAATTGGTTTGAAGATGGGTTTCAATGATGGCATGCTTCCTGCTAAAATGCCGATGTTGCACTCTGTGACTGTCCAGATGGTAATCTCTCGAGAATCCCAGAGGAAGTCTCCCACTTTGCCGTAGTTGATTAATTTAGGGATTTTGACGATGGCTGCGATACATGCGAATAGACCGAGGGCAAGCATTGCGATGACGGACAGTTTTGTTCGCTTGTTCATCTGCAATCCCCATAACATAGGAATCGGGATGAGAACGGCGAAGGTGAAGTCGGTTATGATATTCAGTGCAACATTGGTGAATGACAAGGCCCTCAGTGTGGTTGGACCCCAGCAGACTCGTGGCACGGCTGGGTCCCAGATCGCAGAAAGGTGCTTGCACTGTAAAAGAATGGTCTGAGGATAATGTCAGCAATGGTAATGACAGATCCATTACAAACTTACCAAGAAGCAGCCAAATGTGTAAAATAGCATGAAGCCCATAATTGAAGAGATGGCAAGTCTATAACTCTTTTGCGATGCTATACGAAGCAACGAGAACCCCACCGATATTTTGACGATGCAAATTGCCCAAAGATATACCGGTTGACTCGCAAAGTTGTATTGCATACCCTTCATGTATATTCCTGCGTCAACGTCGCCAATATGTTTTCCACCTCCATTGCTGACTTGAGCGATCACAAGGCCTTGGCCAGTAACTGACTTTGACAAAGGTTAGCCCGTGCCTATCCACTCCTCAAATGTGCCTACCAAAGCCAACGCTAGTAGCATAACATAGTCGTCCCAGCTGATATTGCGAATTATGAACTTTCGCACATAGAACCGTGCAGCCACTGTCAAGATAGCCATACATGTTGTGGCCATTGTCGCGCCGAGGATCAAAGTTCCAGCATCATCTGCCGGGTTGGAGGGGACCGACTTCTGCGCGGTAGTCATTCTGGCGATGGGAAGACGATTCGGCAATGAGCCTAACAGAGCGTCCTGACAGTTGTACAAAACTGGAGGGGAGGTAGAAATTCTTTCATCTATCCATCAAGGTGATACTCGATACACATGTGTAAATCTGAATGCTGCGATAAGGAGTGCAGTATTCGTGTTCGGACCATTGTCCTGAACTAGACCAGGATGCTGCAGCAGCAGAATTGAGGACCCATGTTCTTAGAAGCGAAATGGACCTTTTGCCACAAGTCAGTAAGGCCCTTCCAGGACTTGTTAGTGTATACTACAGTAGGTAGGCACAAAGATGGAGGCCACGTATCGAACATCCACTCGTGGCATCATTGCTGTGTAAGTGCCTGGCTAGTATGAGTTCGGTCGTTTGACATTTCATGCGCGAGCTGATCCTTGCAACCACCGACAGTAAGTGAGTCTCGCGTAGAAGCTTAGCAGCAATCTAGACTGTTCCGGCTCAATTAGACCATCTTTTACGGGAAGTGGTCCAGCATAGTGTGCGTGCTATGATCAGGGATTCGGCATGGCTCGCTGGTAGAATTGCCCTTGAGCAGCCTGATCACACATGAGCTCAAATTCAATCCTCCCGGAATTTTGCGAGGATCTCGGTGTACTGTATAACTGTTTACTGTATGTCTGGGGTAGATTGCAACAGCTTCTATTTCGTGTCTGGATCGGGAGTGTGGCCATGTGGGTCACTTTGTGTTCGGGGTTCAATTTCCAACTTTTTCTTTCATGCAGCCACGTCTTAGCCTCGCGATGTGTACGGCAGTGTCGACTTGGCAGACGCGCAGGTTGCTTCCCCGACCCGCGATCCGCTCCTTCTCGTGCAGCACTCATCAGGCATATTTGAGGGTCCGGTTAGGGTTCATTTTCCCGAAGAAGTACCTTAAATTGCAGTAGGCGCAAATCAGACCACTCACATTTGTCGACTTTTCTAGCCGAGCCACCACAGTATCATTTGGAAAGTACTTCCTCGCCTAGGAAAGGACTCAACTAGCGAGCTACTAGTAGCACTACAAAGAATGTGAGCTGTTTCCTGCTTGTTTAGCATCTCAGGACATGATGCTAGGTGCTGTGAGGTGAATTGTGTTCAAAACAATGAAGGAACTCTAGGTGGATGCCCCAGATCTGTCAAGCATGCAGAGTCAATGCAACAAGTCGATGCAGTGCAGGGCTGGGCAGGCACGTTTTGCCTCCCCAGGTACCACTACTCTAGCCCATTAGCGGAGCCACAGCAAGAGGATCCCCATCATTAGCTGCATGGTTCAACGTTGGGGGCGCTCAAAGGCGGTTCAGGATCTGCACCTCAATCGACTAAATCAAGTAGCACGTTGATCAAGTGCCTCAGAATTCAAGTACCGAAGTGCTTTGGCGAAATTGTTCGAGCTTTCACCCTCCCTGTCTCCTATGCCCGACACCACGCAAGCTCGCGTCCAGGTCGAGGACAAGAAGTAGAAATGTTCCGATCCAACTGCTCTTTCCTTCCTAATAAGTAGACTTCGATCTCGACCGTTCTTTTACTACATTGCACTTCACACTCGCTTTATTTCTCTATTGTCCCTCTACCATTTCAAGATGAGGCTTTCAGCTTTTGTGGCGTTAGCCACCTGTGTCAGCTCAATTACCGGTGCAGCAATTGTTGCCCGTGATGACACTGACATTGACATCGATACCCTGCTTGCCCAGGCTCAGGAAGTTACGAAGCAGACATTGGAGTCTAATGCAGCCAAGCGCACGACTGGTTCGAGCTGCACTCTAAAGAACATCTCCATCAGACGGGAGTGGTACGTTGTCACTTTGAACACTATGAAGCTGGTCCTTACTCACATCTACTTCAAGGGGTTCTCTCTCCAACGCACAGCGTAAAGCATATACCGATGCTGTCGTCTGCCTCCAGAACAAGGCAGCACACGCTTCTCCAGACTTCGCACCTGGTGCCAAAACTCGCTTCGATGATTGGGTTGCCACACATATCAGCCAGAGTCTAACTATTCACTATACTGGTACCTTCCTCGCTTGGCACAGGTGGTTCACCTGGCTTTACGAGCAGGCACTGCAGCAGGAATGCGGCTATACTGGTACTCAACCTTACTGGGACTGGTCTATCACCGCTAAGACAGGTCTCGAAACCTCACCTATCTTCGATGGGTCTGCTTACTCCATGGGTGGCAACGGTGCCAAGATCCAGCAAACTGGAGATATTGTTTTGGGTGGTGGTGGCCTGCCTTACTTGAGCTTGCCAACCGGTTCCGGCGGTGGTTGTGTCACCACCGGTCCCTTCAAGAACATGACCGTCAACCTGGGTCCTGCCGACCTCAGTATTCCAGGCAACATCACACTTGCCCAGGCCAACCCATTGGCATACAACCCTCGATGCTTGAAGCGAGACTTGACCGACGCAATCAACACAAGATTTGCCAATGCTACTTCCATCATGAACACTATCAAGCAAAAGGCAATCTACGACTTCGAAATGATCATGCAGGGTATCCCAGGCAGCGGCGACCTCGGTGTCCACGGTGGTGGCCACTACTCATTCGGTAAGACAGCCAGCCTTTCTCGTTACCATTACCCACAAGGCTCAGTGTGCTAACATTATTCTGTCACAGGTGGTGACCCAGGCCGTGATGTCTTCGTGTCCCCCGGCGAGCCAGCTTTCTACCTCCACCACGGCATGATCGACCGAACCTGGTGGATCTGGCAAGCCCTTGACCCAATCAACCGTGTCTATGGCAACAACGCTATCAACGGAACCCTCACTTTCCTCAACACCCCTCCTAGTGCAAACGCCGACTTCAATACCCAGATCAAGATGGGTTCCATCACTGATCAGGTTGTTGTCATGAAGGATTTGATGAGCACTATCGAGGGTCCTTTCTGCTACATGTACGCGTGAGCAGCCAATCGTCTCGATGGAGCTTCAATTCAGTAGCAGAGAACTTTTGTGGGAGTAATGGCCATACCATTAAAAGTATATAGACATTCTATCTAATTGCATTACTATTATCAAGGCCTGCTGGACCTGTTTACATAACATTCCTTTTTCTGATATAGTGCATTTGGTCTCTTCACCACAATCACACCATGATACCTTTTCAATTATGGCAAGCCACCTATCGACTGACTGACTGACTGACTGATAGATAGATAGATATTTACAGCGCTCATACACACACCTACGAGATCGTAGCCCAGGCCATCCAGACAAACTACTGTATATCCCATGTTCCACAACACAACAACGACGGCTGCCCTCTTCAAGGAGAAGACAAGTCAAGCCTCAGTAGTGTATCATACAAGTTGCAGGCGTTAAGTATAGCCAACCTTGCCTTATTTTTATTAAAAGTACCCCGTCGAACTCTGCTCATGTCCGTTCAATGATAGTATAGATTCTTGTTCTGTTACTTAAAGGGACGACGTTACACGGCTGAGGTAGAAGACGATGGGTTAGCTATATCGGACTACTGGAGTTGCACGCGTAGTTTTGAGTCGAATGGCGGAAATTTGTTGTTATGGCTTGTAGTTTAACTGACTTGGTAATACCAAAGAATGAAGCTGTCGAAGTTAGTAAGATTGACGATGAAGCGATGTTTTTTTAAAGACGCAATACAGCTAGCTATCTTGTATGTATATGTCAAATTGTACTGTAACCACATCCTACCTTTACAGTTTTTACCTTTCCTGTAACCTAAAGTACCGTACCGTACAGTACATACATACTGCTGGCTGAAATGCTCATTAGTGTGACTGGGACATTCAATATTTTATCCCCTGAAACATCACGATCCATCCTCTTGGACCGGTTGATGATGATAGCGCTAGCATCACCCTTGGATGAGTGATTATGGATTGTAATCCTATTAGAAAAAGATATACAAGACTGCTGCGCGTTGAAGCTACTGTATCTATTGTCGTCTACGTATGAAAATACTATACTCTGAACCCCGATGGGAGAGATTGTTGCCAGGGAAAAGGTTGGAAGGAAACCAGCAACGTAAAGACGGTCATAAGTGTCATTTGACCTGTCAATACTCAGTCAGTCGGTAGAGTGCTCGTCTACCTAAAGCATAGAAAGATTACGTTCATTCACTCACCCACTCACTCACCGACAACATCAACATCAACTCTCAACGATACCCCAAATCCATACTCCTTCCCACCAACACGATTCTTTTTCTTGCCCATCACCTCAATCATATCCACAATCTCCCTGATCGAATCCTCATTCAGTATATCCGCCTCCCCACCTTCATCCCTATCCCTCAACAATGTCATCCTAACAACAACACCCTGCAAATGTCCCTTCTTCCCAAGTCCCCCACTCCATTTCGCACTCAACCCAATCCTCTTACTACCATCACCCCCTCTCATCCGTCCAGCAGGGTACACCTCCCCAATACAAGCAGCAACAACACCCAAATACCTAGCCCACCAAACCTCCTGATTCGTCAACAGCAACGCCAACCGAGCCGCGAGTTCATCATGCGGGGCTGGTAAAGCGCTCTCTCCGCCCCATCGCTGACACAGCGCCAGCGCAATGATAGCACGTTCTTGATGGCCGATGCCGTGGGATGAAGCAAGCACACCTGTGATAGGGACATGCAATGCATTAACGGCTGTAGATTCTTTGCTCTGGCCCTGCTGCAGGAAGATCAGATTCGCGATGCCTTGGAGTAGATGCGCGTCTTTGATTGATGGTGGTGTGACGCGGTCTAGGACGGGACAATCTGGTGGGAGTGCAGCGGCGAGGAGATCTGCAAAGTGTGCTGTGGAAGCGAGGTCGTTTGCGAAGCGGGCTGTTGCGGCGACGAGGGGATCCTCAGCGCGTATAGAGAGGGGGAGTTGGTTGAAGAGGTAGCCTTCGCGGACGCCGCCTTGGCAGAAGCGGATTGTTTGGATGGTTGGGATTGCTTCGGTTAGGGCGTCGATTAGGAAGGACACTGCTGGGACTTGGGTTGCTCGTCTTTCGGAGACACGGAAGACGTTTGGTTTGTCGTTGGATTTGTCTTGTAGACTTTGAAGGGCGAGGTTGGTTACTAGGTCTGTGTCTTTGAAGTCTTTGACTGGTGCGCAGAAGCCGTTGATTATTGGGATCGGGTAGGGTCGGATGCGATGTGAGGACATGAGGAGGTATCCCCAGCCGCGGAAGCCACCGCCAGATAGGTATAGTGTTAAGCCTCGGTGTTTGGCTTGGTGGCGTAGATCGTGTGGTAGGGCGAGGTCATGCAGTGCAGTGCGGAATTGAGCAACCATTGTTGTACGAAGGTCTGATCGAGCTGTTTCTGCATCGGTCTTGGTGTCGGTAGAGATGTCATCTAGGAGGCGGGTCATTGCTGCAGCGCCATAAGGAAAAGATATGCTGCCGATAGGGGAGGTTTGGAGTTCTTCTCCAGGTCGGGCGATGAGCCAGGTTATTTGTGTTGAGCCACCTGTAGGTAGATTAAGAATCGTACTCGTGATGAAGGAAGCGTATAAGAATGGTTACGTACCACCTAGGTCCATCACCAAACCTTCGAGGCCAGCACTGCCGCCTACGCTGCTCGCGACGCCCAAAGCACCAATTCTGCCTTCGTCCTCTTTCTTGAGGAGATCAACCTTCCATGGTTCGCCCATGGCGTTCTCGATGGCGGAAATGTATTCAGCACTATTGATTGCATTTCGAGTTGCTTCCGTTGCAAGAATTCGGACATTCTCTTCTCGTTGGGGTACTCCAAAATCAAGAGACGTCTGTTTGAAGCGTTTCAGCGCGGTAACCACAGTCGTGATGGTTTCCTGTGGAATAGGGACTTTCTGTCCATTCGAGTATTGTACATCATACAGAGAGATTCCAAGACGTGACTGATAGACAGTTGGAAGTGAACGAGTTACTGGCTGTTCAAGAGTGGAGATAGACAGGCGTATGGCGTTG
Organism: Neophaeococcomyces aloes; assembly: GCA_022813445.1. NCBI lineage: Eukaryota > Fungi > Ascomycota > Eurotiomycetes > Chaetothyriales > Neophaeococcomyces > Neophaeococcomyces aloes. Next base: position 107,419 of record JAKLMK010000019.1, read on the forward strand.
CTGTAGGCTACAGGTCAGTGTGAGGCATTCTCCAAGGTATGGAGTATCTCCAAAGGGCGGATTGAATGTGATAGAGAATATTAAAACCAGCAGGTTGACAGTGATCATGGGTTGTTGATGATATAGAGTGATGTAAGATGGTGAAGCATACCTCCCCATGTCCACAACGGCATATAATTGGTCCGTTGACTTGCCCGCCATTGCGGCTGCGGATACTCACAACTCTACACCCTCGTGGTTAACATGAACCGAAAACGAGTGTTGCTTCCTGCGAATACGATCTTAAGGTCTTGTAAAGGAATATGAAAAGGACATTCATAATTTTAGGATCGGCCAGCTCTTGCTTGACTCGAAGAACGTGAAACCGAGAATTGCGCACGTGCTTGCGTCTCCACTTGGCTGAAAATATTCATACTGCCAGTGAAAAACTCACATTCAAGGTCACATTCTACCTCCTCCAACTACTCGTCAGAGTCAATACCTTGGTACCTGTTCCATCATGACAGGTCATGCTCGTTGTGGTGGAAAGCATCACCAAAGGCAGAGTCGTCCAAGTTGAGATCCTCGTCATTATTGTAGTCCGCCAAAGCGTCTCCAGCGGTATCCATGTTTGCGTCGAAGTCTGTTACCATGTCAAAATCCCCAGTATCACCAGGTGTGTTGTTCCCACTGTGACTAGTTTGTTGGATTCGAGGCTGATTCATCGACGATCTCTGTTGACTTTCGGTCTGCTCAGATTGTTGCTGGCTTGTGTCTTCATCCTGCTCACCACTTGCTTCATTGGCTAGCGGCTGATCATTCACCATATCCCAATCGGCATTATCAGCGTTCTCATCATCTGATCCAAGGTCCTGGTCATCAAGCCCAATCATGTCAGTATCATCAGGATCGTCAACTGCGTCGTTGTTCTCAATATGTGCAGTCGTGTCATCAGGACTTGATTCTGTCTTTGGCATTGATGGTGGTTGGACCATTTGAGCAGAATTTGAACTGTGTACCGTACCGGTAGGCTGATTCGAAGGTTGAGGAATACTCTTCTGAGCAGTCTGACCCTGTTGCTGCATCTGAGGATGTTGATTTTGCTGGACTTGTGCCTGTCGCTGTTGCTGCGCTGCTGGCGGTGGCTGTTTTTGTTGATACTGTGACTGCGCAGAAACTTGCTGTTGCGTGGCTGCCGTGTTTTGCTGCGTGATTTCTGGAGCTGCTCGTATAACTGGCTTGATATCCTGCAAACCACCCTTGGAAATGCATGCTACTTTGGCCACTGGTTCGATCTTCTTTCCAACCATGTCCTGTACCTGACTTGCAACCACTTTGAAAGAATCGTCGGCACCATTGACATTCATGCCTCGTAGCTTTCTTTCAGCTGCTCCAAGCTCAGTAGTCCGTCGCAACTTCTCCATTCTACGAATGTGGCGTTGTTTCAGTTGTTCAAGTTCGGCTTGCATTTCAGCCAATTTCTGATTTGCGTGTTTTGTAAACTCTTCTGTTTTACCAGCGTCCGCTTTGCCGATTTGACCATTGGGCTCATCGTGGGTTGTAGAGGTGGGTGCAGTGAAAAAACCATTGGTAAACACTTCGAGGGTACCTTTTCTACCCAAGCCAAGCTCCGACGGTATAATCTGTTTCGTGCCGTAAGGTGACTCGAGTATTTCTTCCATCCATTCGTGATGCTGTTCGTAGCGCATCTTGCTTACATCCCTGGGGGTCATAAAGTCGAGAGCATCACCTCTCGACACGTCTTCCTCCTCTTCAATAGAAGCCTCGTGAGCAAGACTTGGACCTCTTCTGTGTCCACCAACCAATTGTCCCGACGAGCCAGTTCGACCAGCACTGGCCGGAACACTAATTATAGGCCAGTTGGCTCGATCGTGAAGCATAAACTCTTTCCTCGGTATTTGACCACTTCTTTGAATCAGTTGTCTTTGCTGAAATAGCTGCGTAACGTGGGGAAGTGTTTGTATGGATGTTGCAGGACCCTGGTCGCGAGCTTGCGCCTTCGAATAGTGGACAAGCCAGAAAGATGGGTCGGGGTTAACCATCCCCATCTGGCTATTGGGTAGTAATCTGTATCTTCGTCGACTGTGAGTGGCCATTGCTTCCGCATTGGGCTTGTAGCCTGCTCGATTCCAGACCATTTGTAAGGTCTGTTGGGGTCAGTCAGAATCCAGCACCAAGGTGAGAGCACTCACGTAGCCTCTGATTTCACTATTGAATGGCTGTTCTACATCCCACACGTAGCCATCACTAGCGAAGGTTGCTTGCATGTAGTCCGAAGGCTGCCAGGTAAGAAACAAAGTCCCGTCTGGTGGTGCATCGAGAAACTGCCACTGAACAGGTGCCATATCGCGCATAATCTTTGGTGCTTCTAGCAAGTAATTTACTAGCGCTTCAGGCGAAGGGTTTGCGAGCATTGGATATCTGTGCTTCGAGATGAGGTGGAGATGTGGTAACTATTACTGTCAGTTTCTTGTTTTAACCTAACTGTTGAAACATACTAATTGTGCTGGCACACCGGCCGCCGGATCTTTGAATGTTCGAGGATCCATTGTGAAGTACGGGGACGATGTACAATAGCGAAGGATAGGAACGTTTGTTGGATGACTTCGTCCTTCAAGTGGTCAGGTCAGGATTGTCGCGCAGGGTGCAAGGACACGTCCATGTATCGAACTCGGTATCTTGGTAATGGAGGTTCTGTTCTGTGGACAGCGTCGGCGAGTCGCGATAGACGCGGTTGACAGGTATCGCAAGAAAACCGTGTATGAATTATGTCGCGAAAGAGCTGTTATTTACGAATCGGACACCAGAAACGCGAAATGCTGCACTCTACGAATTGAGTTTAAGTGGAGAAGGCTAATCCGTAGTTCATCCGTATATCCAGCTGGTAGGGCAGATACAGATCCATTGGCCGTCTGCACACATAACACCCCCCTTTCAAGGCCATGCCTCTCTCATGATTTCGTGGTCTACATGGCCAGTGGCATTTTGGGCCTGAATCTTCATGCTTTCTAGAATCCTAGTCTTCACGTTCGGATCAAACACATCCTGACCCATGAACGCACCATGCGTTTGTTCAAACTCGAATGGTCTAAGAGCATTCCACATCTTCAGCAACTCTGACGGTGGTAATGGGATCATGTTTGGAATGGACCACATGAAAGTATAAGAAATTGTGTCATCTTCGCGGTTGACGTGGTAGAGCGCAGACTGCATGACTGTGTCAGTATGGGAGCGAGGTAGACCCAGCAGATGGCCGGACGGCAAAACCGTCTCTGTACTCACTGGTTGCGTGACCACACTGTCAGCCAGAAACAATTTCTTGTTCCAGTGCAGTACCAGACTTCCTGGGAAATGCCCCCCAACTTTAATGGCCGTAACACCGGGGACGATTTCTTCAGTCGTCCCATGGATCAGTTTGCGTCGTCCATTCATGTCTTTGCGATTCACCCATTCCTCGTCCTCGGCTGCAATGTACACAGGACAATCGAACTCTTCGGCCCAGTCGAGGTGATTGGTATAATAGTGCGGATGGGAGATCACGATCGCTTTGAGTCCATTGAATGGTGGGGCCTTCAAAGCGTCTATAGTGTCTTTATCAAGGTATGCCAGCAGATCCCACATTATGGTACCATACGGTGTGATAAGCAGGATGACGCGTTCTCCAATGCCGAGCTGAGGTAGAGTGTACATGGTATAGACATTGGCAACCTTTTCAGTCGTGGTAGGATCAATGGGTGATGACCAAGCACTCGAAGTCGAGGTCGCATCGGACTTTGCAGTCGACCTAGTCGGAGTGCTCAATGTCGAATTGGAATTAATGTTGGTCGTTAGCTGTTCAATATAGTTCTTGTGAGCGTCAGAACCTTGAAGATCCCGTTCGGCACGGAGGGAGGTCCATCTCTGGCCTGTTGGCGGAAGCCATTGTCTTGGGTCCTGGTTATCGTCAGTTCTCGATAAGGGTTTTGTCGCAAGCAAGTGAAGGGCGAAGCGTTTGATGAGAGAGTACTTACATCACAGATTCGACACGCCTGAAGTGGCTGCTGAGCTGGAACATCGAATTCCGTACCACATGTATGGCACATCAGTAGATCGAGATATTCTGAGGCCATGGCAAGGATTGTATGCTTATCTATCCACAGCCTTGGTATTATAACATCGGTCTCGAGGCAACGTTCACCAGTTCTTGCGAAAATTCCATTCTACACAAGAAATACTACCTTACAAATGCATTGGTCATGGTACAGCTGATATCAGGTACCTAAGAAGTTTCCCCCACTTCTCATACAGTAGGTATACTATTAGTATTGATAATCACGAGGCAATACCTACTATTGTCGGTTAGTATACTTAGCACTACGGCGGAGTATTTGGAATTCATCAACCGATATCGTACTATACATGCAACCATCCCAGACACTTCCACGCCTCTGCCTGGTCGTTCTGATGACACAACCTCGTAACTTCTTCCCGAAGAAGCCGATCCAATGAAGAAATTTGTTCACAGTCAATCTGGATGTGCCGACAGGCGACAAGCCTGAGGATCGGGAGTATCAGCCTTGGTTGCTTGGGCACATAGCTCGATTGTGAAGGGTTCGTGGTATTTACAAAATGTGAACTACCACAAAACAGCGGCAGCACAAGACTAAAATAGGGTCAAATAGCAAGGATGAATACATCAGATATTGCTATCAAAGTGACCTCTATGTAAACTAAGAGCTTGCGCCACTCATTTATCATGCTCAACATGCCCCTGAACAACCTGCTCACGCCCGCCAGTGCCAATGGTCACTCTGGGTCCTTCATAATTCTTCCTGCCATCGGCAAACCACTGTATAAGACTGATTAGGAGAATGATGGCAAAAGCAACAACACAGTAATTCATCGAGCTTCCCGTCACAGGAAGGGATGGTGGAAACAAGAATAGGACAGTCGTTACCACAGTGTACACGACGCCGATCACGTTGACCGTCCATCCCAGCCACCCTGGGAGTGCAAAAGCACGCTCAGGAAGCTTCTTTCGCATCTGTGCTAGGTTGACTGCGACAGGTATGCCGTAACTAACTCCTAACGCGACGACTGACGCAGCTGTAATTGCGTTGAATGCCACGCTAGAGCCCAGGAAGATAAGCCCAAATATGACCACAATGACCACATTTAGCAGCAGCGCATTCATAGGGACATTCAACGTCGGATGCATTTTCCACCATAGCCTCGAAAGAGGAAGTCCACCATCTCGTGCAAAAGCGAATGTCATTCGGGAACTTGTTGTTAAGACGCTATTTCCTGCCATGACGAAGCAGACCAACGGAAAGATTAGCAAGCAGATTGCACCTGCCTTGCTTGATGTAGCGAGGTAGAAGATCTCCAACAGAGGCCCGAGTGGGCTTGCGATGATCGTCTCCGCATTTACTTCTCCGCCAGAGACAAATAGTAGAACAATGAGAAAAATGAAGCCTGTCGAGATACCGATATACTGACAGTACAGCATGATCTTTGGACCTTCAATGGCTGCGCCTGGAATCTCCTCGATCATATGTGCCACAGCGTCAAACCCAGTCAAGCCAAGACCACCTTGCAGAAGGCCAAGTAACCAAGCTAAACCATCGGGCCAACCAGTGCTGTTCGTGAAATTGGTAAAGACGTACTCGGCTGTCGCAAAATCTGGCGCAGCCGTGGCCAATACGACAATCGAGATGATGACGAAGCCGGTGATACTCCAGATTAAGGCGAATGAATTAATACGCGGGAGTAATCGACTACCGAATGCGTTGATGGAGAACGCAATGAGGGTGACCGCGATATATATGAGGAATTGGTGCCATCTTTGTGGTTCATAATTCGGATGCATGAGTTGAGCGATGTAAAGAATGAACTGCGATTCAATAACTCCGTTCGTTGCGACAAGAGCGACCCAGCCCGAGAGGTTGATCCACCCTGTGACCCATGACAGTCCACGCCTTAGAGATGGTGGTGAAATGACAGCAACCCAGTGGTACTGGCCTCCAGCCGTAGGATATGCCGATAGAAATTCTGCCAAGCTTGCAGCAAGACTCAGATTGCATATCCCGGCTGTTACTAAGCCCCATAGCACTGTAGTTGGACCTCCTGACGGTAGCGCGAAGGAAAGGCCGGCAGCCAAAGCTGCCCAGCTGTTGAGGATAGCAAAGGCCAGACCTAACATTGACCATTTCGAAAATTGTCGATCGAAAGATTGAGCATGGCCAAGTTGAGCAAGCTGAAGATCATCGGCGGTACCATCTTTCATCTTGGCGATACCAGGAGACGCGGCAGTGTCGATGTGAGTTGAAGTCAGCCGAGCATATACAAGAGAGCCATGTATGACAAGAGACCGCGTCTCGACTTATTCTCGCGAATGCTGACGCGTGATGACCGAGGTTGGAACACTAACCTACAGTAATATTATCAATGCGGAGGACAGCGTTTTTCGAGATCATCCTTCCGCTTGTAACTGCCTAACATGGTTGGCGTCCTAAAGTCAGCATTGGAATTAGCTGCCAGTTCCTGGTCGTCAGCTTTGAACTAGAGCTGGAATATTGTAGTGTTTGTGGAAGCCTGAGATGCTGCTCCATGTTGGTGGTTGATGAATATTGTGTCGATATTTTGCGACCGAGCAACAACGCGGACTAGTTCGACATCTTCAACACCCAAAGCACGGACAATTGTCGACAATCCGTAAACAAAGAGTAATCTTAGGATTCACAACAAATGGCGAGCAGTTGCTTTCGGCGATAGCACCTGCAAAATGTCATAGTTCGGCGGAGCCAATGAAGCACGAAGGCCTGATCGTCGACGGTTGTGATCGAGTCTGACCTACCTTGCGGAGGAGCAGCCGCCATGGTGTCCTTGCTATGGTCGCGTGGTCCTCGCACTAGTAGAGACGCGGTCAATTGTTCATCTCTGTGGAATACTGACGGTCAGAAATTGCTAACAGTTACAAATGGTGGCTTCACGTGTGATATGGTAAGCCATAATTAATCTTACAGCCATATGGACTGTTCGAAGCAAGCGCAACTTGCTGATCAGCCGCCACTGACGCCAAGATTCAGGCGTCCTGGAGACAAGCTTTAACTGCTTCTGGTGTCAGTGATCAGCAAAGTCAACTTCAAAGACAGCACCGCCATCCTCATTCAGACAATCAGCTACTGAACACGAGGAGCTTAGCAGAATAACTTTCCTCCAAGGTATTGACAAGACACGGCCGCCCATGGTCGACGTGGAGTCAAGTTACTTCAACATTTATTCATGTCTAAACTCCGGTTCCGCAGTAACGATTAATAGTGGGTGTAGAATGAACTGCAATGAGCTTCAGAAGCGCAGTCATGGAGCCAGATACCCAAGCAATCCGACCTAAACCCTTCCAGCAGCTTCTAGATGGCAGGTCAGTCGTCAGCAGTGTATACAGGTTGGGATCATTTCTTGGTAGATGACCATAGGTCTCTCCTCGTTATCCTGCTGTTCTGCGAAAGGGTCAACAGCAAGGCACCGATCGTGACTGTTGCTTATATGATTATGTGGTAGGAAGCTACCTAGGCGCTGACACTGTTTGGAATGTAGTTCAGGAATGATGATGACGGAGAACTCATCATGCCAACGCGGGCACGGCTTGGAGCAAGACTTGTGGTCACACTCATCCTTGACGTTTTTCCGGAAACACATGAACACCTCGACACGACGCCGTTCGTGTGCATTGTCATGGCATTATTTGAATTTGTGACGGACGCGGCGGGAAGATGCTGGTGGGCTGCTCAAAGGTATTCGTCTTTGCGGGAGTTGGAGCGGATGAAGTCCGCTTCTGAAATCCCAAAGAACTTGAAAAGCCTTGCATCATCGTTCGAGGATATGAATGAGCAGGTTACTGGAGCTATTCTGCCAAAGTCGGGCCATGCAGCAACCACGATCACTGCAGAAGCACGTACTGCTGGCTGCTGATGATCGTGTAACGAGAAATACTCGATTCTGATCTGTTTAATGAAGATGCATACCCATATAAACACAGCGAGGCACATGCCTGCACAGATCATGGTCATGAGGTGTACATGTGCATGTTGTAATACTCCTTGTAGAAAAGGGGTGAGCACGCCGTAAATGGAGAAACGAGCATCGAATATATGACCTCTATGGCAAGCAATAACCCCCATCAACCACGAGGTCCGATCCTGTCGTATATGTTGCAGCGTCAGTTGCTAGATAGAGGTACGCCCCCTGCAACTCATGTGGCTCACCTTCCCTCCCCTGCGGCGTCTTGGACTGCCACAAATCATGCGTCTCCTGCGGCACGAAATTGGAGATCTCAGTTAGCATATAGCCCGGCGATACAGTATTCGCTCTTGCATAGCCCGACCACTCAACAGCTAAGCTCCGCACTAGATGTATGACATTCGCCTTGCTCGCATTATACACAGTCTGCCGTTGAGGTATGTTGACGATGTGGCCCGACATCGATGCCGTAGCAACGAAGCTGCCAAGCTTGAAAGCTGGTTTCAGAGGCTGTCCATTAATATCCGTGTTCTCGTGTTTCTGTCGCTTCCAATGTCGCGAGGCAGCCATAGCAGAGAAGAACACGCCATCAACGTTTGTTTTCATGACATCGTGGTACATACCGAGAGGATTGTCGGCAGTCAAGATCTCTCCTCGTGTCCATGGGATGCCTGCGTTCGCAACGAATATGTCTAGTCTTCCGTTCAGAGCTTTGACGGATTCGTCGGTCGCTGCTTCGACTTGCGCGGCGTCGCGGACGTCGACTTTGAGAGCTATACATTTGACGCCGTAAGTGGACTCGATCTCCTTGGCACGTTCGGGGGTTTCTGTGTTCTTGAGATACCAGAGTGCTATGTTGGCGCCGAATTCTGCGTAGGCATGGGCAACGGTAAGTCCGATGCCGGCACCTGCGCCGGTGATGATTGCTGTTTTGCCTTTTAGTGATAGACGTGAGAGGAGTGAGCCTGCTGCTTTCTCGCTGGTGGGGACAATCGTGTCACGAGGCGTGATATCGAATGACATTGTGAATTTTGCTCTTTGCGATCGTGCAGCAGGGACAAAACGATAACACTCAGCGATGGGGATTACATATAGTTGTACGTACCACGGCTAGGTTGCTGAAGTGGGCATCAGGACCCTCAGTCTGAATGGTATTTGCCATGGGAGCCATCAATTTTGCCTGTCAACTTCTGATAATAGCCGAACACACGGAAGCCGTTTAAAGCTTGTAGCAAATGATAGAGCACATCATCTGGGGCAGCGTGTCCACTTTTCGATGGGATAGCACCACTCTGGTGAATGGCCGCAAGTACAGAAGGGTGCAAAGCACAAGTGGCCGACAAGTCGTGCGGAGGAGAGTCTCGAGACCTTTCTCAAAGCATCTGTTACAAATTTGTAGTCCACCTTTTCATCGATCATAATGAGTAGAGGTCGTTCGATAACTTTGGTGTATTGTGTCTATAGATCTCCCGAGAAGAAACACTTGGTCTTGGTTCTGTTCACGGGCTTGAGGAAATAGCCGTGTGGGAAGAGTATCATAGGTAATCGAGAGCTGATTGTGTGGGTCTTCTTGTTCGAGATTGAAACTCTTTCCTCCGCACCAGCTGCGGCTATACCTCCACGCACGTGATAGCATAGTTCCCTACCCTTCACACCTACAGAACAGAATGCTCGACTCAGTGAGGTCTGTCGGATGTCGTGTTCTTAGCTCTAGAGGCTTTTCTGGACGTATTCTGCAGTTGAAGCATACCCTACGGTTCGCGTAAAGCTTGGTCGAGAAGGCCGCTGTGACGATATTTGTTTGATCTGAACACAACCAACAAAAGTGCATGCAGCCATCGCCACACCACCTGTCAGGTTGCAATGATACCTGTGCAAGCTACACTGTTCAAACTACAGTATCTCACATTCGATTCGACACGAACATCGATGACTGCGTACCTGTGTGGCACGGTGACTCAAAGACCGGGCCGCTCGGCATAACATCTCGGCTCCGAGCTGCGGGGTACATATTTTTAATCTTAAAAAATTGATCCCACAATGAGACACAGATCTCGCCATTCACGGCTGGATAGGTAAGACTTCAGAGTCCTACTCCAAGAATTCGCCGCTAACAAAATTCTCAGTTCAGTGGTAGAATTCTTGCTTTGGGTCTCCCAGAGATAGTTCTGAATGTAAGAGGTCCTGGGTTCAAGTGAGTACCTCCCGCTACGCCTCCTACGAGAGTCCTAAACCCTAACCCTAGACCCTAGATCCCAGTTCAGCCCCTAATTACTACTTTTTTGGCCTTTCTGGGCTCTATTTTTGCTACTCTACGGGTTAGAACTAGGTATTATAGGTCTATGGAGCTATTTAGAGCAGGGCGGCTATCTTGAATTACCCTTTAACCCGCGAAACTCGTACTATACAGTGATTTAAGATTACCAGTCACGTAGCTTTCTAAATCCGTAGATACAAGATACGTTAAACTAAACTTCATATTTTTATATTTCGGAAAAACAAGGCAATATCTCACTTACTAGTAGTAGGGCACTGTCATAAAGTGAAGATATAATTAAGGTATCTATCTAAACTCGGCTCAGATCGCTAGCTAATGATGAGAATAGAACAGGAGGTCGAGCTATTAAAGAACCCCTGAGTGTATTCTCGATTATGTTCATACATCTGCTGTCTGTCGCTATTATACAGCTGTAGCTGCGCCTAGACAAGGACCATGTTCGATACTGAGCTACGATGGTATACCATTGAATTGTACTGCATAGTTCCGTAACTTGATGCGATGCTTGCTAATCTATACACCCCTGCTCTATAGTCTCTCTACCAATACCAGGTACAAAAGCTCATGTACAAAAGGATACACATCCGCTATCGCATATGCAAACACGCCTGCCAGTATACCCATTCCTTGCGCCTGCTAATACCTTATACACGTCACGTCGTCTCCGCGGCTCCCTTCGCATCCAGCGCACAAGTCGCATCGCACACTCGTCCGTTCTCCATAACCAATTCAACCCTTAACCTCCTGCACACCTTTAAACACACTGTCCCTCCACCTCGCATGGTCCTTTCCCTTCTTAGCCAACACCTTCTCCTGCCTCTCTGCATCCTTCCTCGCACTTTCAGCCTCCTTCTGCTTGTCGCTCACCCTCTTTTGCAACGTATCAGTATCCATAGCTCGGAGATTGATCGTATTGCCCGCGTGTCGCGCATACTGACCACCCAGCGGCGGCAGCGTGTTCGAGGCTCGGTTGTACGTCGCATGGCCGGCCTGCATGTTGACATTGTTCGGGGTGGGTGGCAGCGGCATGTCCAATTCGGATGGGTATGGCGGATACGTGCCGAGACCGGCGTACATGCTGTGAGAGCTGCCGAACGTTGGATCCCAACCACCTGGCATATTGGGCAGTGGTGGAAGTGACATAGCCGAGGTGTCTCCGAGGTCGGCGAAATCCAGGTCGTCGTCGTGAATGAGCTGGCCGTCCTCATCGACTTCTGCTTCGAGGACCATCTCTTCACCTTCGAGTTCGTCGTCATCATCATCTTCATCGTCGAGCTGGTCATCATCCAGGAGTTCATCGCTGTCAATCGGCATCTCTCCAAGGCCATAATCATCTTCGATGGTGTCGCTTCGTCCATAGCGTGCTCGTCGACCGCGCTCAATCTGCTCATTCTTGTCACCAACGACCCACATAACTCCATGTCGTTCACCGTATCGAGACAACTCATCAAACCCACCATCAAGGTTGAGATAATCGTTGTCTTCCAGCGCACCAAGTCTATCCATAACACCGAGGTCACCAAACTCTTCGAGGTATAAGCTTCGTCGCTCTTCAAGATCAAGTACTTTCTCGCTCTCTTCAGCACTTAAATGTCGTAGTACCCAACCGCCAGGTGTAATGAGGCAGCGTCGTAGAAGATCATTCTTGCGTTCACCAGAATCTGCGACACTAACGGCATGACCGTGGTAGAGCGCTTTTTTCTCTTTCTGAGGAAGGTAGACGTAGCCGAATGTATCTGAAGGATTGTAATTGTTTCCGTCAAGGTAAGATTGGCCCTTACGGTTGTCGAACGGAAGTTTGTATGCGGCACTAGAGAATGAAGGAGGGTTGAAGAGCGGATGATCTTTTACAAGGTCGCCGCTGGCAATCATCTCCGAGAGTAGCTTCGGCAAAGGTGAGATATGGGATGTCAAAACATCCTGAATTGACTGGGACAATTGTTCGTCCGAGATAGTCTCATCACCATTGTACTGTGCTTGCAATTTCGCGGCATCAGTGTAGAAGTCTCGAAGTGTGTAGGGTTGTTTCGGTGGCTCAGGCATTGGTGGTGGAGTCTCTATTTTTGGTGTTGGTATTCTCTCGATTACCTTCTCAGGCTCTTTCTTCGTAACTGATTTCTTGACTGGCGTTACTGGCTTCGATTCCTTCGTCGTCTCCACCTTCTGCTCGACCTCCTTCGAGGATTCATTTACAGCATCCGCAGTCTTCTGCTTCTTTTGCTTTTTCTGTCTCGCTACAATAGGTGCAACAGCTTCAGATGGAGGAGTTGGCGCAGCGGCTACACTTCCAGCGTCTGAAGTCTCAGTAGTTTTCTTCGATCTTCGCTCCTTCTTTTTCTGGGCAGTGTTCTTTTGCCTAACTGGTGCAGAGCCTATCAAACTGGGAGGTGGAGAGCCTGCTCTTGATACATCCTGAGACATCAAACGCTCAGACATGCCTGGAGTCGACGGTCGACTTGTTGAAATAGATGCCTGGCGTGACTGTTGACGTCGAATTTGTGGTAATATTGGAAGAGCAAAGGAGCGTTCTGTTGTTGTTGATGGTGGAGCTGCAGATTCAGTTCGTCGAAATTGTTCAACCATCTCTGAAGTCACATTGAGAGTACGAAGAGTCGGACGCTTATTCTCGACCTTGTTTTGAAGAGACGGTGTGGCTGCTCTCGACATAACTGCAGGAGTGCCAACCACATCCTCCTCAAGAACAGTACTTTGCTTGACTTCTTCAAGCACTGCAGGTTCTGGAATTGATGACTTCAATGGTTCTACATTGGTTGTACTCACAGTCTTGTCCTCGGCGATAGTCTGGGGTATTTCGACAGTCGGTTCTGATTTGACTGCTTCTTCGGTGGCGCCATCTCCAGTATTGCTTGTAAAGCTGACATCGTTGTCCGCCAGCTCTACCTTCACCTCAGTTTCTTCTGGCTTTGGTGGTTCTGCTTGAGTGTTCGATTCAACCCCCTTTTCAGGTTGCTCAACTTTATCCTGTGCAGGCTCCGGTTTGATCACCCGTGTGGTCTCCACCTCCTCAATCTTTGGTTCACTGCTCAAACTAGGCTTCTTGTGAACAGTCGGGATGGTAGGAATGGTTGGAAGGACAGGCAAGACAGGTATCATAGGGCCTTCTTTCTTAGGAGATGCCTTTATTGGCGATTCTAATGACTCTGGTAGTGCAGGATGAGCATGTAGGTTCTCGAGCCCTGGTGGTATTTTCGGAGTTGCAGTTCGTTCAAAACCAGGTGGCACTTTTGGAGTTGCTGCACGAAATGCATTACCGCTTTGAATGGATGATACCCTTGAATGTATTGCAGATTGAGTATCTGCTCGCCTTGGCAAAGGTGGAAAATCCTGATCAACTGCAAACAAATCTGTTAGCATACTGTTCAAAAAGGTCAAATATAACGGGTGATATGAAACGCTCAGGCAATATTGAGTACATGGCAAAATCAGGCTTTCATGGCACACGTCTTCACAGCACAGTTGGAATTCTAAAGTATGAGGAAACAAGACCTATCGCTAAAGTAAGAACACTGTCTCCATTCAGCTGACCTAAGTCAGGAAATGCGTACCTAACATACATAAAATTCCTCAAGTGCCGTGTGACATAAAAACGTGTGCCATGTTCCTTGAAAGCCTGATACTGAATATCGAAAGGGTAGAATGTGGTGCGCTCTGCATGGTAATCGTTTCCCACTGCGTAACTCCTTCGAGCTTTCACTGTAACAGCTACTCACTGATGCCTGCCTCGTAACTTTTGAACAGGCAGTGACCACCAACGCCTAACAGAAAGGCAAAATCGAGTCTAACAAAGTGCTGACTTTCATACTTCAATCACCAGCGACTGAAGTTTCCACCATACGCCATATTGGATTGATTGTACGAACCTTGGTTACCTCCAAAAAGCCCCTGGCCACCTGCTCCTGGATGGATTCTCGCTGAGAGTATGCTGGGGTCTGCAGCTAGATGCTCTACACCTCCTGAAGAGGAAGTGTTAGCGTGTCTGTGCTTTTTGCCCTTCTTCCTTTGCTTGACAAGACTAGGATCTTGATACACTCCTGGGTACTGACCGTACAGCGGATTGAGGACACCAGGGGCAGAGGCTTGTGTAGGAGGTGAACGCAAGGGGTTGCTATTGTTTTGCAAAGAAAGGAGTAACTCACGCTTTACATCATGACCAGTATTCGTTCCACTTCGTGTTCGCAGAGCTTCAGCATTCGGGTCTTTAGTTGCGCCAAAACCGCCGGACGCAAATCCTTGACCGTGCGCGAACATACCTCCACCACTGATGGGTGGCGTACCAGCTGTTGGAAGGCCAGGCGGTGGACCTTGCACACCACTCGAAAAATATGGCTGTTGTTGAGACTGATAGCGAGTGTTATTCGCTTTTGACTCGTTGTTGAAATATCGGGATCCATGTCTTGCGTGACTGCTGATTTGATCGTATTGAGCTTGACTATACTGCGGGCCTCGGCGGTCGAAATCGGACAACTCGAAGGCAGTATTCTGTGCCGGAGGTTGAGGAGCTCGAGGCGGTGGGAGATTTCCAGCATTAAGCATAGCGAGTTGTCGCTGCTGCTGAGGTGACAGGCTTCGGTTCAAGTTCAGATTCGACAACTGGTCGATGGGTATGTTCGGAATTGAGGTCTGCTGCATAGGTCGACCAATTGCACCACGCTCAGAGGCACTTCGAGGATTCTCTTCGGGTTCTCCACCCAATGCGAGACTTCCGGAAGCTATGTTTTCTTCGTCCATTGCTTCTTCAGCAGTAGACGTTGCTTGTTCTTCAAGTCGTCGCTTGTCTTCTGTCTCTAACCTTGCTCGGGCTTCTTCTTCTCTGTCTTGCATAATGCGTCGCTTGGCACCACCATAGGGGTCAAAAAGCGGTGGCATGATCGCGATGATAGCTTTGACTTCATCTGATAAAGAAGAATCGTCGAAGCGAAATGCGAAGTTCGTACTTGTTGTAGCCTGTCTGAGATGCTGAAATATAATCTCAGCAGGATCAGTAAGAACAGGTTCGGACTTCGTGGTTGATACAGGTGACGATTGAGGAGATGGTATTGTACTAGTGGATGTGGTTGGTGCAACCGCTGGAGGTGTTTGTTGAACAGGCTCCTGCTTCTTCACAGCAATGGCAGCATGTGTCAGTATGGGACTAGATGTTGATGTTGCTTGACTCGCACGTCTTGCTCTCGCAACTTGCGCATTGGCCCATCCAGCTGTAGGAGGTAAGGCCGAACCGTCAGTACTACCCTGTTGACTAGTCGCACCTTCCCTACTGTTTTCACGAGCCATTGGTTGAGATGTAGTGGTTGGCTGCGGTGTCGATTGGGTTCGATGTGGTGCATTGTTTATCTTATGTTCGATTGGTTCGTTCTGCAGGGACGTGTTCTGGCCATCTTCGCCAGTCTCGTGAAGGAAGGAGCAGTTCTTGTTTTGGCATATTTCGCCCCGCAGGTAAGTTGAACAGTATTTCGTTGTGCCATACTGCGCTCTGCCAAATGTTAGTAGATTCTCAACGAGAGGTAGCTGCTATACACACCTCAACATTCGTTCTCCATTCGGACTGTTGTCGACACATGAAATACATTTGGCGGCGTCCTCCTTATTCTTAAAGGTCACGTAGACACCAACTCCCTGATTGATGGCACCTGGCTTGGGTTTGCTAACCACGATTTTCTCAATGGGACCGTATTGACCAAAATAATCCTTGCCTCTCAATGTTTCCATCAAAGTCACCTCATCTTTCTTAGACGGTTCGAGACCAATAACATATACAAGGTTCTGTTGCTTGACTCTCACACCGGCGAGGTTACGTCGGTTCGAGGTCTCTACCTCGCGTCTTTCAGTCTCTTTTCGTCTTGCGGCGGCGAGTTTCTTGTTCTTGTTGAGCTGATCGAGCTTCAGTTCCTCTGCAGTCGGAATCTTGTACTGTATTGTGGCTTCATCGTAGGGTCGTCGACAGTTCGGACACGTTGATTTCTCGTATGTAGTTTTCAGACTGTTGAAACAGAACTGACATATCTGATAACCGCAGGGACAAGGTTTGAAGTTCCTGTCAGACAAATCGAACTCTTCTATGCAAAGAGGACAAGTCTCTTCATCATCGTCGATTACTGAGTCTTGATATCTGCTCATTTCGTATGTGATCGCAAGGTGATCGGACCTGCACCGTCTCCTTCTCCACTAATAATGATTGATACGTATCCTCCATGCACAAGTAAGCTCGATGATAATCAGGAGGGATATCAGGTTGCAAAGACGCCTGTAACTGACGCGATTATGGAAGCGCGAGAGAGGTGATTAGTGTAATATTACCAAGTGGTAAAGTGGTGAAGAAGAAAGAAGTGAATGGATGAATAGAGAGAACACTATGGACAGTAGAAGCCCAAGTTTGCCGCAAAGTCACACTGCAGCCGTGATACGGTACATGTCATGCCAGGAGAGGTAAAGCGCGTGCTGCAGGATGTCACGTGAAAGCTGCGTTCCTTCTTGACCTCATTGACCTTTCCTGAAGCTACAGATCGCGATTCTGGCAAAGTCACCTCAAGGTTTCCACGAAATACAGATATCCAGCTGCTAACATGTCTGCCTCAAATACGCTACTGCGGGTAAGCAGACAAGCTGCCACGAAAGCCGCAAGACCAGCAACACAAGTCGTGAGGAGAGGCATTGCGATCAATTCGGCCGAGCATGGATCAGGAAACCCAATCAAGACACAAGAGACGGGGGACCAGAGACTACGGCAACCTGGCAGTGACCTTCTCTCAGAGCTCAGAAAGGCTCCTCGACCTCGTAGGTCTCACGATGCTGCTTCGTATGCATGTCCACTAATATCTTTGTAGCAATGGGAAAACTCTCCGCCCCGATCATTAATGAAGCGGATAAATACGCCGACAAGGCACTTCCTCTTCACCAATACGGCCAATATCTCATGTCCTGCATGCCGAAATATATTCAACAATTCAGTGTATGGAAAGATGAGCTCATGATCCACATCTGCCCCCAGGGAGTCATTCCCGTCTTCTCATTCTTGAAATACCACACCGCAGCAGAATACACCATGATCGCAGACATAACATGTGTTGATTACCCAACGAAGATAAACCGTTTCGAAGTCGTATACAACCTGCTATCCGTCAGACATAATTCACGAATTCGAGTCAAAACATACGCAGACGAAGCTTCACCAGTGCCTAGCGTTACTTCCCTATATGACGGCGCAAACTGGTATGAACGAGAAGTCTACGATCTATTCGGAGTCTTCTTCACAGGTCATCCAGACTTGCGACGAATAATGACAGATTATGGTTTCGACGGACACCCATTGAGGAAGGATTTCCCCTTGACAGGATACACAGAAATCAGATACGATGAAGAGAAGAAACGAATAGTGGTAGAACCACTTGAGATGACGCAGGCTTTCCGCAACTTCGAAGGTAGCGCAAGTGCATGGGAACAGGTGGGAACAGGTGTAGATCGCAAACCGCCACAATTCAAACTACCCACACCAAAACCAGAAGAGAAGAAGGAAGAAAAGAAATGATCCGTCATTTCTCGGAATGGCGTTCGTATCAGAAATCAAATTACTACAGTATTCAAACTCGTTCTACCATCCATACCATACCACACATACCATGCTGTATATCAACCATCACGTCCCAAACCGCATCATTGCCACCAGTATGTTGAATCGTATCAACCTATACGAAGTATAGGCAGCTCATCCAAGAATCACTTGACCTCCTTTTTCCATCGCTTTGAACTTCATAAACAACATCACCAAATACCAACACCAAAATACAAACAAAGAAGACCACACACCTCCCTCAACCCTGCCTAAGGTAGTCTTACAGCTGTCCAGCTCCCTCTACCTTACTACCATAACACCAGCCCGCTTACTCCCTTACTCCCTTAACCGCATAGCCGCGTAACCTCATCTCATCTTACCTCTGCAGTATTCTCCTTATCCCTTCCCCTCTCCAGTTCTCGATACTTCTCCTGGTCCTTCTTTTTCTAGTTGTCCACACCACACCACACTACACCACGTCACAAAACCTAGCCTAGGAAACTAGGCACCTACCCACCTACCTACCACCGAAGCTGAGGTATCTCCCTACCTCCCCAACTCCCCCAAAGTCCACATCTCACCACCACCATCCACCATCCAATCTCACAAACAATCTCGCACTCCCCATTCTTACCTAACCCCACACTCAAGAAACTCGGAAGCAAGAAATAGTAACACCAAGCATCACAATCCCCCTCTATCCGTACCAATGTATCGTCCGATTATATGGATACATTATACATTCAGCTCTCATTTAAATCCATCATGGTTAATTGTAACGGGATGCATTATACCTACCTACGTAGGTACGGAGGAAATAAGGTAGGTGCTGTAGAGGTCTGGTTTGAGTTGAAATTTCTATATAGCTATATACCTAGGTGCAGTATCTAGGTAGATACTATGTGTAGCAGGAGTGTCGTATTGTAGTGTGTTGTGTTGTTTAGACTACATATACCCTACTGTGTTAGTAGTGAGGTGTTGATGTGGTATGATATGATCCTAGGGTGTTGCGAATAAAAATTGCGTATACTTACGTATTACGTAGAATGGAAATGACTGGACTTACTAATACTGTAGTAATATTAATCATGATTCCTAGTACTGTATGTTGGAAGCATTAAACGCACATAACTGGAGACAGATTTCTTACTCGTCTGCTCCTTTGCTCACTCGCTTGTTCGTTACACAGTCAGCTACATAGCTATTTCAGAGTAGTTAATAAATTCTTTGCACTCCTAGTTCGAAAACCAACCCTGAATCGATGAAATGAAATGAATACATTCTTGTCGCTGAATCGCAAACTCAAACTCGTATAACTAGGTAAACAATTTTGTTTGAAAAGGGGGACCGCCCTGGTTCCGGTCCTCTTGAACTCTCAGTGAATCTTATTCGAAACGCCGTGATATCAAACCTCCCTCCCTCTATGCTTGATTGACAGTTTTCTACTACTTCTCACCGTTCAGGCGCATGTTTCGTTCTTGATTCTCCTTTATTAGATGCGAACGTGCTCGCATCCATGACAAACGGAAGGAAGTCATCATCATCGCCAGTCTTGATTTCCGGTCGAGTTAAGCCTTGCGTTCGTCCTCCGCGAGTCCAGCTACTGCTTGCACCACTATCAGTCACTTTTTCGATGCTTCCTGCAGCTCCTCCGACGCTGGAAAGTGAACCTTGCCCTGGAGACGCATGGGACCCTCGACGAGCCGTTCCTGCTCTATCAGATCTCAATCGTTGTGCGTTGGGTAATGATGACCGTGTTGAGCTGGAATTAGAGATGGTTCCATCTTGACCAGAACCACCGCTAGTCTGAGCTCCGGCGTTTCTGTCGGGCCTTGCAGAGGAAGATATGTCGTCCAGCGGCTTTAGAGCATCCGGTGATAGTTGTGCTCCGCTTGAATCCTGTCTTCTATTTCGATTTTGAGGCCCCATACTTGCACTACGTATTCCGTATAGATCACTAATTTCATCCTCAGACGGTAACGGATGCCGTTGAGCAGAGTTTGATCTACGATATCCAGGCACAAAGGGCTTTGGGGAATTCGGAATATCAATGGCTCCACGGTTATATTTCCCGGTTACGCTAGGCTCTTGCGGTAGCTCTCCAGGCGAAATATTGTCGTCCATGGCATTCAGCTCTTCTTTCAGGTCAGGATCGTCATGACTGTAAGCGGCACTGAGTCGAGAAGGTGCAAATGGTGTATGCGGTGTATGTGGTGAGATTGGTTTTCCTGGTGAGGATGATGTTGAAAGTGCAGCAGCTCCTGTTTGGGTTCGGCTCGGAGATGGAGTTGTCTTGGGTACCATCAACGACGATGCCATCGACTCGGATAACGCAGCATTTGAGTCACGCATTTTATGAAATCGAGTCAACGCTGCAGCTGTTTTTCGGGCAGATGCATCAAGGGCACTACTAGATGCTGGGATCAACAGGTCTTTCTTCAGATCGAGCATCTTTAAGAAATCGGAAATGTTTTCATCATCTTCATGCATCGATCCAGAACTACCATCACCACCACCTGCAGCTTCAATCATCAAGCCTGACCCAGGTTGTCCTGACGAAGCGGCACTTGCTTTCCCACTGCTTGTTTGATCGTCATCAGTTTTATTGGCTGTACGATCAAGCGATGGTCTGTTTTTTCTATGGCTGAAACTGCTAGTAAACCTTTGGACTGGGGCCGGTCTGGGAGAGCTAGATGTCGATGGTATTGCGACATTATCAGAAGCCACCGAAGAGGGTTTTCTAGCTGCGACAGCTTGTGCATTAGGAGGTGGAACGGAGCTTTCTTCCTCTAGAGAGTCAAGTGTTGGAATAGCTCTTGTTGAAATTCGAGGTGAAGTTCCTAGAGGGGATACACCTAGAGGAGAAGCAGCCAGTGCTGGTGTCTTAAAGGGTTGAATCAAAAAGGAACTTCGTCTTCCAGGCGTGCTAGTTCTATTTGTTATAGGTGGTCTTTGTGGTTGCACTTGAGCCTGTTGTGATAAAGGTCTTTGAGGGCTAGGCGAATCACTACTAAAGTCTTTGGCCGCCCTCAGAGCTGAGATAGGACTGGTCCCAGGACTAATGCCAGCTTGATGGAAGGTGGAAAGACTGCCGTAAGCGTGACCAAGCTCTGGTCTCTGTAATAGATTTCGACGTTGATCAGTCGGTAATGAGCCGACCTTAGGCGCAGGTTGTGATTTTTCGCCTGTTTCACCTCGAGCCAACGACGGCCTCAAGAATTCGTCCTCTGCCACAATGAATCGCGAGCTCAACAATTCCTCTGAATCGTCTATCCGGAAATCGCAATTCGATCTGTACCTGACTTGAACCGAAAATGGGCCTGCGGGAGAGTCCGTCGAGCCGAAAGAGTAGTCCGTGACGACGTTCGCACGGGAGTCGTACAACGGTGTGGTTAAGTTGTCAGCCCTTGGTATGCTATCGAGTTGATCTCCATCCACAATGCGAAAACCGACTTTCATGCCCATGGTCGATCTGCTCTTCCCAAGCTTGCGGATAAGCTTCCACGCAGGCAAGAAGTTACAGTAGGTGTAGAGAGCACGAAACAAAAGAATACTCTTCTTGTATACATGAGGTAGAATGGACGTTAGATCGGTCGGCACAGGTTGATGTGGCTCGTCCAAAGCGATTGTCCATCTCTCCAACAGTATTTCTCTAGCATCGGTAGGTCTACTCTTTCCATTTCTGGATGCTTGTTTGGGTTCCAGAGCATTGTATACATCCCACCTCTTCTGTTCATCATCAAGAATGACGAGTCGTTGTCCTTGAGCAATTGGTTCGGTAGTCAGGTAGACTTCGATGATAAGAGGTGGAGGTCTATCATTGTGCACGTCACACTTCTTCCATCGTCGGATGTCATCAATGTAGTCGTCTGTTTCGTCAAGCTCGATGTTGAACCACTTGTTCACTCTCTTTTCATTCGTTTTGGCCGAATAGGCAGGAGATAGTTCGGCTCGAGCGTGTAAGATGATGAGGGCGGCTTTTGTATGGAAGTTTGACACAACCTGATTGAGACGTTGCATGGAGCCGGCGGAGTCCCCAGCAGACTGGTCGTTTCGGGTGGAAACAAAATCTTCGGATGAAGCAGATCCCTGAGTCAAGGGTGAGTTTGTCCTTGGGTCTCGATCTCTTTGATTGTTGGATCTGAT
Organism: Neophaeococcomyces aloes; assembly: GCA_022813445.1. Taxonomy (NCBI): domain Eukaryota; kingdom Fungi; phylum Ascomycota; class Eurotiomycetes; order Chaetothyriales; genus Neophaeococcomyces; species Neophaeococcomyces aloes. The sequence goes on from JAKLMK010000019.1 coordinate 129,408, forward strand.
AGGGTTGGTTTGTTCGGAGTTTGCGGGCGAGGCAGTGGTTGGGGGAGGACGGGGATGTTGATGCATGGTGTAGTAGGACTCGATGAGTGGTGGAGAAATCGAGCCTTATTGTGGTTGCACTTGGTCTTGAACGCAGGGAGATAGTGGATCAGTTTATACGAATGGGAGCATGCGAGCTAGCGTCGACGGGCTGATGAGAGGCGACGGTGGTTCTGGAAGCCATTCATGCTATCGGTCCAGCGCAAGTCAATGGGAGTAGCCGTTCAGATAGTTCGTGGTCACTGATGGACAATACTAGCACGATTACTGGTTGTGGCGGTGTTTTTCAGGGCAGTATCGACAGTAAAAAGATCAGAGAAGGGTGTGAGTCATTGTGAAGTAGACTGAGTGCTAAGTGTTGAGAGGAAGTAGAAGCAGTTGAACCAGTGTACTTGGGTGGTGGTCAGGTTGCAGGTCCTCACGCATATGACGATGAGTCGTGTGATTGGACTGTATCCGACGGCGACTGAGTTCCAAACGGGCACCAGGCACAGTCAAGTGACCGGTCCTCGAGGTCAGAACTCGGTACTGTTGTCTCCCCTTCGAGGCAGAGCTCTTTTGAGAAACGGCCACTGTGCAGGATGGAGAGTAAATGAAACAGACGAGCGATGGTGTGCTCTAGGCAACAAAGAGCGAATGTGATGACAACGGTGAAACGTGAGTTGAGAAGTGTGTTTTGTGGATGGGCGGATAGGCAGACGATAGAGCGGCCACTTTCTGGGTACGATCTGCGATAAGGACTCGGACCCTCGAATTCACGAAGCTCAAGAAAAATCCTCGGAAGTGTCAGGTATGATCCTGCTGCCACAAACACATTTTGAACCATGCATGGACCATTTGCAAACAGCTCTGAGCGGCTAGCCTCACACACTGCCGCAGCTTTGCAGATAACGAGCATCCTACAGACCTGTCAAGTCCACTGATGCAGCTGCATAAGCAACACCAACCCACTTTTGACAAGCATCCACAATCGAGCTACACAAGTTCCCCAGTCCGAAGCTCACCCTGGGACTTTCCTAGTGGTTTCTCCACACCATACGGGCTTCGAGATGTGAACGAACGTGGAGGTCGATCTTTGGCTCATCCATTTCACTTGTTCTCAATAACGATAGTGCAAAGCGGTAGACACTCTCGTGGACTCATACCTAACTCCCTGACCATACATCCAGCACAGCAAAGAACACTGCCTGTTACTAGATGCTTGCAGGCAGTCTTCAATCGAGACATGGACAACGATTTGATCGATTAGCTCGATCGAGACGCTACCGGAATGGAGATACTTTCCGAGTCTACAGATACTGTAGCTCCATAGCCAATTCCTCGATCCGCCGACCCATAGAGCCATGTCTACCTAGGTACATAATGAGTCGACGTATCGATCAACTTCGCCAGAGGCACCAGTAGTCAAAAAGGCGGTGATAGGTCTGGGTAAAGCTCACCAGAAGGTGGAGGTCCTGCAAGTAGAGAGCGAAAGGCAGCTGCAGTAGCTGCAAGTCTGCCGACAGGAACAGGCAAAGTGACTTTCCCGTGCATGACCTCTACATAAGCCATCTAGGCGGTCTGATTCTACAATATGCAAATCAGCATTGTGATCTTTTGAACGGATGTTTAATCAAAATATACCTGCTTGAACAAGTTCCTCGAAAAGTACCTACTAAGCTCTTTGTTCCTCGGTCAGACTCGTGTCTGCTCATTCCTGTCGCAACGGAGGTCTCAGGTTACAAGCACCCAATGGATTGCTCCATGACGGTTGCACTGCTGCCTGCATAACGAGGCGAAATTTTGTACGCCATCAGTCATTCTTTGTTAGCTTCCTACTGATGCCTGCTCGTTACACAGATCTACAAGTCAAACGGTTTCGGGTGGAATGTTATGAGATATGTTATTTGTGCGTTGAGCTCGGCTTGACTACTCGATGCATAACAGCCTCTACGTGCTTTACGTTTGTTGGTTAGACCCTCGGCCACGCCCACGACCTCCACCACGTACTTGATGCTGTCCACGTCGTCGTGTTGTCGAGCCCTCGGCATGGGTTTGTTCTTGTCGGCCATTCTCATTCCCCAGTTCGACCTTTGGAGATATGGCACTATCTCCAACAGTACCATCTTTTCGGCCAGACGCCTGCCTCTTGTTGCCACCTCTACCTCTTGCACCCTTGCTCTTTCGCCCCACAGCATTATTTGTTGCCGCCGCCTCTTCTTGTAGGCGACGACTTTCGTTGTCCCACCACTCTTGAAACTCTTGCTCTTGCTGTATCTCCTGCAATGAACGTTTGGCTGCTACTTCCTTGATAGCAATCTTTTCGTACTGTTGTTGGGCTAAAATGTCGGCTAATGGTGTCCGAGAATCGAGCCATGATGTTGACCGTGCAGGGATCGGAGTATGTCGAACAGATTGGATCTGTGGGGGTGGGTTGCTAGAAAACCCGGTCATCCCAGGCGAAGAAACGCTACGTGTAGGTTGTGGAGACTTTTCCTTCTTACTCTGGTTCGAATTTGCCGTGGTCTGCCTTGTGCTAGTCGTTGAGGACAATGATGGCCGACCACGATCGATAGCTGATGCTCCGGCGTTGGATGGTTCTCCATGCGGAGATGTAATAGGCATAGGTTTCGGTGCTACTTTCTGCCACGGTGATGTTGCCGTACTAGTCTGTCTGACCTTGTCTGAATTCTCTTTCTCCTTGGCCTCAGCATCGATCTGAGCTTGACTCTGCAGCTTCATCTCGAGCTGTTGTCGCTTACGTTCCTTCTGTGACAGTTTCGTAGATGCGCTGTTTGCAGATGCGGCAGCTTGTTTCAAAGATTGTGTAAGGTTTGAGACCTTGACACCAGAATCCTGCTGCATAATATCCTTCAGATCTAGCTTTGGCGTCCTTACCATTGAGGTGCTCCAAGCGGCTCGTGTTGCAGAGTACCTATCGTCTGGACCAGATAGGGAACTCGATGTGTTGACAATTCGTGGCGTAGTGGCAAGACTTGACATTCCTTGATCACTCTCCTCACGGTCGGTATTGTGATTCAATTCGTGGGAGGATTGGGTCTGACTCAGTGACACTGGCAAAGTCCTACCACTGACAGACATCAGTGGAGAAGACATGTCTGAGATACCATGTGAGATACCTCTTCCGTGGTGCTCCTCATCCATCTCAAAAGGCAGATCCTCAGACATGTCTTTGCCGGCGATCACTGGGCTGACCGATGGAGAGCTCAATGGCTTGGTAATTGGAGAACCTCTCAATGTGGCGGAGCCAACCTCAGATCTGGCCATGCCACTGTTGGATGTCTTTGCTTTCACGAATGGTCGAATCGCTTCCATTACAAACCTAGACGGAAGTCGCATGGAATCAAGACGTTTCTGTCGGCAAACCTCTAAGCGTGCTGCTAAGTCCAGGTCCTGCTCAAGCAAAACTTCCAATGCTCTTTCACTTTTAGCGAATGGCATGAAAGCCAGCTGGTTAGCCTGAACCGTCTCGTCTAGTTCTTCGACAAGGTAGTCATCGAGTTCCTCTAGGATCCCTTGTTCTAGCATATTTTCCAGATTCAGTCCAATATATTCCAATGCTGCCAGCTTGAAGTTGACCTCTGAAGACTCTGCGATCGTGTTAAGCAAACCACACACATTTCGAGGAGTAACATATCGTCCTATGATTTTCTGACATACTCGTGCTAATCGCTCAAGCATCAGCTCGTTTGCCACAGCCATGACTTCAATGACGAGATCTACGAACTCATCCAAGTCTTTCGTAACCACTGCATCGAACAACTCCTCTGCTGTGTCTGCGTAGATATGACGAAGTACCAACTCGAACACGTTAGTATCCACATGTTTCAAGTCAACGCGGACGGCTTCCTGTCCATTCTCACCATTCTGGCGCCTGTCCGCCATCCACATGCCACCAGTATGACCGTGGAAGAGGCCTTCAAAGAAAGGACATCTCGAGCGCAAAATTACGCTGTGAGCGTATCTTTCTTCACCATCAGCGAGGTCGATTACAACATCCGCATCGGAGAAGAGGTCAGAGTCATGAAATGCTACCTCGAAATCATCCCTCAAGGATTCAACGGGGTCATCCATAACTCTCACAGCTCTCTCGAGCTGTTTGAGGTCCAGAGACGTAGCTATCTTCATTAGCTCTGTACGTACTTGACGATATCGAGGAGCAAGGTGAAGCGCTTTTGACGTGTACCTCCAGACATCAGCAACTTGATCAGTATATAAATACAGAACAAAGTTGACAATGGTCAGGAAATCAGCGCCGTGAAGCTGCAAGCAAATTTGTCCATCGGATCCATACTCAAGTGATAAAACATCCGAAATTGAGAAGTAATATGTATCGGTGAATGTGGCCAAAGCAGCTCGAAGAGTCTTGCTACGCGTCTTCAACACAAGGCTGTGAATTGGGAGACGCACATCTGTCACATTCGAAGTAACCCAAATATCATAGTCGGAACTCGAAAGAGGTTCGCAGCGTCTCGATATATGCACGAAATCATCCTCAGCATTTGAGTTAGATAACAAGGCACTCTTGATAAGAGCCGGGCAAGGTCCTTTGATGGCAGGCTTCCAAAATCTTAACTGTGATTCAATAGCATCTTCATCGTTCCCTAGGTTGTTGTAATCCTTGAAGGCTAGAAGGTCGAACACAATCTTCCATAAAGTTGGTGGTCCTATGACAATCTGGTCTTTCATGATATCACAATCTTTCCGGATTGCATAGAAGGCTCCGAATGCGTTGCTTCGAACAGCGACCGCACCGAAAATGTTAGGAACGCGAACGAATTTGTAGTCCTTTGGCTTCGCTACATTACCAGCGTCATGGCCGTGGACAACTTTGATGTTTGCTCGTTTTTCTTTCTTCCAGACAGTGCCGGAAGCAGTGCAAAGCAGGACAGAGCCGTCTTGGCCAACGGCGGCGTCTATAGCCGCCATGTGGGATTTTCTTATTGACCATACCTTTGAAGCTCTGGGTAGTGCATTCCTTGCTTTGGTAGGATTCGTGGTCGACTTGTTGGATGGTACAGCCTCTGTTCGAGCAGGTACATCAACAGTAAATACTTCTCCATAACTTGACATTGCACATATTGTATTGCCACCGGATGTTATCTTGCAAATGTGTTTTGTTTGACGGTGGTGCCTGTTGAAGAAGTCGTTCGAAACAGCGTTGCTGCCAAAGTCGTCAAGTGGGAAAGGAACTTTGGTCCATCCATAATGAGTGAAAACAATTACTTCGTGGTTCTCGAGCAATACTGCAGTCGCACGGTCGATGACCGAGACGGATTGGATTTGATGCTGTAAGATGGAAACGCCAACCCGTCGCGGTATGACCTGTATCTCCAAAGATCGGGCATCAGCATCCATCAGACCCAGCTGCCCTTCGTTCTTGCCAAAAGTATAAAGTCCCGAAGAGGTGTAAATCGCGGAGTGTAATGAAGATGCTGCAGCGCCAATGATCTGCTCCTTTTTAATTAATCCGTAGATTTGTCTCGGCGTAAGCTGCAAAGGAGTATCCTGAGCCGAAGTTTCCGGCAGTTCGTAACCAAGCTGACCGTGTTTATTGCTACCCCAGGTAAAGACTTCGCTTGAAGAGCACACTGCAATACTGTGGTCTTGACCAAGAGCGATAGCGGCTACCCTTCGCTTGGCCAAACCACCACCTTGGATGCAGACATATGAAAAGCGTGTCGCTTCATCGCCCGTGCCAAGTCGTCCCCCTGGGCCATAGCCACAAACATGAAGATTCGAGATAGGATCCTGGGTCAGCACAGCCGTATGCAGCTTGGACATAACGACCTCTTGTATGATGATTGGCTTGTTTCTGACGACAGCGGGTACGTCAGAAGCATCGCGCAAATCAGCTACACTGTTTGCTAACTCTTCGCTGAGACACTCTTTCCTTCGCTGCTCTTGAAACTCAACGTGGAGATGGTGCAACAAATGCTCCGGACGAGTTAATGATATGCGTTCTGGAAACTGTCTATCATCACCATCCCCAAGACCCAGAGTAATATTCTTGTTGCTGCCGAAGGCGAAGATCTCATCTCCATCGAGATCAACTGTTGCATTGATGTAACGACGTACTCTGTCGTCACCTCGTACTGCGTCGTCCATATCGGCGCTGTGCAGACTAACAGTTTCGGCTGCTTCAAGTGTGGCCACATTGCTCTGCTGAAGATCTCGAGGTGCAGTTGTCAGGCTAAATACTTCGAACGGACTATTCCCTTCGTGGTCTTTGATCTTGACAAGCCCACCCGCATTTGTGTGGGACACATTTGTGGTGTAATCCGTAGCATTTTGAATATCCTTGACCATCAGAGCCTGCGCGGCTGCAATGTTCCCGAAGTAAAGCGCCCGGTGCAGCGCAGTCCACCCACTCTCGGTATCTTGCACATAAAGATCGATGAGCGGAATCTCTATCAAGGTTTTGACAAATTCCAGGGCATTGGGTGAATGCGACGAAACCGCATGATGCAGCAGTGTCCGCCCGAAACCGTCTCTTGCGTTGATATCTGATCTGGTCAGGACGATCACGTTCCCTCGACCTGCAGATGACGGTGTAAGCCCAGCGCTTCTTCTTGCTTTCGGCTGAGGTCTGGGGGACGTTGCTAGGTTGCCAGGACTGCCAACCCTCAAGGTCGAGGCAGTCGCGCCACTCGCTCCTCTTGACGCATTACGGTCGAGAGTGGCTCGTGCCAGATATTGTCGAAAGCTGTCGACATCATCATCGAAGAAGTATTTCCAGAGAGGGTAGCTCATGTGTCCTGTTCTGCTTGGTTTTCTCCTGCGACTCGGATATGCGCCTCGCTATGACCTCGCGGGATCACGGCGTATTTAAAGGCGGATCTGAGTCAGAGGCGAAACGACGCGGAAAATTTGCAGAATTGTCCTAAGTAGATGTTATCATCTTTCGATCTGTTGACCTCGAGACTGAAAAGCAGCAACTCGAATGTACTGTAGAGCTTTGAATCTGGGCTGCGAACCATGCCTGTCGGTTGAGGGGGATTGTGCGGGACCTGTCAGATGGTGGTAAAGTCATCGCACCAGAAGACCTGCCAATCAGATGCGTCACTGTAAGATCGTGGCAAATCCATCTCCATCGTTTTGCACGTCCTTTGCTGTTTATTCATCGGATGAATGTGAACTCTCACAAACAAGAACTCTTCGCATGCTTCGAATACAGCAGTAAATTATTATGATTACACGATGAGAAGGAGCAAGACTTTCCGTGTTGGCACATGGCAAGCACAAATGCACCAGCTCAGGGCTCCAATAGCGGTGTGTTGGGCATTAATTACTTTGCTTAATCACTCGTATTCCTCATAACAATATCAAACTGATACTGAATAATCTATCTATAGCAAAAACGCACCTGCCACAAGACCGGCACCAAGAAGCGCAACTTGTGGTGCGGCAGTAGCCACTGCAATGTTTGACGACTTGCCCGTGTTTGATGAAGATGCTCCTGAAGCCTGAGCGTTGCTGGCAGTTGCAGATGCTCCCAAATTGAAAGTCGGAGATCCGGCAGTAACAGAGCGGCCAGATGCCACTGGAATTCCAGTAGCAGTGGCTTGTGCGTCGTAGTCATTGAGTTGAGTACCTGACGCTGTGGCTGTTGAGCTGACTCCTGGAATTGCAGTACCTGTGGGAATGACCTGTATGCTAGATGTTCCTGCTTTTCCGCCAGCGGCCTGAGCAATGGCGACTTGGTAGTTGTCAATGTCGTAGACAACATAGGCGTTTCGTAAAAATGTATCGCCAAGAATGGCTTGTCCGTCGATGGGACCAGTCACACCCATGTCGCAACCCCCTGAAGACTTTGAGTACTGAGATGGTGACACGGTCTCACCATAGACGAGTTCAGAAAGCGGTACTGATACCTTCGGTCCATTGGATCCTCCGAACTGGTAGACAATGCTCGCGTTGGTGTTGCTGTATGAACACGGTACGGTGTATGTGTCGGCGCCAGTCTGCACAGCACCTAAGCCATTGGCGATGCGGGTTAAGATGTCGTTGGTCAACAGGGTCTGAGAGGTACCAGAGTCTAGGAGAACAGACTGTGCGTAGCCAGTGGGGGACAGTTGTGTTGATGCACCGACTGCATCCACAAAAGACACAGACGTGAGGGTAACGTAGAAAGCATTAGGTTGTGTAGGATCGGCTCCGTCCAAACCTGAGCCAGCCACGCCAAGCTGCAGAGGTAATGCCACCAAGCTACCGGAATATTTAGTGGTGTCGACGCATCCAAAACAGATCGAGCCTGTTGTCTGGCTGAGATCATTGAGGTATAGACTGTAAGCCTTTCTGTTCAGGAGTCCTTCCGAGACCATGTGATCCACAACGGATGGATATGTACCATTTGAGCTTGGATTGGGGTATGCTTCGTTCGTGTCAAATCCCACTCCCATAACACCGTGGTCATCGGCGCCTTCTAATGCGACACCAATGATGGTGCTGTTGATAGACTTTGAGCCTCCAATTGTGACTGTCTCTTGTACCCAGTTTCCCGCATCACTATCTCCTGGTCCAGCATATGTAATGTTAAAACCACCTTGGTCGACGATCACATACGAGGACGACAATTGCGGATTGAATTGCCCACCATCGCATTTCCCACGTTTGCAGGGTGTAGACGATACCGAAGGTATCCATAGATCGGACGACCCTGTGTCAAGCGTCACTGCCATTTTCTGAGGAGGTGTTCCGACAGTAATGTTTATTAAATATTCAACTTGCTGGTTTTGCGTCAGTGGTGCATTGAAGTCTTGTTGTCGCTTGACAATTGACGAACGCGGCTGGGCAGTTCTCTTGTCGAAACCCATGTGAAGATAGCCAGATGAGGCCGCAGCCAGCGGTGTTACTGCACCAAGCAGTGGTAACGAGTTTAGACGCATAATGGATGTGTATTCGTCAAATAACAGTAATAGGATAGTAGAGAAGAGGGAATAATCAATAAAGAGCGTGATGTAAAAGACAGGAGGTGGTGAGAGAAAGTGTTTTGTATAAATTGATTGACTTCAAGAACAAAACAGCATTTGTTTCGAGAGGCAGCAACTGGCGCCAACGTTCCTCCCGGCACAACTTGAGTTGAGATCGCGTCGACGTAAGCCACATTGTTAACCCGAAGTGGCAGTAGCGAGTACTCAGTATGGAGCGATCAATGTGGAATTCTACGCCGGCTTGTCGTCACATCTTGGATCGAGCTCGTAGGTGGCTCTAGAGCAATCGGATGTGGCAAGTGAGTTCGTCTTCTACACACTAACTGTGGCGTGGATGGCACAGCCACAAATCGCAATTGAACACGTGCTGTCTCAACTGTGTCACCAACGTGACCACCCACTATTCAGGAACGAGAAAATGGATTTCTCAACAAATCATCTGCCTTGTTTGTACCAAGCTTTCACCAAGCATTCCCAAGCGTAAATCCTATTGGAGGCGAAATCACCGTCACTCCTTTTGTTCAGCCGTTGTGTTGTCCGACTGTGCTCCTCCCTCGAGCAACTGGATGTCCATGCACATGTACTACCGGGACCAGTAATTCCATTGCCTTCTCGAATGCCCTCGAGGACGTTGTGCTACAACCGTGATGCAACGGAAAGCACAACATGCTTTGTCGAACGAAAATAGGCAGACGTTATACATGGGGGCCGGATAAATAAGACTACCATTCCTGCATGACTAGACTTTGGCTATGTGGGATGATGCACGCGGAGTTGTTTGACCTTGTCCTTGCTTTAGGCGTGGAAGGACAGATGCAGTCCAGCGGGATAAAGGCATTACGGGTCAAGGAAGAGCAAGAAGCAAACATTCAATATAATAAAATGGTTAGGACTGCATCGCATAGACAGAAATGTGAGTTCGTGGCGTACAGTTATATTGATGTTGCTCGATGCAGCTTTCCCTGTACAGTAAGTACATCTTGGGCGGAAACTTGAAGGAACTACAACGGTTCTCCAACTAAAAACACATTTAGCCCTATAGGGCTCGTCTGTATTCAGACTAAAGTCTATGAAGCAGGGATGGAATTAACTTCAAAACAAGGAAGCTTCAATTTTCGCAGATAAAACTTGTTGTACTTTGGCCATTACACAGGCTCAGGAGGCCGTGATTTGCTGTATCAAAGAGTGGCCATGTACAAGCACCGTAGATCGAGTACAATACTATAGAGATTCATCTGCGTTGCTGGGTCCGCGTCTTTAGCGTGGTTCAGTGAAGCTAACCTCGTTAGGGTAACATGTTTATACTAAATCGTCATCGCATATGAGAGGCCCAGCCTCGTACTCAAAGTGAAACTTGATCTATCCCTGGGACTCTAGCCTTCCAGCCACCACAAATTCAGTTCTTGACATTGTGGTAAAAGATGCAACGAGTGATTTTTGCTGCGTCAACTCGGTACAATTCACCTGCACCTTGTCTATTTTACATTGATTGACTTTAACCTCCTCGTGTTTACCCTGGTAAAGAACACAAAACACCACACCACACCACACCACATAACGACCTGCACACAAGTTCTAGGACTTTTACAAGATTTGCTCAAGTTCTCAGAGACGGTCCACCACAGTTGAAGTCAAACAACCACTCGAGCCTAAGGCTCAGCGTTCTGTGGACATGGCGCCTGTCAATGCCGACGATACTACCAACCTAGCAGTACGAACCTCATCCTTTGATCTCTCTACCTACCTCGAGTCACTATCCTTATCTGCAAGAGAAGCGTTATCACACCCACAAGCCGGCATGTCCAAATTGTCAAAGAGGTTGTTCACACGTGTCGACACTAATCCAGACTCGAATCTACTCTTCGCTCGAACTGATGTAACACAATCAGCCGATTATGGAGGCGCAATCGATCCGAACGACATCAACATGAAAGGCTTCCAAGCACTCTTTGCCGTCATAGGTGCCTTATTCGTACTCGGTGCAATCTGGTTTTTCTTCTGGGCGAAGAACGGCGGATTCAAATTTCGAAAAGGCGATTGGGACGACTACAAATCCACAGTCCTCCGTCGAAAAGGACCAAACGGCACAACACTCTCCAACGCTACAAAATCCACAATCCTCGGCGGTGGTTCCGTCGTAGGTGACGGCTACTCAGACAGAGACATGTACGCCGACGAGACCAGCACAGTCTACACAGGTACCATGACCGAACTCAGCTCCTCCACCGCACCCATCATCAAAGAGAAGCGCAACAAGAAAGCCCGCTCCGGCCGCAACGAGACCGCCAAAGAACGCAAGCAGCGCGAGATGAAACAAGCAAACTACGAAGGTGGCCACGACGCAGACGTACGAGCATACATGAAAGAAAAGCCCGCTCGAGTCGGGGGTATCAACGCCGCGAGCGACACAATGCACTACGGAACAGACTACACCGAAACCGAAGGCAGCACCTACTCAGCCTCTCACGTCGGCAGCCACACATACCGTCAACAACAAAACCAACCACCCGCGCCCCCATCCCACAGCCCCTCAACCTACCACGACCGCACCACAGCCCGTCGCAGCCGCACCTCCTCCCCCGAAAAACGTACTCAACAAACCACCAATAACCCAACATCTTCCCGCCGCGACTTCTCCTACACAATCAACTCCAACACCGAACAAGCACAATTCACAACCCCTAACCGCCCCGCTTCCCCTCCACCCCTGCGCGTCCCCGCTCAAGCTCAACATACGAATCTGCGATCCACGACCGTACCGCGTGCTAATAACAACAATGGTAGTAACGTGCCAGGCGGATATGCAGCCAGCCAGAGCAGTTATACGAGCGGTGGAACGGGATATACGCAGCCTTTGAGCGAGTTGCAGGCGAGTAATACGAAGGCTTATCATCATCCATTGCCGAAATTAAATGGGAATGCGGGGAGACAGGGTGGGTTTCGGAGGGGGGTTGGGACCGAGTTGGATGATTAGGTGATTATTTCAATGTGATTATCCAGTGATTATGACGATGGGACTGGAAAGGCTGTGATGGAGACAGACAGGCGGGAAGATGGTGTGGATGGGCGGTGAGCGTGGTTGATATGAATGCACGAGGGCCTTGGGGCGATTGTATGGCATGGAATGAATAAAAGGATGCATCTTTTAGCGAACTGCTCTCACTGTAAATGAGCCAATGAGTTTGTGCTGCGGATTGTGGTATCGTGCGCTCTGTATTTACATAGCTGAGCAAACAATGCATGAATGAATGAATGAATGAAATCAATACCAATTAAGCAAGCAAGCGCTTTTCGTTCTCCTGCTCCTTGTGCAATGAACTAATTACTTTGACAATGATCACCGCTCATATATCACGACATCCATCCTCTAGCCACTCAATGACACACAACCAACCAAATACCCCTCCTCCTTCCCCGGTACAGCACGCCCTCTCAATCCCTCAGTCTACGTACCCTCCTCTGCTCCACCACATCCCTCACAACTCCACGCACCGTCCTCCGCAATCGGGACTCTATATACAACACCACCAGCACCACAGCCATAACCACAGGTAGAAACACATACGCCCTCACCGAATACATATCTCCTCCATCCTGCGGTCCGTTCGTATAAGGCTGTGCCTCACGCCTCTGCAGCGTACGATTCCCAAGCAAGACCGTACTATTCGTCGTCGAATTACTCGGCGCAACCGTAGGAAGAAGAAGCGCAAAAGACTCGAGTTGGTGCACCGGAAGTGTTGCTGTGGCGGCGGTTACAGTGGCGGTTGCGGTTGCTGTCGGGGTCGTTGTTGATACCAGCGTTGTGACGGATATTGCTGTGAAGGTTTGGGTGGTGTAGGTTGGGTGGATTGTTACAGTGGTTGTGGGGGTTGTTGTTAGGATTAGGGTTGTGGTTGTTTGAGATGTGGATGTTGTTGTGGATGTTGTTGTGGATGTTGTTGTGGAGCTAGGAGTTTGGGGTGGTGAGGATGGTGGAGTGGAGCTCTGTGCTGTATTGGAGGTTGAGGGTGTGGATGACGGTTGGGTTGTCCTGTTTTCAGTTGAGGAGGAAGTATTCAATACCGTACTTAACTGCGATTTGGTATGAGTGGATGAAACCGTGTTGCCGGTCTCTTGAGATATATCTGTAGAACTGCCCTGTGTAGAAGATACCGTTGTAAGCGATGTGCTAGATGGCGTTAAGGGCTGCGATAAGGATCCTTCTGCTGTCGAGGATGGTTGAGGAGAACTGGTGGACAAAATTTGACTCGATTCGTCGGATTCTGGATCTGTCTGTTCTGGCGGCGATTCAATACTTGTCGATGAACATGTATCTACCGTCGTTGTAACAGTCACAGTGCTGGTCTGTGGTTTCGACGTCACAGATGCATTATCCGGGAAGACCGAAAAGGACAGCACGTCGCTAGATACAGCCGACACAACGTTCTGAGACATCTTCTCAGTCTGGGAAAAGAATGGGTTGACGATCATGTTGAATTGGGGCCAATGCAGAAGTCGGGTTTATAAACAAGTTATTGATGGTGACTATACGTCAGCAGATTGTCTTATAGCTCATGTCAAAATAGTCGTGATTCCAACGATCGTTCAGTCACGGAGACAGTGCGCGTTCGTTTGTATCCAAGAACCGTATATATCCAGCTCACGGCACGGCCAGCATAGCCACCTCTAGCAGTGCCTTCAGAAATCTGGATATCCCTGTATTGCTTCGTAGTCCTTGCTTGTTGAGTGTTTCCGATCCCAGAAGCACTGCGTTATGCAGAGCCACGCAAAGTAAATTGGTACATAACTCATGACCAATGGTAGTATGAGTCCGATTTGCGCCCATACAGGCCAATCTTTGAATGGCGTCATGGATCAGTGCGTGCAGGAGAGCATTCGATTGTACTTAACTACCCAAGATTGTCGTCTTTTCAGGTCGAAGCCGATGGTGGTGTTGCAGCTCTTACCCCATTGCAGGTTGATTTATACTATCAGGTTCAGCCCCATTATGTTGTCTTTGATTGTATGAGCAATCGGTGGTGAGCAGCTCGTTTGTATAGGTCTGATCGTATTGTGGTTGACGATAATAGATGTGACACATATTTGAACTTGAGGAGGAAACATACCCGGCTGACGATCAACACAAGTGAATGCCATGTGCCGCAGAGCCTCTAGCATAGCCATGTCAGGATCACACAGTAATAGAAGGCTTCACAACCATTTGCGACTGGCAGCAGCAACGCGGGTTCGGAAAACTGGACTCTTGATCTCGTCGCCTATTCTGTAGAAGGGATTCATCAAAGTCTTGACCCATACCTCATAGACTTCGGTCATGAATTGTCGGATAGCCTCTTCTGTTTGAGGACTTGTGGGGTTCTGAGCGATTGAACTTGATGAAAGGGTTGATGTTCTGCTTCCTGCAGTAGTGGCAGTACTTGATGGTTGATGAAGAAGCATAAATCGAACATTTGTTCCAGTCATGAAACAGCTAACGTGAGAATTGGTTGGAGCATAATGATCGATGACCTTGAGCCACATATTCGAACCTAGCCATTGCACCTCCTCAACGATATCGAGAGCTGCATGGACTATGAACTGATTCATGTATCGAGATGACTCGCCGTTGCGAAAATGTGCTTGACCATTTCCACCGGCTTTTGACGTGCCAAAGGTATATTCAAATAGCGGTTTATCTGTTGGCGAGACTACCACAAAATAATAGGACATCCTACTAAACTTTGGAGAATGAATTTGATCGAGAAGACTACTTGCATCTGATGGAGGACAAACAAGATGGTTGTCAGTTGGTGGCCGCTGGTTTTCAAGGCGAAATTGAACTCGATTGCAATAACTCGAACCCTGATGTCCGCAATCACTTGGCAGGAGAAGACGAGTTAACGCCCTGATTGGCAGCGTCCATTTTAGCAGATAGGGACGTCCGTCAACGGTGTCCACTTCGAGCTAGAGGATAATTTTGACACTAATCAGTAATAGAATAGCGTTTTTATAACTTTTCATTGTACGAAGGATTGTACAATTGTCCCTAACCCTAATAGCATAAAGATATATACGTGATGAATGCTTAGATACCCTAAAATAGAAATGTATATTGGAGATCACCGAAATCAACCTCATCTTTATCCTTTCTCCAAGCATGTGAGAGGATCGCGTAGGAAGGAACGTCGCTCTGAAGGTCCTCGGTCAGGCTGAGCTCGCTTTCACTATCTAATTTCGGGAGGTGCATCGTGCAGCACAGATGGTGCGCAAGAGGCAGCCTGAACCCCCGTGTGTTAGTCCCGAGACCTTCCAAGATGGAGTTTGCGTTGGCTCCCCGACTCGTGAACCCACCGTACAACCATTTCAGGACGGGTCTCCGTCGAGGCAAGGCTCTCCCTCCGTAGGGGGTGCCGTTGGTGCAACACAAGGGTCCCCCACAATCAGGTGGTCTCTCCAACCAAACACAAGGGACGACGAAAAATTGGAACTCAGTATGCGGGTAGAAGTTCAACTGAAGAATACAAGGTCTGATTAGGATCGATTGACGTCCATACCGTCTTAGACAAAGGAGGAGCTAACGGTGAAGTTGTATCTAGATCCTACGTAGCATTCCTCCTGCAGGCAGAAGTGGATCAACCTGAATTGAGAGCCGCTGGATAGTCAATTTCATACAACCCGAGTTAAAGCACGTAACTTACGATGTCGGGTAATAGGAGGTCGAGGCACTTGAATCTTGAAGACTTTCATCTGCTCGGGAGTAAATCATGGATGTTGCTTTGAGTTGGATATAGGAGCAAGGTCTGCTAAGGGCCTTGGCGCACGGCTTGAGACTACAGAGGTCGAACTGGCTTCAACCTAAGCCACAGTGGTTTTTTCTGCCAGACAAACCACACCTTCTGATCCAACCAACCGTCGAGGTTAGACGCCTCTTCCAAATCAAAGTGGTAGAGTATCTTAGCAAGCACTAGGCGCATTTCGAAGTACGCGAGGCTGCCGTATATTGTTAGTACTGATACACATCATGGTGAATTCTCAAACAGTTCGTAGTAGGGAAAGTATGTGATAGTATCGGATGGAGGGGTCATGACTTCAAAGCTTACTTTTTACCGAGACAACTGCGAGGGCCGTAATTGAACGGCTGGAATGCAAATCGGTCGTCGTTCTCAAAGTTGGGGTCTCCGAGGTGACGCTCCGGGATAAATTCATGAGGTCGTTTGAAGTTCATCGGCGAATGGAACATGGCCCATTGATATACTGAGATCTTGGTCTACTGCGATGTTAGAACATAGCGGTTAAATAGCAGCGGGTTTATCGTAAAATCTCGACATATATATAACAAACAAAAGAATATAAAGGAGTCACTTACATTTCGTGGAACGTGTTTGCCGCACACCACTACGTCTGCATTCGTTCTTCTCGGCAAGTTTGCGGGGACGGGCTATATTGACTCGGGCATCAGCGACCCAAATCGAGTAGAAATTACCCAGGAGACATACCGGATAGAGGCGCAGAGCTTCATCCAAGACCGCCAGCATATATTCTTGCTGTGAGACCTTGAGAAACGTGATGTCCTCCGCAGAGGAGAAACTAGATCGGACTTCTTCGACCAACTTCTTCAGCACAGCAGGGTTTTTCACAAGGTAGTAGGTGGCACCAGAGAGCACTGTTGCTGCGGTTTCGCTGCCTGGTCCGATCAGCGAGATAGTATTCATGATCAATTCTTTTTCGGTGACAGCGCCAGGCTGCGCCATCTTGACCATGAAGTCCTGTCTCTCTTCGCGCATAGCTGCCCGCTTCAGAGCCTTGTCTCGGGCCGTGCGGAAGTTGTATTCTCGGTGTTCAATCGCCGACTTAGGGATCAAGAGCGGAGTGAGCAGCTTCATGCCAGGCCACTCATTGATCACGGTGAAGAGCAGAGCACTTCTGAGATCACCGATGATAGCGTCAATCCAAGGGTTGGAGCGGGAATGTTCCAAGCTGCCAAAGGACTCGCCGAAGACCAGATCGCCGATTGTATCAAAAGAGAAGTACTGGAAAGATTTGTTAGCTGCGGTTAACAGCGCGGCCAAGAGACGTCAGCGCCAGTGCGTACATTATACCACGAGACCACTTCAACCGGCTCCTTTCCGTCGGCACAGTTCTCATAAAGTCGTTTGATCAGAAGATTCGAATAGCCCTGAACTGTTTTCTCCTGTTCTCTCAGCGCCTTCTCGGAGAATCCATTGGCCAACAAGCGACGAAGCTCTGCGTGCTTCGGGTTCTCAGCTCCGATGATGCTAGCGGTGCCGGCTTGGTTTGCGTCATAGAAGTCCCTCGATTTGGGCACCTCTGGCCGCCGTGCCCATACATCTTTCCAGACCCCCGAGTTGATATAGGAGAGCTCGTCCGGCGCAATCCGCACTATGTCGCCGTATTTCTGATGTAGGCGGGAGACCTCAAAGTGGAGCACGCCACGAACAACTGCCTGATCTCGCCAAACACGGCTGCAACGAGCAATGGCGGGGCCTGAGTATGACGCCAAAGGATGGAACCAGAGGTTATAGGCACAGTGGATCAATACAGCCGCGACAGACTATTGGGCGATATTCAAATTAGCTGTACGTGAACGTCGGTTGGTTGGTCATGATTCGTCTTAACTTACGATGGTCAAGAGAGTTGGGAACAGATATCCCCATAGCGGCAAAAACACAACAGTAGAATAGAAGCTGGAGTCAAGTGTTCCCGCTGTAGACCAATTCATGCTGCTCATGGTTCATAAGATTTTTGGTTAAAACTGCCGTAGGATCGTGAGGCAACATGAGTTACGGAATGCGACTGTGGTCAAAGCAGCTGGCAGGTAAGATATATACCTAAGAGGGATGAACCGGCGGGGAATATGGAGGTTTGCAAGCCAGCCTGTTATCGGAATGTGGGGGGACCGGGTCCAGAGTCGCAAGACCTGGGATAATGCGAGGTATACTTGAAACTCGGATTTGTTCAATCGAAGTGCAGAGGATGAGATTCAGCATGAGGATATAGCCAAGTGTTGT
Source organism: Neophaeococcomyces aloes (assembly GCA_022813445.1). Lineage (NCBI taxonomy): Eukaryota > Fungi > Ascomycota > Eurotiomycetes > Chaetothyriales > Neophaeococcomyces > Neophaeococcomyces aloes. Next base: position 147,385 of record JAKLMK010000019.1, read on the forward strand.
GCAACCAAATAGCCTTGGATCTGGACCCATACCGTCTATCGGGACTAGTACGGTCAACTCGACTCTTCCGATTTCCGCACCTTCTGCAAGTGCTAAGTCATATGTCTACCGGAGTGTGTATAAGGTGCTCTCCTTCTCAACCAGAATGCGGGGGTGCTTTCTCTTCTCATGCATTTGTCATTCCCTCACGTTCTTCATGACTTAAACGCCGCCACACAAGCAAAGCTACTCGTTACGGCCGGATTACCACCTTGATACGCACTAACAAGCGGATATGGACACAACGGCTGCACCCTCACCGTCCCATTTGCATCCGGCGCACTGGTCGCATTGAGCGTTGTGGGAGGAACTCCAGTCTCGACCCACGAAACCACGCTTTGTAACGCCTGGTTCGGCACCGGTCCAGTCCCTCCACCGCAATGTTGCACGCCTGGCGCCTTGAAGAAACGGTAGTAATTGTGAGCATCGGGATCACTGGCCAAGACACGATTGTAGTAGTCGACCGTGCCGTTAGGGAAGATTAATTGATCTGCCAATCCATGCCACGTGATCATCTTGCCGCCGTTTGCGGCAAATGCAGAAAGATCAGGATCGTTGGTGCTTATGATAGAGGCGTATTCGTTATTGGATAGGTGGAAGATGGCCTCGAAGTCGGCGAAGGTCATGTTCGTGATGTTGAAAGAAGGGTTCTTCTCGATGAATAAGCTGATCCAGTCTGAGGAGATAGAGAAGGGTGCAGGACCGCAGCCCGTGATCGTACCAGAGCAAGAGGTATTTACGAGGCCAAAGAAAGGTGCTCCAGGATTTAGACCGTACCAGAGGAATGTGCCATTGGTCGTTTGTGCGCCGGTCCAGACCTTCGAGACGATTGTAGCGGCAGCGGAGGTGTAGGTGGCACTGACGCCGCTGCAGTTGAAGGATTTCCCAACGAGGCTTTGCGGGTCAAAGTGGCACCTTTCTGGGGCAGCGATAATGCCATCGACAAGGCCATCAAGAGCGTCACAGGCAGATATTGCTTCTGCGGTGATGGCATCGAACTCGCATTGAGGCGGATGTACGCCAAGTTGATTCATTACAAGCTGACCCCAGTATTCTGCGACGAGGAAACTGGCCCAATTTATTGCTGGTGCTGCAGCCAGGATGCCGTCGTAAGCATCAGGAAACCTTTGTGCCATCATAAGGCCTTGTCGGCCTCCTGTGGAGCAACCATTCCAATAGGAGTATTTCGGTGCAGTGCCGTAGTAGCTCGTTGTGACGGCCTTGCCAATCACAGTCATATCGTTCAGGGCTCTGGAAGTGAAGTCCTGCAGAAGATTCCAGTTGACATTGCCCGGGCTGATCAAGGCCCATGACGCTGCAGAACTGGAGTTACGCGCATGCCCGCCGTCAGTGGAGACGGCAGAATATCCCTGAGCCACGGCAGGGGCAAGATATGAATCGAAGGAGCCAGTAGCATACCCTCCACCACCCGTACCTTGAAAACGATTGTTCCATCCTATCAACGGAAGCCAGACTTGCACGTTGATCATGTCGTTGTAGCCAGGATGAGTGTAGGTAATACTTACATTGCAGAAGTTAAGGTTAGTGATGTTCAAGGCGGCATAGGCATAGTTTTGTGTTTCCTGAGCAGATAGTGTCAAGATCTGGGCGCCAAAGAGGTCAGGGCGGGGAATTGCTGCAATTGCTGCAGTCGAGCAAGAACCTTGTTGGGCGAAGGCTAAGCTAGTATGCCAGAGCACGAAAAGGTATGGTATCATGATCCTTGGTAATGGCATCGTTGCGATATGGTGTTGGTCCTTCTCGCAAGACCGCGAAGACGACGTAGAGACAGCGAGATAGGACGCATCTTGAGGGATCGAGTGCTGGTCATACTTAGTAGTATATGAACCTCCTCGGGTAACAGATATTTACCGATTGCAAATACCGGAACACGATGATTTCGTGATAATGTGAGTTCTCCGCAGTGCAGTCCTTGCCCGTCCCTGTATAGACTGGAGACTTCTGTTGCTTGCAGGTTTTCTCTGTATTGATTTCCCATTGGAGCTTCAAAATGTTGAGACGATACTTGTACGATCGTAGCGACGGGGCTCCAGGTTTGTGGGGTAGCGCTAGATACCTGGGTACATACACACACTGTAGCTTGATGTTCTTGTACTCGAGTACAGTACTGTAGCTGTCAAACTGATCAAGAGAACAACGAGTTGAGTTTGAGTGGACCCTCGGCAACTCGGCAACAATTCACCCACTTTTCTCTGGCACCCACTTACATGTACCACTTCGGCTTAACATTATCAGAAATTCTCACGAGCGACGTTTCCCGGTCCATTACTGCCGTATCCCATGCAGGTTTTGATTTGTCAAAGTGCATTCGGTTCCGCGAGATCTAGATAAGCATTCTCGATATCTATCGAGATGGACTCTTTCCGGGATAGGATGTGCGGCACGACGAAAACCTAACACTCTTCTACAGTACAGTACATCTGTTCTGGATCTGGCAGCTCAGTACACTAGACGAAACTCGAGCCCCCTGGTACCTTTTGCCTCGTTGAGAAAGTGAAGAAGATACCGGAGCTTAGGACGTGCTGCTTAAAGCTGAATCCGTGCCCTCTATGTGCATCTATCAGGACTCGATGTTGTGATTCTGGTTCGTAGGGGTCGGTGATTACTGGTCTCTGCTCGATCTTGCTTTGCGACAATCGAGTATTGTAGAACTTGGCACTGCGTGGCCAGGATGCATGAAGCAGTCAGCCATAGCACGATTAGTGAAAAGATGTAGATTGTACTATCTACGTACGTACGTCGTAAGTTGGTAAATTTCGTCCCCAACTCCGACACGAAGCTTTTTATAGAGATGTGCTTACTGTCCACGCAGGTTTGAATGCTGGTACGTACGTTCACACGTATTGCCTACAGTGTTTTAGCACGTGGATTACCGCAAACAAAGCTTCTAAGTTTGCAACTGCGCGAGGACTTCTTCGTTACTTCCTTTGTATGTAGTATGTACGGTCCTTGTAGGGGCGCGCCTGCCTGATTTCCAATCCCGGAGATGCCCGCTATTGCCCCATTCTACAGCACGTACCACGAAGAATTCGTACGGACATGTATTCGAAGTGGTATCGGTTTGTTCTTAAGTATAGCAGACAAGGAGAGATCGATTGAACATACGTACGTACGTATGAATCATAACGCTGAAGAGTGGACGGGTTACTGGATAAAGGGTATTGAGTCGACTTGCGTGTGCGCATAGCGACTGGAGCAACGAGAGTACGTGAGGCAAGGAACGAAGCCACGGAGAGTGACGATGATGACAACGAGGTTCGAACTTGCGGATGACCATGCAGGCAGGCGTTGTGGTGGCTTCGTTGAGTGGTACTTGAGGTTGTGAATGCTATGCGGGTCCACTTAACATTGAGTTTCGTTGAGTGTCTTTGCGTACTAGGGGCGTCAGCATAATGAGTGTCAGTAATCTGCTTCCGTATCCGGATCGCTGGTATTTGTGTCAAGCATGTGAGTGTCGTCCTTCAAATGAGGCGAGCGATTGTTGTGTGCTTAGGACAGATTCTGGGGTTGGGTTCTGACGGAGTTGTGCGTCTGGGTTTAAGGTTGGTTTTAGAGTACGATTATGTACATAGAACAGCTAAATGAACAGATAAGTGAGCGATTAAGTAAACAGTTAGATAAACTATTACATAGATGAACGAATTGATGGATGAACAATCCTATAAGTAGATAGATGAATAGCTAAATGAACAGCTAAGTGAACGGACCACATACATACTCGACGAATGAACGATGGAGTGAATAGCTGAAGGAACTGATCAACAAACTGGTCAACGAACACTCAAATGATCAGCTAGATGAATACGTACGTACGTAGCCAAACCAGCAATTGATTAAACGATTAAATGAATACGTACGTAGCTAGGTAGATGAATAGTAAGATAGACATCTAGATGAACGATTAAATGAAATATCAGATAAACGAAGTACGTACTTAATGGTTGGTGGAATCAATGAACAAACAAACGAACAAGTGAACAGATATATCAACCATACGTAAATGAACGCCTGGATGGATAAATCGACTCATAAATCGACGAACAAACGAACCAACAAAGGGATATATGAAGAGGCAGGTGAAGCAACAGAGGAAGGAACAGAGGAAGGAACAGATCAACAAATACTGTGAATCATACAGTTCGTATTCTTTCCTACAGCTGTTCTCCAGTCTATGGCTGGCTACGTATCACACGGACAGCTTACGACTATCGTGAATCACTTCCTACATACGTAAAGTACGTAGACGAGGGCAGGGTAAGCAGTACGGCTGTCAGAAATTGGTTGGAAAATTAGGAGTTGTTTAGGAGATTGTGCCCGGGCTGTATATACACCTATTGGAAGCCTGTCTGCGTCGTGCTCAACTTCCTCGTAGAAGCACGCAGTTCGAATGATCGAATGTTCGGATCCTCAACCCGCATTCGGTTATTTACGTACCTACAGGCCACTACAACTACGTATCCGACATCTTCCCAACGAAGACCTCGTTTCTTGATCAAGAGGCATACACAAATGAAAAGACGGGGAAAACAAACATACGTACGTATGTATTCCGTAAGAATATGAGATGAATGACAAACACCCAGAAAGGCCGAGCTACGTCGCAGAATCAAGACCAGAACTCAGAACTCAGATCCAGAGCCGAGCACCAGATCTAGAATCAGAGAGAGGCCGCAAGACGTCTGGTTTTTTCCTTCGTTCATTGCTCAGATTGGAAATGATTCGCTGAGACGGTAAGAGTTTTCTTGCCAGCGTTTCCGCAGCACACCTTCAAACTCAACCCCTTCCGGACTGTCGCCAGACAACGCTTCCGTTACTAACGTGGTGAAGAGACAAATATCACTAGGTTGTGATTCTCTGTCGCGGCTGTCCAGTAGCAATATTCCATGCCCATTACAAATCTGATCGCAGCCACACTGCTGTTTAGAGAATTCGTAGTTGTATCCCAGTAGTCCAACACAGGGAGACAGACCACTCCCAGAAGGCAACAGGCATTACGAAGATCTTCGTCTGGCAGACGTAGTCACACTCTCTTGAGCTCGTGTCGCATTGGCTGGCAGGACCGAACGGTTGGATTGGTCAACCTCCAATCCCGTTGAGAAGTTGAGGGCACGGCAAGCGTTGGGGTTTGTTCCTGCCTTTCCACGGATCGCTGCTTCGACATTGACGGCAAGATCTTGTTGCGCTCCAGTGCTCGGCTTCTAGGGCAAAACTGTTAGTCCTGTGACCGGATTGGCCGTGGTGTTCTTCGTTCCCGTCAAGAGGATCTTTGGGCTGGGTGGTGCCTGATCGGGACGGATCCTCATCTGCCTGATACTTGGTCCACAGCGCCTTCGGTTGCTTTGAGATTTGTAGCGTAGCCGTCTTCCACACTGTGTGCACCTCCTTCACTGCGATGCTGCCAGGAGGGCACGGGGGTCGGGCGGGCAAGTGTCATCGGATCAAATGATGTAGCAAGCTCAGAAATATTGGAGGGAGTATCGAGGCGCATCGCCTTCGCATACATCTCGTACTGGGTGGGCTAGTTCTTGATTTCGGTGGTCTTCTACTCCAGTGTCCCGTTGGTGTAGGCAGTGATGATGCTCGCTGTCGTGAGCTCAAGTTTGTATGTATAGTAATTTTGGAATGCAAACACCGCGCCGCGCACGGCTCATGGTCATCAGTCGAACGCTTTCGATGTCGAGGCGTAGGGCTAGTCTACTCGTGCAAGAAGTTATGTGTGACGTAGGCTTGACTGGTTCTGCGGTAACATGGGCGGCAGCCACTGGTATCAGGCGGATTGTCTGAACGATCATGTTGAAAAGTTTCTTGTGGCTAATGTTGAGCGTCGTGTCAGCTAGCTTGCCGAAGTTACGTCAAATCTGACCGCCCAGAAGTTGATGTGAACGGCGCCCTGTCATGAATGGCCCTTCGATATGCAGTGAGGCAGACAACTCGATAGAAATGTAAGAAGAAATCAGCCACAGATCGAGGGTGTACTGGACGCCAAGGACGACACCGCCATCAGCCATATGTCGGAATGGTCGGAATGGCTTGTAGTTGATGAGCAAGTCAGCATAAGCCGGGAATAAGCATAAAGTCCACCAATTGACAAGGTAACCTCAAGACCCCGACCGCCCATGCAGGCTTGAGGTGTGATGGCAAAGTATGCCTGACCGGTAATACTCATATTATTATCGTGATGCCAACTGATCCTAAGGCGGGCCGGGATTGGATATTGTGGAGGTGCTTCATACATTGCGTGATGTCCACTTATGGTGAACACTAAATATCCGGAATTGGATTGCCTTCGCCGAACCACGAATACATGGCGAATCCGCCTGTCAAGCGATAGCTCGGGTTGATGACAAATGATGTGGCCGTTGACTAGCCGTCGATCTTCATGGTGCCTGCACCAAAGTCGATGATCGCGGAGACGGCGAGCTGCACAGGCGCAAACTTGTGATCAAGCTGCCTAGGCATTTCCGCAGTCGCAAGGCTCACGGTTTTCATTCTGACATTGGGGTCCCACTCGACTAGCATCACCGCCGATGCAGTGAGCATCTCGAACGCCAACACAGTAAGGCAAACGCAACCCAGCTGGAGTCTTCCTTGTCTGCGAATCAGCAACTCTTGGCTAAGGCTGTCAAGTGCTTGGCTTGTGCTCCCCAACGTGTTGTCAGCAAGGAGAGGAGAACTGGGTCATGCAATCCAATTTGAGAAGCATATCTGAGGTATTGTAGCTGAAACCGTCTGTAACGTCTTGGACCTCTGCATATTCAATTGTTGCAAGTGGACTGGATAGCTTTGCGAAGGCTCGGACATATTTTGTACTCATTATCCGTGAAGAAGACCTGGAGCTTCTTCTTGATGGTATAATAGGCGCCAATCTGGAGGAGCCACTGCTGAAGTCTGACAGTGGCGCCGCTCTTGAACGTCACGATCTCGTCGTCATTTACAGTGCGATTGAGACAGCCGGCCAAAATGAGAGGTGGCTGGTCCAGTGCGAGATTGAGGCCATGGAGACTGAACGAGGTCCTGACGCTGCCCCAATAGCGCAACTTGATGTCTTTGCCGTCTAGATGGAAATCCATCATCGATCCAGAGAACAAGCTCTATGGGGCCGACTTTGGCACTCCCACTGACAACAACTGAAAGTGTCTGGGACTCGGCATCGAAAGCGATCCGAATGGCCGAAATGGTGATTGGCCCAAGGCACTTGGTGAGCAGCGCACTTGCAGGTTTTTCGGGTTTATCTGCCTCTACAGCACAGCTGCCCTTGGCAGGCGGCTTACCTTTAGCCACGTATTCGACCAAGGGTTTGTAGTTGCTGATGACCATGAAATGAATGCTATTCGAAGGGGGACGTCCGTATCTTTTGGGCTGTCGGCCGAATGCTTCGCCGGCACTTGAGAGTACTTCGAGTTATACTTTTGAAGGACTGTTATTTCCTCGCGAGTAAAGCCCTCGCTTCCCACGCTGCTGCCAACTTAGCAAAACATCATCCCATCGAATAGGTGAAGAAGCACCACTCCGAACAGAATATTTTAGAAGGTGGAAAACGATGTGAGTGCGAACACGAAAATGAATTGATACATGGTACTTTATTGGCTTAGGTCTGTGATCGCTTCTGCTGCAGCTGGTAAAAAGCGACGGACGAGCCATCGGAGACGAAGATGCCTAGCAAGATAAAAACCCGTCTGTCTTCATGGAAAGGATGGATGTCCCCAGGTACTGAGTTCTGCTACCTGTAGCGGTAATGTTCTGCACACTTACTGGATGTAGTGACTTGATATCCTAGCCACACGTTGAGCAATGACATCGGCGAGCGTGCCTCCATCTTTGACGTTGGAAGCGATTGCCTCAAAGCTCTACTTTGCCGTACCGGGTGGAGCGTTGCTTCTCTTTTGCAGATATTTGGATTGAAAGGCAAATGCCCTAGTCAGGATTCCGGTGGCAGTGAAGCAACATTTGGTATCCCCAGCTCCGTACAAGATCGAGGAGAGATCCAGGGTGGTAGGTTCAAGCAGTTCCATCGTTTTGAGATTGCAGTCTTAGTCGAACAGCGAGTACAGGCGACTGCCTGAATACTCAATTGAGGACTCACCTCCACACAATGAACAGGGTATTTCATCGATGTGGTCCTTGGTCAAGAGTGCCTGACAGCCGTGGTCGGCTTGAATGTACCTAGGGATTGTGATGAGACTCTGCCCGGATAAGGCGGTTCTTGGCAAAGCTCACATTCGCTAGGCTCTGCCAAGAACCGCGCCCAGTGACATGCAAGCGAGCATCGTTGGCGGGGTTAGCGGACAAGGCGGGTTGGGGGGTGCCGCTCGATGACGTTCGGCTAAACCTGTGAAACTTTGAACGATCCACAGAACGCCAAGACGACGCGCTAGAACTTTTGGTCCAAGATCGATGGCGCTAATGCTGTCACGGATGCTTTACACTCTGTCACAGTATAACATTTGTCGAACCCGGTCGTCCTAGAAACGTCGAAAGATCTTGAATTGGTGTTTAGATGAGATCATACGCCGGCAGTCTCGAACCCAATGTACGAGTAGCACGTGTCTGAACATATGATTGCATGCTCGCGTTTTGCATGATCCATGGTTGGTGGGCGAGTATGGGTGGATGACAGATGTTGCATCCGTCGTTCTGAGATACGAGCACGTATCAGCTATTTTCACCACAGATTGACAAAGGTCGGCGCCATGATGGAGAAGCGTCTGTGGTTTGCATGTATTTGGCAAGCCGCTAGCCTCAGTGGGTGCAAAGCTGTTCGCCTCTTCCGCTGCGGTTAAAAAGGTACACCAGTGATCGAGAGTATAAAAGGTGCTGCATAGGTCTACGAGGGCAGGCGCCAGTTCACGCTCGCAGATCAACCTATATCGAAGGGTTCGCAGGTCTTACATCTAGCCACAAGTTTCATCGGTGAACACTCCAACCAATTAGGTCACTAATCCATGGCTCCTGTCCTACATTGCGTGAGGCATGCTCAAGGTTACCACAATCTAGATAAAGATGGCGTGGACACAGAGCAGATTCGGGATCCAGACCTGACAGACCGTGGTCGTGAGCAGTGCGAACGCCTCCGAGAGGACTTTCCCTTCCAGGACAAAATCGACTGTATCCTGGCTTCACCAATCCGTCGCACCATTCAGACAGCACTTATAGGCTTTCAGCCTGCTATCGAAAAGCGAGGACTGAAACTGCTGCTCACACCTATGGCTCAAGAGACCAGTGATAAGCCCTCGGATACAGGGTCAGAGCTAGACAAGTTACAGGAAGAGTACGGTGGCCGCATAGATGCACAACGCATGACTGCAGACTGGAACACGAACAAGGGTCAGTGGCATATGGACTGGGTCAGCATCGAGAAACATGCAGTTGAACTCCGACAATACATCAGTGGATTGGATTGCGAGAACGTGGTGCTGGTTGCGCACGGAGGAGTAAGCAACGCTTCCAATCTGCTCGTTCAATTCGAAACTGATCATCTGTTAGTTCATGCATTACTTCACAGAAGACTGGTCCGACAATCCAGGATCTGAGGGTGAAACAGGTTGGGACAATACGGAGTTTAGATCATACAAGTTCATTAAGGGGGGTGGTGCACACCTTCAGGAGACTAAAGACTCGCGGGAGAGACGCACTCGTAGCGAGCGTGCTCCAGGTGGCTACAGACCCGAAAATGGGCCTGCTGATCAAGAGTAATTCCTAGACTCGAAGGATTCGTCTTCAATGCTGGTCGTGTTGGGGTTTATAGTCTCGAAATCTCGATAACAATCAGCCACGAGATGTTTCACTGTGAAGTCGATAAGAGCCCAGCCACCCTTTGATATTTCGGAGAGGATACAATATTGAGTAGATGGCCAATGCTTCACTACCAAGCAATGGCACGTCACTGGGCCTCACACTACTCATGCACAACTCGGTGCCAGGCCAGCCACGTTGACGCATACAAGGTGCAGGGGATAATTCTGACCACACTCACTGTTTGAAACGCCAACTACTTGGTGAGTTTGAGAAGTGAATCACTAGCGCAATTTATATGGAGTCAGTGCAGGGGTCGACGCCAATAGAACATTTTCTCCAATGCTCACGTCATCGTGCTTATGGAGCATAAATCATGCTTAGGTACTTAAGGTATACATACCTATGGATCACAAAAACCCACGTGCCCCAATGATTGTCCTGGAGTTCGCTGATTTTTTGAGTATTAGGCATAGCTCAGTGCTAGCACTCGCTTTTCGAACTCACCGGGTGCGTTCAAGCCGTCAAGCTTTACTTGCAGTAAACCGTCGGGTATAGTATACCCCAGAGTAGATCTTGTCAACTGGCCAATTGAAGGGACAAGATCACGCGGCGAAAAGGCGATACCCTAGCTGCATTAGCTGCACCCGCAGTTTTGAATGGTCAAAGTTGCTCCCAGTACCTGTAGATCCCATCATTCAGTCACCAAAAGACATTTCCCCATTGCTGCAAAACTTACTTTCCTTACTGTACGCTTATTGCTCCTCGATTGCCAACATCTTCAGTCCGGCCGAGCCGGGATGACGGAGGGAGAGGATCGTTTGCAAAATAAGCCTTCTCGTCCTGCTCTGCTTGCTGAAGCAGGGAAGTACAATAGCTGAGACTACTCATCTTTACCTTTGCAACTTGATGTAAAGTGGTGAAGAAGTCTTATCGTATTCACAACTCACGCTGCATCATGTCTTCAAGCACAAGCAATGTCAATGGCACGACGATTGTTTCCGGACCCGACATCATTCAACTCAGCGACTTCTACGTTAAAGCTGGCATTCTACATCCTTTAATCGTTGGTTCAATCGCTGTTATCGCACTTTTCGCATGCCTTCGCATTGGCAGCAACCGCTCCATTGCGCCTATAACATGTTTCGACTGGCTGATCACCGTAGCCCTCGGCAGCACTCTCGCTGGCATCGTCAACGGGAACTCACTTGTCCGAGGTCTTCTGGCCCTTGCTACCATGTTGTTCTTCCAGTATAGTACTTCAACCATGACATCTCGATTTAGTAAGTATTGCTCCTGGGCACTGGAAAGTCCACCCCTGGTCGTTGTGTTTCGCGGAGATATGTTGTCCGACGTGATGCACAAGCATCGTATTTCGATTGGAGATATTTATGCTGCACTGAGGCAGAAGAGCATCCTCAGTGTGTCAGAGGTCGAGTGTGCGGTCATTGAACCGAACGGCACAATCAGCATATTTGGCAAGAAAGCGCTAGAAGAAAGTCATGCGAAACCTGAGTCACTGTTGATCATTCCCGGATACCGCAAACTATGCGAGAAATGGGATGCTACACATCCCGAGGATGTGCTAGAGAAAGGGTACGGAGCTACTGCAAAAGATCAGAACGACAAGAGAGATAATCATTCTGGCAGTTCAAATTCTACAGCTTAGGTCGGACAGTGTTCGAAAAGTCACTACACAAGGGTGAGCCTGGGATCACTTTGATGGTGATTGCCGATCGATGGTGCTATAGTGACACCTTGTAAAGAGAGAAATGAAACTTGGTTCGCTTGCGCTTGCCCTCGTCTTGTTCCAAGTACAATAGTATGGTCACTGCTGGACACGCGATGAGTAACTCGGTGTCACGAAATGGCCGAGCACGAACACTAAGGTAGGTACTAAGGATTTGGCAGGACAACGCGCTATGTCGCTATCGGAGTGGGTTCCGACCAGGCTGGACAAGATGGCGATGTGCCAGTGACCCGGCAAAACTTTTAAAAAGTACCTGCAATATCACTGTTGCGTTGTGTCAGAGGCAAGAGCCCCAGGCGCGACTGCCTGTTTGCTCATGTGGACCATTGCACTTGCACCGCGTTTTCCCACTTGCTGCGTGTCTATCTCATTCTTGCACTGCCAGCACTTCGCAGACTTTCAGCGTGGTTCACTAACTTGACAGTCGGGATCTAAATCGCTGGATCAACTTCTACCACTCGCTAGCAGTGTACCGTGATCTTCGCGATTTTAATCTAAGAGTCGTTCAAATCATTTACTCCATGGCTGTATTGCTAAGATCTATTTGCAACTTCCCACGACAGGATGATCCGTCTTTTGTGCTGCTGTTCAGACCGGCTAGGCAAATCGACTCCTGGTACTAATCCAACGACAACATTAGTTAGCATGCCGTCAACCACTCCGCCTCTGTTTCACTTCAAGGAGAACAAGGTTGACGAGAAAATAGCCGCTCCAACGGCATCACCCAAGGAAGTTCTGATCAAGTATGTTACAGAACTTGGAAATGTTTCAAGTTCAAACACCTTTGTCAAACGAGATTTGGGATTTCAGGGCAAGCTAGGCAATTATGTCTTGCTGACATACGGAGACACAATGTTTAGTGATATCGATGGAAGCGATCAATGGCGAGGCATGACATGCAACTCGGCAGCTATTGCAACAGATGGACCGACTACAGTTTTTGATCCTATACTCGATGAGAACAATTATCCACACTGCTTTTTGAAGCCAACCGAAGAATACGGTGAAGATCCAAGTGTGTATGCTTTGGGTATTACCAATGTTGTTGAGATTTCTCCAGGTGAAGGTGAGGGTGCTTCAAAATAGACAGGAAGTGCGTTATTGACAGATTACAGGCATCGTGTATTTCCTCCTCAATCATCGGCCGGACTTCAAGGATCATCTTATTGGAGCTGGTGTTCTAAGAGTGTCAATCGACACTTCTGCCATTACCCCAGTTCCACAAACCCAACGACTGTGCAAATACTGGTGGGATGGAGAAAAGGAGCCATGGTATGGAGATGTGTGTGCACTGAAAGCTGGAGATTACATCTATGCTTACGGGCATGTAAAGGATAATCCTTGGGTGTACCTTGCTCGCGTCAAGACACAATTCGCTTTCAATCTCAACTCTTACGAGTATTGGAATGGAGAGTGTTGGCAGCATGAGAAATTGTACCGAGAAGACATCAACGAGAAGCAAAGCATATTTTGGCAGATCAATCAAGGTCAAGTCATTTGGTCTTGTTACCATCAATGCTTCCTGTTCATCTATTGCGACAACTTTTGGTCATGTCAAATTCTAGTGAGTACACATTGCATTCTCTTTGTGCAACGAAGTCTTATTCGTTTGATTAGATCAAAACAGCCATGGCCCCTGAAGGCCCGTGGTCAGAGCCGATCACGGCCTACAAACCGAAACCAACCGAACAGAACGGGAATGTATACGCTGCTATCCCTCATCCATATTACGATCCATCAGGAAAGTCGTTGGTCATCACATACACAAATCACCCAAACACTATTCAAGCCATCAAGGTCGTGAGTACTTGAATCACCTACAAAGCGAACGTTACTAACAAGCTACTTACAGGAATTCTGACCTTACGAAGTGGCACAAACCGTTCGTTCCGCGACGCAACATCTCCAGGCCTTCTTTCTACCTCTAGCTTGAGCGCTACAGTCGGTTCAAACCTTTCAACGAATCCTGACTCGAGTCTACGGATGGACATACAAGGAGGTTGTTTATTACCAGAAACCGGAGAAGAAAGCGAAGACAGATAGTAAACAATGTCGACGAGAGCTAACATGATCTATTCTCTCAAGGATTGGGGACAGCATTATCTTGCGGCAGCTCCTGATACTACCATATTCCTGGGCTCAATCATTGACCATTGTCAACGAGATTCGTAGATCTCGTATAGGTCGGAAATGATCCTTGACCTATCTTTCAGGCAATTCATACGCTTCCGTATACTTGTGACCTGGAATCTTCGAATACTCCAATCACTTCCACACTCTCCTAGCTATGTCCTCGAGGTTGTTCGACCTGCGTTCCGCAAAGGAGACACTGTCCAGCCTACGTGGCTATAGTTCACTACTCGCAGTATGCTCTTTTCCTTCACCACGTTCTCGGAGTGCTTGACGGAGCCGAAGTAGTACTATCTGCCGGTGATGTAGGCTATTGATTTTGAACGAGCCATGACTGTCGAGAAAGTTTGCCAGAAAGTAGTTAATCTTTATCCAAAGGGGTCAAATTCTTTCGTGTGAACAAAAGAGCATAACGTTTCTGAATTCTGTGATCGAGCCTCGACTTGGAAGCTCGTCGACATCTATTGCTGACAAGTCATTCAAGAATTTTCCGTCAGTTCCACATGCTCCATACACAATTGCAAACGCAGAACAGAGTCTCTAGTCGCTTATCTAATTAAATCTCCGACAATAAAGTTTATTTTGTTCAAAATCACGTGGTCATGTATCACCACTTCGACTTAACCAGCCTACCACTATTTTACAATCCTCATACGACCCCTAATGCGCAATCACAAGAAAAGTTCCTCCCCCTAAACCGTCCGACATGCCTGCTCTAGCCTTCGGACTCAAACCCTCAAAACCAGGCTCCACCCCATCGAAAGCACCACCAAAGCGCAAAGCAGCCTTCGACGAACCCGACGACGACGCAACGCAAGACGACAACAACGATGCCTTCAGTTCCCTCCAGAAGTCATCAAAACCGCGATCTCAAAATTTGAATAGGGGACAACCACCACCTCGCAAATCTCCTAAACTTGACACCGCACGTAGTAGCAATGGCAACGATAATACATACAGCAACAACCTCTCGGCGCTACGCAGCGCAAAACTTCAAGACGCAGCAGCTTCGAAACTCGATCCGTCAGCATATTCCTACGATGAAGTCTACGACAGTTTCTCCGCAACAAGCAAGGATAAAAAGAAGGACGAATCAAGTACGAACGGTAATGGAGAGAGCACGGTGGTGCCGAAGTACATGACCAACCTGCTTGCGTCAGCAGAGATACGTAAACGGGATCAACTGAAAGCGAAAGAAAAGGCGCTGCAAAAGGAAAGGGATGCCGAAGGCGACGAGTTTGCAGATAAAGAGGCGTTTGTAACGGGAGCGTATAAAAAGCAGCAGGAAGAAATGAGGAGGATAGAAGAGGAAGAGAAGAAACGAGAGGAATTGGAGGACGAGAGACGGAGGAAAGGCGGTGGTTTGACCGCTTTCAACAAGGAACTACTACGCCGAGACGAAGAGAGGACAAAAGCGGTAGAAGAAGCACAAGCACAAGCCAAGACAGCACAACAGCACGTCGACGAGAACACCACCGCCACATCCACAGATGTAGATCCGAGTTCCACTACCGAAGAACAACAGAAACCAGAGTCCAAAATCGCCGCCGAACTAAACAGCGCAGGAGCCAACATAATAACCAACGACGACGGCGAAATAGTAGACAAACGCCAACTCCTAACAGCAGGCCTAAACATCGCTCCCAAGAAACCAAGCACCACCAACGCCACAACAAACAAATCGTCTGCCAATAGTGCGCAAGACCAGCGACAACGATCAACGAGATCTGTCAACGATGCACGCACGGCACAAAGAGAGCGCCAAACACGCATGATGGAGCGGCAAATCGAAGAAATTGAAGCGAAAGCACGAGAGACTGCGGCTGCGGAGCGGAAGGATGTGGAGGAGAAAAACAAGAGCAAGCTGACGGAAACTGACAAGCTCAGCGCCAAGGAGAGGTATTTGGCGCGGAAGAGGGAGAAGGAGGAGGAGATGAGGAAGGAGAAGGGGAAGGAGAAGGAGAAGAGTAATCCAGATTGAGACGACTGACTGCTCTCAAGATGGCAAAGACGGCTGCTTCTCAGCAGATCCGATAGCTACGTTTATCCAGCAGGACTGGCTGTGCGGTGGTTCACCACGAATTCGAACATCATGGGTCAACCAATCGATCAGGGCATGAAGTTCCCATCCCTCTTCCTCTTCTTATCCCTCTCCCTCTCCCTGTTCCTGTTCCTGTTCCTGGTCTTGCAAGCTCCTGTTCCATTCTTGCTGTTCAACAACCCAAACAAGTGCCGAACGAAACGAACATGAGCCATTAGTCCTACCAGTAACCAGGCCATTCATTCCCTCCTCCCCATCTCCTCTCCCTGCTAAAATCACCTATCGTCAACATCCGAACATATTTTACAGTCCATAACCAAAACCTCTATCTCCATCTTCATCTCCTTGCAATATTCTCTCTCCCGCTTCAGAACCACACGTCCACAGGCTCTAATAAACTAACAGAGCAAGTGCTACATCCTCGTGTACTCACCTCATTATAACGTCATCCACAGCGCCTTCTCACTACGAATGTCGGTGGAAGTCGAATGGAAGATAAGAGAGGAATAAGATGGGGAGTTTACTGCGTGTCATGCGTGCATACATACGTACTGTAGGAGGTCAGTGCGTAGATACAGTAAGTACAGTGAGCGGTCTGAGTGAAGGACAGTACAGTACAGTACAGTACAGCATAGCTGCAGGAATTGATACGAGGTTATGGGACTGAGGATACGAGCGTTCGCTTTTTGGAGCATGCGGATGACTGCATGGTGTTATTGCTTGGGGATGGTATGGATTGTAGTAGAGTTTATGTAGAGAACGCTATGGAGAGCGAGGAGAACGTGATAAGATGAATGCTTCGAGACGGTTGCAGATATTGTGTATGTCTACCTACCTAGCATATGTCAAATTTTAAGTAAGATGGCTAAGAAATCAGAAAGCAGAGCGAATGTATTGCACTCCGCTCAGTCTATATCATGTCCGCTACCTTATCAACCACGTGCTATAACGCCGATCTATGTTGCTGAACAAATCAGAACTCTGTCGCCATTGCCTGAATTACGGCAGACTCGATCTGTTGTAGGACTTGCAAGCTCAACGCATTTCATTCCCAGTTGAAAACTCACAAAAATTCCCCCACGCACCCGTTCGCCATCTGATGTGTTAACTAATGGGATTACTGCGCCATGTCATCGCTAATACCACCCCCATTCATCGTACTCAAGTTCATGATCCCTGTACTTCCAAGCCCTATATCCATGTTCATGTCCATATCCGGCGGCCAAGCGAACTGCATCTGATCGTAAGCGCCACCGTCGAACAGCGGATCCTCAAACATAGTCGGATATCTCAACGTATAGAATCCATCGAATAGATTGTCTAGATCGCTGAAGGCGTATGAGTCCGGTGATATCTCCAATGCTGCTGCTGCTGCGTCTGCGTCTGCATCTGCGTCTGCGGCGGTCGTGGTAATGATTGGGCCGCCGTTGACGTCTGTCATTGGGAGGGTTGCGCAGAAGGGGTCGAGGGATGGGTTGATTTCGAAGACTCCGGAGGTGTTGTGTGGATGGGGTTTGTGATGAAGCATGTTGAGATTTGAGGTTTGAGGGTTGGTGGAGAGGGGAGTTTGAGCGGGGGTGTTGGTGAGGGTTGAGGTGGGATTTGAGGCATGGGAGATTGAGGGTGGTGAATGTAGGCTTGATGTCAAGTGGGTGTGAGTCGGATGCGTGTGGCTGGCTGTACTTGCGAAGGGTAATTGAGACATTGAAGGAGATTCTTCATCATCAAACCGCAATCGTTTGTTTGGGTGGGAAGTCATGTGCGAGTTGCGTGGATCGATGTTGTTGGCTCCATTGGTCGTTATGTTGGGAATGTTCAGAGTATCTCGCTGTGGCCGTCCAAGTGTTGCTGCTGCCTGACTGAGAACTTGCAAGCCACTACTGCTTTCATCACTGCTCGTTCTAACCAGGCGATCTGTAGTATTAGCTGTTGCGCTGCCACTCTTGTTGCCATCGAAAGGACCATATTTGCAAGGTGCTGTTTCTACTTCGAGAGCATCGCCCACAATGCGGCTTTCTTCAGAGATCGATGGATGCTGCAAGCTCTTGAGTGCCTTCCGTCCGAGCTTCGCCATGGCATCAGCTGTCCACCAAGTCTTGCTAATACTTTCTAGGATATCGCATCTTGCTGCAAGGTCTAGCTGTGTTTGAATGGGATCGCTGTGCGAGTCTCGAAGCCCTCGGTATGCAACAGTCAAGGAAAGTGACACAGCATACGGAACAAGAGGTAAAGGTGGTAAGTGAGCTTGTGCGCCTTCGGTCGTGAGCTTCTGAATTCTGTCCGCTGAAGCCTTGCGACGATTGTAGGATAGAGTCTTTGGACCACCAGCACGGCACGCCAAAATACCTATAATGTTGTAACATACTTCGAGAATGTTTCGATGTGAAGGTTCGAGCATGTCGATTGAACAGTGTGACGTTGTCTCCGTAAATGTTGGAAAGTCACTTTCCCATCCTGCTGCGTCCGGATCGGCTCTTGGTCGGTAAAACTCGATAACTTTGTCAAGGAGATCACCCATGGACAGCCAGACTCCCATTGACTGACTCCTTACATTTGATTCGAGTGTAGGACGGTCAATATCGATATCTCTGTCGACAATCACAAGAGGTCGACCTCCCAGACAAGCGTTGAATTTATCAAGTGTCCACAGGGTCCACCACAGCAAGCCTGCTTGGTCGTTTGGTGTTCTACCAGGAGTGTTGATATGCAAACCAGTAGTTTGAGCATCATGAATAGCCATCGCCAAGTGCAGCGAAGATTCCTCGATACCGCCAGGTCCATCGTTGTGTAAGGACATGAGAGTCATGATCTGAATCTTGGTGAATCTGTCCGCTTCAAGGTCTGCTTTCATGGCTGCATCGAGACCAGTATGAAGAGCTCTGGCGAATGGGATCTGTTCCATGAGCTGACCATCTTCGTATAGCCTTAGGTAGGAAATTGCTTCCTCGGTTTTGCAGGCCACCAAGCATATGGCCTGGATGAGAAATGGAGAGGCATTACCAGTGGTATAATCTTGCAATAGCTTCTTGCAGTCGATGATTGGCAAAAGAGGATCGATGCAAGCCACATAAGTCGTGACAAGCACATCAGATGTGGCTTTCGGTAACACACGTAATGCTCCAACTGATTGCAGAAAAGACCTTTGATGACCGGTCAAGGTTCTTCGACATCTTTCGACCTTCGCGTACCTTTGCACAGTAGAGTGCTTCTTCGCACCTAGTTCGCTCTCTCCAGGTTTGCTATTCTTGACGGCAGCTTCATGTTGTCGGCGGAATTGCTCCTGTTCCAGGCGGGACTGTTCCACCCAGATACCAATCCTGCTATGCCTTGGCACGTATTCTTTCCTCGAGGCGAGATCAGTTAATACACTTTCAGGATTAAGGTCTCCAACAAATTTCAACGGCTCTTTGTGATTCAGATGAGGTAAGACTTTCTCGACAACATCCTTCTCAGCTTGTTGGTCGGTGGTCTTGGAGAATGTGTGGTTGCATCGCTTTTTCCGTTTCTGGCAGTTTGCACAAGCTTTCGCCGCTCGTTTGCGGTTCTGTTAAAAAGAGTATTAGTATTACTCTAACGGACAACAACCAGAGTGCAAGCATCCAGGGAATATGGTAAACTGAGTCGGTGCTGTTGAGTCGAAAAAGCACATGCACGTGTTTTCATTTCGCTCTAGATAGCCAGATCATATCCTGCTGGGCCATGGTTGACGACAACATCTGCTTGAATTTCTGAAATGCATCGGCCATGTTGGTTGACACAACTCGAGTGTCTCAGATCTTGTAGGAACATGTCTTAGGAGTTTAGAGTGGATTGTCGCGCTTGATACTCGTTGCTCATATCTCAGTCGAGTCCTTATCTTCCCGCCGAGTCACACCCACCAGTGACTCGACCACAGCACGCTGGATCGGCTCGTTCAAAGACTCAAATAGCGACACGAAGCAGCGAGTCACATCATCGTTCATCACTCACCTTGAAATCAGCATTGTCCGCCTCGAAGACGAACATACCCTTCTCAGGCATATCAACCATTGTGACGTCTGATAGCAGACAAAATTTGGTCGGGCAGATCTCTAAAGAAGGACATTCCTTTTTACGTGGGGAAACAGCCGCGCCAGCGAGGGTCAAAGCTCAGAGGGGCGACGTGGCGTGGGGTTCGAGTTGCTGTCCGAAATTTGCATTCATTGACCGTTCACCTGGCGTTAGCGTTGGCGGTTTACTGGGCGGGAAGATTCCCCGAAGTGACAGATCGTTTACTGGCAACCGACAAAGTTTATCATTACTCATACATGACCATTGCTGGCGAGGACGATAAGAAGCATGCAGATGCTGTGTATACCGTAACCACCTAGCTATGTTTTCATGACACTGCCTTACTTTCATGATTGGCGATGGTGCTCATGTCCTTCCGGTCGTGTCACTGACAGTCAAACTCCAACGCGGCTCGTGTTTATATGCTTGGGCATTGTGTACTGCCTTTACGGACCGTGCTGGCGATACTGCTCACATCTGTCCTTCTGATCCAGCGCCAACACCCCACTGTCCAACAAGATCCATCGCTTCTGCACCACCTTCTGCGAGAACGCCTTTTCGTTCACCCATCAACGCCTCCAGACACAACCACGGATCCTTTCCGCCACCCCATCGAAGTACCTCTTGCTTGAACCTTTCACCAGCTTCTCTATCTACTGCGCCGCCCCTCTCGCCATCTTTGAAGACCGCTCGCCAGACTTGTCGTGCAATTGCTCGGTCAAAGAGATACGAGTAGTAGGTTGCACCGTAGCCATACAGATGCCCAAAGAATCCTTGCCATGCTGTTCCAGCTGGTTCCCCAACACTGCTGTAGCGGTTCCACACGTCATGGAACGCAGCCGTCGAGTCGTACTTATCGTCTAGTAGACCACGTACGGGACCTTGGCCATGGTAGACTTGATCTAACAGAGCCATCAAAATCTGCGTCTGATTGTCCCATCCACCAGTCATTGCAGCTCGGTCTTCCTTGTCTTGGCGCATCGCATCAATAAGTTCGTCAGGGATGAGCTCATCCGTTTGCCAATGACGCGCGAAGAGCTTGAGAACTGCTGGATCGGTCGCAAAGTATTCCATCAGGACGGATGGTAGCTCGGCAAAGTCGGTAGCACATCGGGTCCCTGATATACCTTGCATTGATGTTTGACCTAAAATGCTATGTACGGCGTGACCCATCTCGTGAAATAAGGTCGTGACGCTTAACGGTGAGAGCGTGGAAGGCTCCAACGCCTTGCTATTATCTGTGAAGTCGCACACCAACGCGATAATGGGTGTCTGGTAGTGTTTGGTCTTGCCCGTTACTTGATCGATCGATGTCCGTACTGGCATCCCTAGATTTAGTGGTTGATTCTGATTGAAACTGTCCTGCACCTCTTCTTCCGATATCTCTCTCGAACACAGCAATGTGAAGTGTGCCGGATTAGGTAGTTTACCCGGGCGCGAGAACAGATCGCAGTACATGGTAGCAATATGTTCTTGAGCTTCGGTATACACATCCAGCCGCCTCACGTCCGTATGCCATACTTCACCACTCTTGGTCTCTCGCGGTACTAATCGAACACCATAAAGTGATTCAAACAAACTCGAAAGACCTTGAATCACATGACCAACAGCAAAGTAATTGTTTGCCGTCTCGAGCAGATGCGACTTCGGCGCTCGCTGAGACGCAGCTTTCTGTTTGAGCTGTTTGATCAGATAATTGTGCTCCCATGGATACACCTCGGTTGCACCTGTTCCTCGTTGCTGCTTTATTCGTAACAGTTGGTCGAGTTCTGCCTGTACCTGTCCCTTGTTGTTGGTATTTAGTGATTGGAGGAATTTGGTGACTGCTGCCGGCGTTTTAGACATCTTGTCCGTCAACGTTAGATGGGCATAGCTTTCATATCCAGTCGATTGCGCAAGCTTGGCCCTCTTCAACAACAACTGCTCCAACCGCTTTATCGTAGATCTCGACGCCGTCCTCTCCGCCGTATAAAGTTGCTTCTTGATGTCTGAGTCGTGTGCTTGCGCAAGTATGTGCTTTCCAATGGTGCTGTACACTGGAATCGAGGCCTTTGACCATCTTCCCACGTTCTGAAGATGCTGTGCATCGATACCAGTGAGCTGAGACCTTGAAGCATCCACAAACCCATTGGCATACTCCATGTTATTGACAAAATCTGTGCCAATATTCGCGATGTCGTTCGAAATGCTCACAAACTCCTCTCGATGCGAATCTGGCAGATCAATGCCGGACTTGCTGAAATCCTTCATCAATATCAAAGCCACCGCCTTCTCTTCCTTCGTCCATCGCGATTGTAACTCCGGCATCAACCATGCCTTCTTAAGCTGTTTGTTCAACCCTGTCGTGGTGTTCAATTCGTTCATATATTGGAACATAAGCGAGTATGCGGCACTCGCAGCTGCAGCAACACTCTGGTTCGGATGTATCGTTCGGACGAAGTCTGATAGATCTATTACGCGACATAGTAAATCGCTGAGCCTATCCAAATCCCTTGGTAGATTCCTGTACTCCTCTAGACTTGACGCAGCAAGGACTCGCTGCACTAGTTCTTTGCATTTTCGGAGGGACGACTCGGCGAATCTTTGAAAACCTCGAGGTTCTGTGAGGTGTGCGTTACCTATCAGTCCAGATGCCGTCTTTGTGGTTGATGAGAAATGCTTCCAAATGGATTGATTGTTGAAGACATCGCGCAGAGTAGCATTGTCTGTCTGAAGCTTTCGAGAGCCAGCTAGGTATGCGTCTTCAAAGGAAGGTGATGTGGTGGGAGTAGTAGCTGCGGCGACACTTGAATTGGTTCGTTTCTGAATCTGGCGCAAACATTTGGCACATGTCCAACCTCGACGGCTCGGAATTTTGTGCATTCTCTACCACTCTTCGATTGCGCCACGACCACCAAGTAGTGCTCCAGTTCGCGACAGCTGGACTACTAAAAGAATGACTGGCTTGCCCAAGTAACGACCGGCGACGTGCGGCGATATTCTACAACATTGCGGCGGAGAGGTGATATTGACTCGGACTGCGGCAACAACACAATCCGGCGACTTGTACGGTGATCGAAGCAGACCAGCTCGTTTCCATCAATGTTCAAGTGGCCGCTCCAGCCCGCTCCATACTTCCTTACCCTTGTCACTTTCGAACCACTCTGATACATTGAGAATTGGACAAACCTGATCGATTATTATGCTACGAACTCGTCTACAAAATAGTAAAATGTAATTCTCATGCCGATGTCGATTCAACAAAGAAATGTCTTGCGCTTGTCAGACCAGTCATCCGTAGAGTGATGATGCTCACAAGCAGGAGTAGGAATGAGCAACGAGCTCCTCGAGGCTGTTGCCAATAAACATACCACAGCATTGAGAGAGACGTTGAAAATTAACTTTGGTAGAGGCTGGTTATTTTAGACAACCAAGACAGCTATGATAGCGGTTGAAAATCCGAGGCCAGCGACACAAGATATGCTTCCCTATCACCACGAGCGACTGACAAACTCTTTACATTGAAGTGCATCATGTTGAGAGGTTGAAAGCCTACTGTTTGGTAATTTTGGCTTTTTTCTCGTCGAGGGAAGCCTGGGCTTCTTCACTCTTGCTGGGTAACAAGACATGACGTTCTCATTCGAAGTTGTATGCTGTAGTATCGTGAGGATCAGACGGAGATTTTGAGCCGTTCATAGGCTGAGAGAGTCTCCCGAGACAATGAGTATTACTCATCAAGGAAACGACTTCGGACTGCACATCGCGGGCAGGTGATAGCTCTCTACAAACTGGATGAGAAACGTCTGCACTCATTGTCCCGTGTTAGTAAAGTCAAATCGAGGCTTCGGAATTGATTTGATGTTATGTGTTTTCTGGTGGAGTGGTCGTTATGAGGTTGATGAGCTTTCACGTTTCCGTCTAAGGTCGTAGTTTCAATCTTGATACTAACAACATATTGAAGAACACAGCACAGATCAGTGTGGCACGAGGTAAAAGTTGGAAACGGGATGATGTCTCGCAAAGCAGCCAGCTAGCATTGCTTTGTCCCAACAATAGGGGTAGTACTTGATCAGATATGTGGCGTAGTATTTCATGTGGTAAGTAGAGAAGCCCTTTCGCAAGAGCGCTGGTCGAAGAAAATTGCCAGTGGTCTGATGCAGTGCTCACTCATGTTTCCTTGGCGGTGGCTGGCCGTTGTCATTCATACGAAGGTACTGGTTCCGGTCAGGAGTTGGGGTTCTACCAAATCTTGCTGTAGTACAGAGTGGTAAATGATACAAGTATTGATTCGGTGCCAAGAGTCGCATGAGCTCGGAGAAGAAAGCTGCGACAACTTCGGAACTTTCCACGGTTTCCAGCAAACATCAGACTTGCGACTTGATACACCGTTTCTGACGTTACGCGCTTTGCCAGCACAATTCTCATGGCTGCAAGAACTCGACTTTTGCGAACGGTATGGCGTAGGACTCTTGTGCCCGTGAGCAAGCTCTGATCATCAATAGTCCGCAATCCTCCTGGCAGCAGGGACCACCACAGCAGTAGCATTTCCTACGCGGACAGTTTTTGCAGAAGCACCACTCTCAAAAGATGATGTATGTTAGACCGAGATTGTGTTACGTCCTTGCCGTTCTATGCCTCACAAACGCTCACTCCTTGGCTACGAACTCCTGCAGACCTAAGCAGTACTGATTTTCTTAGCTCCCCCAGAAGAAACCAATCTACAGCCCTCCCCAGCATGCGCCCACGCAGCCAAAAGCTCCTGGCATAACAGATCCTTTCACAAACACGCCGCCTTCTGTTCCCGAAGCCTCAGTACCGACGCCTACCGATCGACTAGAGAAGCAGATAAGGAAGGCCAGGCTTTTCCTGCACGATGGAGCTGTTTCCGTCGAAGAGAACTTCAACAAGGCTCTGACATGGACGTTCCGGCAAGAAACGAACATCACCAACACGATCGCCAGCTTGGCGCCTTCGCCAGAGACCGGTGAACAGCTTATGCCGGGACTGATATATGTTCTTGTTGCAACAATGGCAGGTAGTATTATGAGTAGGAACAGAAATATCTTGATAAGAGCTTCGTTTCCACTCGCTGTTGGTGTAACAGCAGGTCAGTCGCACAATTCTCGCTTCTCGGTGGGACGCTGAACTAACATGTGGTGTAGGCTGGATGCTCATTCCAGTGACGATGCGGAACACAGGAGATCTGCTCTGGGAGTATGAGAAGCAGGTTCCAGGTGTTAGCGAGACACATTCTGCAATTGGTGGGTTTGCAAGACAAGCATACAGGGAGATCACGCAGCGGTCGAAGAGTGGCCTGGAATGGGCAGATCATAAGGCAGTTGACACAAGGAAAAAGGTTGAAGAGCTGGTTAGTGAAGGTCGATAAACAATTTCTTACTTCGAGCCGACGGAGCTATTTAGTTCCTGCAAGCGGCCTGAGAGGTCCCAAGACGTGCAAAAGAGTTTTCTGAAAAGCCAGCGCGATTTGGCTGGACGGTATAGATGCAACCGAGTAGCCGTCCTTCGGTCTGGAAGAGGGTATATGTACAGAACCGCATTTGTGAATTGTCCACCGACAATCCCCGTCCGGATTCCGTTATTGAGAGGTGATTCATACTTGCAATATTCTTTGTAACGCATCTACAAAAGCACTGTTCGAGTTCGTACAGCAAAACATGTAGTTCACTGACAAAGCTCTCCATCTCCATCCAAAACAGACTTCCACATCAGCCATCAATCATCCCACCACTCCCTTCCCATCCTCCGCCCCACCCAAGACCTTCTCCTCCACCTCCCTCACATCCTTCTTACTCAACCCCCTAGCCCATCCAAAATCCCTCAACCACGCCTCCCACCCCTTCTCCTCCTCAGTCCTCCCATCAATTCTCCACATCTCTCTCCCCAAACTCCGCTTCGCAACCTCGCAATCCTCCAAGATATCCTCGATCAGCGAGTCCTTAGACACATAGTCGTATTCGGGTCGTATGAAGCCTAGGATCAGGAGGTTTAGGGGTGTGTCGTAGAAGTCTGTGTGGAAGGGGTGCAGGATGTGGATTTCTATGGAGCGGGTTTTGTTGGCGTAGAAGGGGTTGTAGCCTATTGAGAGGACGGAGGGGTACACTGTTATTGTGGTTGGGTGGGGGGAGTGGGATGTTGGGTGGTTGGTGTAGGTTTTTGTTAGGGCGGCGGTGTTGGAGGTCGAGCCTGAGGTGGAGGTGGGAGGATCTGAGGGGCTGAAGGGGAGGGAAGGTGGGTTGAGCAGGGATGTGTAGCCGAAGTAGATGCCTGTTGGGAGGTCGGGGTAGGCGCTGAGGCCTTCGGGAGGGATGTTGGCTGTTGGGATGCCTAGCTGTGATTGTAGATTGTTAGTACAAGGTCAGGTGGAGAGAGAATGTTCGTGCAATGATCGAGAGGCCCCGAAGCAGCATAACGAACGGCGTTGTCGAGTGCTTGCTCTATTTTGGCCGCTATTCCACTGTTCAAGTACAAGATTCATCCCGAAGTCAGACAGCGTCGTTCCAGCGGTCCATCCAACATGAATGCTGGCATTGAAGCCAAAGAAGTAAGGAAACTAGCATAGCAGAACATAGCTTACTTCTTTACTCCCTCTTCCGAAACCTTTGATCACAGGTCCCTGCAACTTGATAGGAAACGGTGTCTCAGGGCCACTTTCTGGACCAGCGTATGGATCTCGAGGGCCGTCTGGTCTCATGATGACTGTGGTTTCTGCAGTGTGTTGGATGAATATCTTGCGATGGTTGTATGACTAGTATGATGTGTACGGATAAAGATGTTGTCTAATGAGTCATGTTGGAAATATAATATATGATCATATAGTATATCGAAATTTATTATGGTCACGTCACAATTCTTCCTGCATTCTGGAAACGGAAAGAGCAAAGGAGCACACTTGTGAACATGGAGCTATGCACCAAGCAATTGATGATTTAACATAGTCGATTTAATACTCATCTTGTCTTTGCAGACACCAGGAATAATGCTATTGTTCTTCGATAGCGTAAAGACTAAACAGCCGCTGTAGTTTGTCCAAAGAGCCTCGGCCCCCCAATTGCCTGTATCAACCAAAATTATATTGTAAAACACCGGCACACGTCGAGTATTGTTCGTTCAAACGTCAAGGTATCTCCCTGCCATCGCACAAAAGCCGCCAATGAAGCCATCAAAATAGTGCCATCCATGACCATAAATCATTCCAATCAAGCCGTCACACCAACCTCTTGCCCAGGCGGGTCAATACTTTGACTTGGCTCCGCCCAGGCTCCCCAGAGACCCCTCTTTGCCCTCACCCGAATTGGCAACCCAATCTCCTTGTCACTCTGTTCGACTTTAATCGCGTCTTTCGTTGCCAGCACAAGAGTTTCGAAGAACATCTTTGTGGCATCCTCTTTTGTTGTTCGTCCTTCAGGTATTAGATCTTGCAATAAAACAGACTTCCTCGATTGTGAAGATGGGCTATCTGCATCTGGCGAACCGCCAAAGACTTCTCGAAGTAGATGTACGGCGTGTTGTGTACCAAGTGATATTGGGCCACTGTCCGCTGGATGTACCAGTGGTATGGTTGTCTCATCGAAGCCACCTTCGCCAAAAGCGATTCCTTCTTCGTCTTCGCCAGTAATGATGTCTGCCAGTGTTGGATCGGCAGGATCGACTGGTTCGTGTGTTTCTGTGATATCTACTATCGGCTGTTCTGGCAGTGGCTGGTCTTCAATTTCAACACCTTCATCATCGATCGCTTGTTCCTCCAATTGCGCACTTGATCTATCCAACCGCGGTGATTTGTCGCTATGACCATCCTCGCTTGCAATGTCTGCAATACCGCTGTCTCGCTTCCGTTTCTGACCGGATCTGTACACCACTTCAAAGGATAGAAGACCTTGAATCTCGGGAGCCCAAGCGTTCGAGATACCATCATTCATAGCGTTGGTCACGAATTCGCCATTCCGTTGCATGTTGATCAAGGCAAGCAGTTCAGAATCTTGAGGTAGGAAAGATAGTGGCTGGAGGATCTTTGACCTGTCCTCGCTGAAGGCCTTCATCTCCCTGTTGTGTAACGTTGTTTCGCGGTCAGGAACCATGGGTTTTACTCTTCGAGACGTTTGTCGTTGCTGTGCAGCGACTTCCTCCACTTCGCCTTCTTGTTGCGCGAACGTTCGGTCGTATTCTTCCATGAACTCTGGATCTGCCTCGGAAAGAGGAGATTCGGCACGTTCAGCAGGAATATCTCTGAGTTGAGCGGTCTCGTCCTCTAACTGGACCGATGGCTGATCGTCTTCGATACCTGGAATTGGTTCGTCCCCGGCGCGCAAAGTAGTATCAGGCATTGGCACATCTTCAGCCAGATCGAGACCTAGATCGTCGCCGTCGTCGTACACTGGTATTTCCGTAAGCTCATCCGGTCTTGGTGTTGCTGCTCCTCTTCCGACTTGTAAACTGATGGTTGTGTCGTCCATTCCAATATCGCCCACGTCCAAACCGAGATCGTCATCGTGCACACCAGCGCCTTCGACACTCAAAGCTGAAGTTTCCGTTTGCGTACGCGGGTTCAGAGAGTCTGTCCAATCTTCATCATAATCGATTGTGCGTTGATTGTCTTGTGTTGTAGGTTGTTGTGTCATAGAGAAACCGAAGTCGAGAGCTGGGAACAGATCGTCGATGGTCAGTTGCTCCGGTAGATTGAGGTCGATAGTGGTGGTCACTTGTTGTGGAAGATCGTGATTGTTGGTCGATCTAAAGGTCATTCGAATCTTCAGCAAGGCCTCGTTGCAGTCGTCCAGAAGATAACGCGCTTTTCGCCCATATATTCTTACGACACCTAACATAAGCTGACCACTCATCCGCAACGCCATAGGCGCTTGCCCTTGATCAACGATAACATGAACGCTATTGGAAATATCCGATTGCAGGATCTGGGATTTCGAGAGCTTGCGCTCAACATTGGCGGCTAGCCAGACCTTAGCCAGAGGTCCAGTCTTGGTGAGGAGCTGTTCTGAGTAAAACATCGCGTATTGAGTTGGTCGAACTCTGGGTGTTTGTGTCTGAGGAGGTGTGGAAAGCTGGAAGTATATTGTGAACGTTGCGGTGCTCAAGACGCGTCGCACAAAGTGAAAACACCAAAGCGGCTTAGTGTGGCACCAAATTGTCGTCTATCGGTGTCGCATAATCTCCAGAATGCAGTTTGGAAGGATGCGACAAAGATTTATGAGCATTCAGAACGAAAGACGCGTCAGATGTGGTGTGTAGTAGGAGATGATTGACGTGGAGGACTCGAAAGAGCAGACGAGTGGCTGGAGACTGTCGGAGCGCGACTCGACTTGACTTCGGAAAACCTTCTGGATTCACGTCATACCGTTTTGCCCAAACCCAGATGCAACAGATCTACCAATGCGCCGGGTGAAAGGATTGTTGTTCGATATAAGCAGTCCGCTGGAAGAATACAATATATACTAATATTCCACACAATTGGAAAAGCGCTGAAACGGTTTCAGAATTCCTTCGGTTGAACTTCGTGTACCTTTCATTCTTACTCAAAGTGTCTTACCATCTCCTTTTACGGTTCTGCCATCAATTGCGCTTCTGGTTTTAGAGACTGTCAACATGAGCGAATGACGGGTCCAGCGAACATGCGAATATGTCAAAGTCGGCTACACCAGTCCTGCCTATTCACAATGACGAGTCAGTTGCAGACGAATCTCATGCTCATCCCAGACCAACCACAGCATCAACTATCACGGCCGGTTATGCCCTGCTAAGCCCTCAAGAGACAGCGCAAAGACTGAGCACTTCAGTCGATGTTGGATTGTCGCCCACCGAAGCTCAATCAAGATTGATCAAGAATGGTCCTAATGAGTTACCACATGAAGAGGAGGAGCCATTGTGGCTGCGGTTTCTGAAGCAGTTCAAAGAGACCCTAATACTGTTACTTCTTGCGTCAGCCGTAATATCCTTTTTCATCGGTAATACAGGTGATTCGGTCAGCATTACACTGGCTGTCACTATCGTTGTGACTGTAGGTTTTGTGCAGGAATACAGGTCTGAGAAATCTCTGGAAGCTTTGAGCAAGCTGATACCACATTCGGCTCATATTCGAAGAGGCGGAGAGTCCTCGAGGGCCCGCACAATCCCGCATGACCGCACAGCAATTGAGTTGGAGCCATTGACAAACGGCAGTACTGAGAAGGTCTCTTCGAATGTTCCTGCTGCCCAACTCGTCGTTGGAGATGTCGTCCTATTTGCTACCGGCGACCGTATACCGGCCGATATCCGAATCACTAAAGCTGCTGACCTGTCCATTGACGAATCGAATTTGACAGGCGAGAATGAGCCAGTGCACAAGTATTCTGAGACACTGCATCTAGAGCATTTGCAAAAAGAGACAGACGAATCAAGATCGACAACACCTTTACCATACGGAGTGGCTGCCGGCACGGTAGGTGCAGACGTTAGGTTAAATGAACAACACAACATAGCCTTTATGGGGACTTTAGTCCGCTCTGGCTATGGCGAGGGCATTGTTATTGCAACAGGTGGACAAACCGAATTCGGTACGATTTCATTATCACTGCAGGAGATCGAGGCCCCTCGTACGCCTCTGCAGCACTCGATGGACCTTCTCGGACAACAACTGAGCTATATGTCTTTTGTGGTTATTGGCTTGATCATGCTTGTTGGCTTCCTACAGGGCAAGCAATTGCTCGATTTGTTCACAATTGGTGTGTCACTTGCCGTGGCTGCCATTCCTGAAGGCCTACCCATCATTGTTACTGTGACCCTGGCGCTTGGTGTTCTACGAATGGCAAAACGTGGAGCTATTGTGCGAAAGTTGCCCAGCGTTGAAACTCTCGGATCCGTCAATGTTGTATGCAGCGACAAAACTGGAACATTGACTATGAATCACATGACTGTTACTCAGATGTGGCACTTTGATGCCCCGAATCCCATCTCGATTGAGAAAGAGGCCGGAAGCCACCCAAGTACAGCCACTCGAGCTGTGTTAAGGATTGGCAATATTGCAAACAATGCACGATTGTCGAACAGTAATGCAGCGGTGCTGGCACATACGAGTTCTGCTGCAATTCTCTCATCCACTAGAGATGCTGATGCTCCGATTGCAAAAAGCAGATGGGTTGGCCAGCCGACCGATGTCGCTGTTCTGGATCTGCTTGATACATATGGTGAAGATGATATTCGCGATCGTGTGGGCCCGAGATCTACAGAGACGCCGTTCAGTTCGGAGAGGAAGTGGATGGGTGTGATGATCAGCAATCCATTAAATGAGATGACCAACGGTCTGGGTGGTGCAAGTGAGATGGCCTACATCAAAGGTGCAGTGGAGCAAGTGATGCAAAGGTGCGATACCTACCTAAGCAAAGAGGGCCGCGAGATTATTCTAGACGAGGCAAGGAGGCAAAATGCCTTTGCTGCGGCAAGCAAGATGGGCGAGGAAGGGCTTCGAGTGATTGCCTTCGCCAGTGGACCGATTAGAAGCAGGTTGATAACTCCGAGCCGAAGCTCTTCACCAAGATTAATGACCGACCGCAAAACACAGGAGCCGGACTATTCAGGCTTGTGTTTTGCTGGCATGGTTGGCATGAATGATCCCCCACGCAAAGGCGTTAATAAGTCCATTGCCCGGCTGCAAAGAGGAGGTGTCAAAGTAATTATGATTACTGGTGATGCTGAAGCCACTGCTGTTGCGATTGCAAAAAACCTTGGTATGTTCCTCAACCCAGGAGCGAGGCAAGTGCTGCGCGGTGACGAAATTGATAAAATGAGCGAGCACGAGCTCTCAGACGCTATAACAAGGACAAACATTTTCGCGAGAACAAGTCCTGAACATAAAATGAAGATCATCAAAGCACTGCAGAACAGAGGAGATGTGGTCGCCATGACAGGTGACGGTGTCAACGATGCTCCGGCGTTAAAGAAAGCCGACATTGGTATTGCGATGGGTTTGCTAGGCACAGATGTGGCCAAGGAAGCAGCAGACATGATTTTGACTGACGATGATTTCTCAACCATTCTTCAAGCCATTGAGCAGGGCAAAGGCATCTTTTACAACATCCAGAACTTCATCACTTTCCAGCTGAGCACAAGCGTCGCAGCACTAAGCTTGCTGCTAATCAGCACTGCCCTTGGCTTCAAGAACCCTCTAAACGCCATGCAAATCTTATGGATCAACATCCTCATGGACGGCCCACCAGCACAGTCCCTAGGAGTCGAGCCCGTCGACCCTCGAGTCATGAACACACCCCCCCGCCCTCGTAACACAAACGTCCTCACCAAACGTCTCCTCCAACGCGTCTTCACCCAAGCCGCATTCATCATGATAGGCACTCTATCAGTCTACATCCACGAAATGCTCGACGTCGACGACCCATCAACCCACACCCGCACGCGCACTGTCACAAAACGCGACACAACTATGACCTTCACCACCTTCGTCCTCTTCGACATGTTCAACGCGCTGACCTGCCGCTCAGAAGCAAAATCCGTGTTTACCGGCGAACTCAAACTCTTCGGAAACAAAATGTTCAATTACGCTGTGTCTGGCAGCTTGGTAGGCCAGGCCTGCGTCATATACCTCCCGTTCTTGCAGCGGGTGTTTCAGACGGAAGCGCTTGGCCTCTGGGATCTGTTGGTGCTGATATGTATTGCGAGTACTGTGCTGTGGGCTGATGAGGTGAGGAAGTGGCTTGTTAGACGCAAGGCTTATGGACACATGCCGGCTGTTGGATATTCAGCTAATGTATGATCTATGCATTTTGCATCCCCTGTCTGTTGGTAGCGTACTGTAGGTCGGCATTTAGTGGGTGGTATATCACTGATCTAGTAATTGATCGTATTGTGCCGAGAAATGTATATTATTATTAATCTTGTTAATCAAAAACTATATTCTCGTTCTAAGCAACAACCACCTCACTGCTGTTAGGCAGCAGGTATATATACACATAGCTAGCTGCCACTGGAACTACTGTCATATACCTAGTAGTGGATTGTTATACCACGAAATTGCTAGCCTGAAAACGGGGCTACTGTAGAACGATATTTTACACAGGCCGGCCTGAGAAACATTGAATTGTGACAGGGCACTAATTGCTCTAAGACGGCATCATAAGGTGTTTTCTGGCAAGAGGGTTTTCTGGTTGCTGAGCTTGTTATGTGTGAGAATGTAATTGGATTGCAAGAGGGAGGGGAGGGAGACGAAGAAGAACTTTTTGTCATAAAAGTGCAATAGCTATTTCAATGCACATGGTCAATGAACAGGTATGTCATCTTTGGCCAGAGTGTATCTCTAAAACCTCCTCGTCAATGGTGCCGGTTTGTTACCCAGTGCATCATCAATTTCCTTCAAGATCTCTGGCGTCAATTTGTCGAGATAGTCTAGTGCTTTTACAGTCTTCCCAATCTGTTCGACCTTGCTGGCGCCGGTGATAGCAGAGCTGACGTGCGGGTTCTTGATAACCCAAGCCATAGCCAGTGTCGCTGTGTCAGTGCCTAGCTTCTCGGCGATGGGCTTGAGTTTCTTGGTTGCCTCGATATCTTTCTGCCATTGTTCGTCGCCGAAGTTTTTTGCTTTGTTGGAGCTGAATGCGTCCTTTGCGGTTGCGTATCTGCTGTCGTCGGGCATGCCGTCGTTGTATTTGCCTGTTAAGATGCCGGTTTTTAGGGGGCTGAAGATGGTTAAGCCGAGGCCGTAGTTTTCGTAGAGGAGAGAGAATTCTCGCTCGACCTTTTCGCGGGCGAGGAGGTTGTATTGTGGTTGCTCCATGACTGGACCGATGAGGTGGAGACGCTCGGCGACTGCCCAGGCCATGGCGATTTCCTCGGAGTTCCATTCTGAGGTTCCCCAGTAGAAGGTCTTGCCGGTGTTGATTAGGTGGTTCATTGCGCGGACAGTTTCCTCCATGGGGGTGTTACGATCTGGACGATGGCAATAGAGAAGGTCGACATAGTCGAGTTGCAGGCGGTCGAGGGCAGCATTTGTGCCTTCGATTAAGTGCTTGCGAGAAAGGCCACCGTTGTTCACCGGGTTATCGCCGAAAGCACTACCCTGGATTTATGTGAGCTTTTTGAAGTACGGGATGGAAGTGAATGGAGAGAACTTACCCAGTAAATCTTGGTAGAGATGACAAGATCGTTGCGTTTCCAGCCGAATTTCTTGATGGCTTGACCCATGACAAGCTCAGATTTACCACCTGCATAGGCCTCTGCGCAATCAAAGAAATTGATTCCAGCATCGTAAGCAGCCTTCATGCAATCGAAGGCTATTTGGTCACCTACATGGCCACCATAGGTGACCCAGCCTCCAAGTGAGATCACTGAGACTTGTAGACCTGAGCGACCGAGGAAGCGATATTGCATTTTGGGAAGTTGTTCTGTTGAACCCATGCTGAGGACGCTGCGTAGAAGTGGAGGTATCTGGTATCTATTTGGGTTTGGGAAGAAAAGTGACCTGCTGTCTATATAGTAGTATCAAACAGTCAAGAAGACAAAAAGCTTACAGTAGATGTTAGGATAGTACAATACTCGTAGTGGGATAGTGGCAGCTCTACATGAAAACCTACCCACATACTTGGTAACGTTCCCGTCATGATGTATGGAGGCACAGTGAGATCATATTGAGCGGCTGAAAACACGGTTGACCTGATGAGGAAGGTAGCGGCACAGGGACGAAAGATAAAATGCGGAGGCTACCATCCAGTGCATCGCGGTGAATATTGCAAGAAGACTTCTCGGACACGTCTTTTCACCGTGTGTATGCTTCACAAGTGCATACAGTTTGAAGCAGAGATCGTTCTAGCAATGGTACATAGGGATAGTTCGATGAGTACCAAGTACGTACCCCGGAAACACTTCTGAGCTCGAGTTGAGCCGTTGCGCTAATCCTCAATAGTCAAGTCTTCGTAATTTCAATCACGTGAGATTGCTCCTACTATGGTCGCTCTTGGCGCTGTCTTTCGGCCGCACAGAAACTGCGCTGGACTGGCGTGGTCGCGAACTTTTTGACAGCCTTGATACACTCAATTTCCAACCTCTGTCCACACCACCTACGGTCATCTCTATACCTCATCGTCAAACATGGCCGAACAACTCATCCACCGAGGTACTTTGGAGGGTCACTCCGGCTGGGTCACCAGTCTTGCGACCAGCTTGGAGAAGTTAGTTGCACTACTAGGCGTGAAGAGCACGGACACGAGCTAACTGGTCACTTTAGCCCTAACATGCTTCTTTCCGCATCTCGAGACAAGACCTTGATCATCTGGAATCTGACTCGAGACGAGACGGCCTACGGTTACCCTAAGCGATCGCTACACGGTCACTCGCACATCGTATCCGACTGTGTGATATCATCCGACGGTGCTTACGCGCTATCTGCCTCCTGGGACAAGACTCTTCGTCTCTGGGAGCTGTCGACCGGCAACACAACTCGAACCTTTGTCGGCCACACCAACGACGTCCTCTCCGTTTCCTTCTCTGCAGACAACCGACAGATCGTTTCCGGATCGCGAGACCGAACAATTAAGCTGTGGAACACATTGGGAGACTGCAAGTTCACAATCACCGATAAAGGCCACACTGAATGGGTCTCCTGCGTTCGATTCTCTCCTAACCCACAAAACCCGATCATTGTCAGCTGCGGATGGGACAAGCTTGTCAAGGTATGCCTATTCAAGATTCTTACACTGCCGAAGATGATTTGGAGAATTTTTAAAGTATTTGCTACTTCAGAGCTGCAAAAGCTATGAGACAAACATTCACCGGCGGACTGAGGCACATTATCACAAGATTTGTATGATCATGGCTCGAATAAAGGCTAACAGTATACTTAGGTCTGGGAACTTGCTTCATGCCGAATCCAAACTGACCACATTGGCCACACTGGCTACATCAACACCGTGACTATCTCCCCCGATGGCTCGCTCTGTGCGTCGGGTGGTAAGGACGGTACAACCATGCTTTGGGATCTTAACGAGTCCAAGCACCTCTACTCTCTTCAAGCTGGTGACGAGATCCACGCCCTTGTATTCTCTCCTAACCGATACTGGCTCTGCGCCGCTACCGCCTCTTCCATCGCCATCTTTGATCTGGAGAAGAAGACCAAGGTCGACGAGCTCAAGCCCGATTTCTTGAACAATAACACTGGCAAGAAAACTCGGGATCCTGAATGTGTGTCGCTTGCTTGGTCTGCTGATGGCCAGACTCTATTCTCTGGTTATACCGATAACAAGATTCGTGCCTGGGGTGTAATGTCGAGGGCATAGGTGATGAGCAGTTTGATAAGGACGACTACTACATGAAAGTCCCTCCACTATGGATTGCAGCATTTGAGTACGACGGCCACGCAGATGGAGATGCATGAAGGATTACTGTTACAGAAATAGCGCATGAAAACCGCGTCGTTTGTTAACAAGACTGCGCCGGGTTCGAATGGATACCAAGGCCATACTTCGAGAAACTCATGAGCAATGAGTAATGATCAATACAATTCCAAGTTCAGATGTACGAAAGTGTTGTCCGTTGTTGTTGTTGTATGACGTCCGTGAAGCATGTGTTGTGGTACCAGCGTTGATTTTATGTTCACAATGCGCGTTGATTTTCTAGTCGTGTATTTCAGAGATACGTCGATCGACGATTGTAGGACAGAATCGGTGTTTACAGTATAGGTAGGTCTAGAACTAGTCGCAGCCGGCACACTTTGTCAATAAGGGCAATTGATAGGCATGAGCAGGGATGCTCAGTGACGAACAGGGCCGTCGGAAGCTGCGAAATAGCCGTGCAAAAAGGTCTCGCACAAAATTCCCCGTACCTCTGCCATGTGGCCACCCTTGATACCCATCAAGGTCCATGTCACTCGATTTGTTACCGTCCCAGCCGGCTCATCCTGCACGCGTTATACCCCATTCTCTCCATGGGTTTTTTCATCCGTGACATCAAAGATCGAGCACTACGCTGTTCACTCAAGAGACTCGAAAGTAACCAGAACTAATACCGGTAAAGAACTCAATTGCAAACCCCTGTAGGGGAACCCTAGTTCACTCATTTAGTGGCTAACAGTACCGCCACGCGTCAGTGACTGAATCTCGACTTCATCATGCGATATACACAACGTGCTTTGCAGGCGGAGCTTCGTTGCTTCTAAAGCGACTTCATCGATTTGGGATGGCCATCAACCTCAACTGGATTAAAGGTCCTGTTCCCCAAGGACTTACCGATTTTCAACGATTGATCAGAGACGCCAATTGGTCTGATACTGCTGTAGGCCCAATTGAGTCATGGCCTCAAGAGCTTCGCCAGACGTTTCGGCTCGCCATGGCCGACAACAGTCCCGTTGTCATATACTGGGGACCGCAGAGGATTATGATTTACAATGAAGCACATATTCCTCTGATAGGTGAGAAACACCCAACCTTCCTTGGTATGAAGGCTGCGGATGCATTTCCTGAATTCTGGGACTACTTTGAGACTGTTATCGAAGAGCAAACTAGAACTGGACAAGCTGTTTCTCAAATGGCATCACGGCTTCTTATGGTTAGGCATGGCTTTCTGGAGGAGACGTATTTTGATTGGAAATTGATTCCCATCATTGATGACGACGGTCTCGTGCTGGGCTCATACAGCATGCCTATCGAGCGGACTCAAGATGTGATTGGCCTCCGAAGAAATATGTGCGTTCAGCATCTATCTCAAGAGCTGGCACTTGCCAACACGATGGCAGACTTCGTGAATATTACCGTCGAGGGCTTGACTAGGAACGAAAAAGATATTCCATTCGCTGTCCTCTACTCGCAAGATCTCGTACCACAGCCGGGTGTTACACATACGAACTTGCATTACCATGTCGTCGGCACAGTCGCCGTGCCATCACAACACATGCTACAGAACCACCATGTCAACCTGGATCATGCAGATGATGTTTTTACAAGGGCAATGCGTGAGGCGATCAACTCACGGCAGACTGTCATCTTCCAAGATGACTCCTTAGAAACGGCAAAGTATTTTGCCGACATCGACTGGAAAGGATCAGACACACCTTCAAAGCAGTTTGCAGTCTTGCCTATTGCCTACAACGCTGGAACCCCAGCTATTCTCATTGTTGGCATTAACCCCTATAGGCGGTACAATACTTGGTACCAAAACTTTTTACAGATGATGGCCGATGTCCTGATCACTCAACATTCCAAAATTCGTCTCTCTGAGGAACTGAGGTATCGCGTTAGTGTTGCCAAGCAAGCATTACAAGACTTTGAGAAGAGCGAGACACGCTTTGCTCGTTTTGCAAGCCGTTCTGTCATCGGACTTGCGGTTACTGATCTAACCGGCAAGGTCATATATGCTAATGATGCATGGTTTAACTTTTCTGGACTTACTCCAGATCAACTTGATGCCGCCAGCTGGCAAAATAGTATCCACGACGATGACCTTCCCCGTCTACAAGAGTGGTGGCACAAAGTTGCCGTGCTGAAACAAAATGGATCGATCCAACTCCGATCAAAGACCCCGTACAAGTGTGGTCATATGGAACTACCTAACCGCACAGTGCTCTGTGCCGCATATGCCGATGTTGACGAAGATGGAATCGAAACCATTATGGGGCTATTAGTCGATATTTCAGAGCAAGTGTGGATTCAGGGACAATTACTCGAACGGTCGCGTGAACTCGAGTTATCAGAGAAGAAGTATCGCAACTTCGCCGAGCATGCACCTCTGGGAATTGTTCGGACCGACAAGAATGGATATGTGATTTTTGGAAACGATGCCTGGCACAGGTGTTACGATTTTAAGAAGGGTAATGTACCTGATCCTCAGCCATGGCTCGCTCACCTCCACTCAGATGATGTGCAGAAGTGTAGGGATTTCTTTCAAGACCTCAAAATCTCTAAACAGGCTCGGTCACTCGAGTTAAGGCTGAACCGAAGATACCAGATAACTGAAGGGGATAGGCTTGTTGAAGGGGATGCTTGGATACTAGCGACGGGTGTTGCAGAATGGACAGAAGATGACAAAGTTGATTATATTGACTTTTGGGTCACAGAAATTAGCGGTCAGAAGATGGCTGCCACGGTCCTGACCGACAAGATGGAGGAAGCAATCCGTAATAGGACCCAGCAGGAACGCTTTATTGACATGATCAGCCACGAAATCAGAAACCCTTTGTCTGCTGTCCTCCATTGCGGAGAAGAAATTGTCGAGTCAATGAAGCAGTGCTTAATGACCATGGACGGTAAGACGTCAACAGAAACCTTGGTGGCTGACAAGCGTGATCCTGATATCGAGGACATGGAGAAAATGATCACTAGCGCACTCGATGCTGCCAACACAATTATGTATTGTGTACAGCACCAGAAACAGATCGTGGATGATGTATTAACACTTTCGAAGCTCGATTCCGAGTTGCTGGTAGTGTCACCGATACCTCTTCAACCCATGGACTTGATGCGTTCGTGTGTTAAAATTTTCGAACCAGAACTTAGAGCTTCCGACATCGACCTCAACCTTCACGCAGATGACTCCCTGGCCAGACATGGGATCGGGTGGATACTGCTTGATCCCAACAGATTCTCGCAAATACTTATCAACCTCATCACCAATGCGATTAAATTCACAAGAGCATCATCCACTCGTAGAATTGACATCAAAATTTCCGCACACACAGAACGACCACGCACCCAGCAGGAAGTCGAATTTGTGCCGCCGCGTTTCCGTGAACTTCAAAGAAAGCCATCATATACACAGACGGCGAATATACAAGCAGACAACAAGTTATACCTTCGGTGCTCCGTGTCCGATACCGGTAAAGGTCTGACGGCTGACGAGAAAAAACTACTCTTCAAGCGGTTTGCTCAAGCATCACCCAAGACAGAAGTATCATATGGAGGAAGCGGTCTAGGACTGTTTATCTCCCGCCAAATCACCGAAATGTTGGGCGGTGAAATTGGAGTCGGCTCATCACCCTCCAACGGCTGCGTATTCGCCTTCTATGTCGGGACGACGAGAATCGACCAACCCGAAAATCTAAAAGACATACCCAGAGCCCGATCATCACCAGCCGTAAGAGCAACAGACATCCCCATGGCCCTAACACCCGAATCACCAAAGAAACTTCCCAGCAGAATGAAACAGCCCAACAAAAAACCAACCATCCCCGAATCCCGCAAAGCCCTCGTCGTCGAAGACAACCTCGTAAACCAAAAAGTCCTCTGCAAGCAACTCCGCAACCGTGGCTTCGAAGTCGAAGCCACAAACCACGGCAAAGAAGCCCTGGAAGCCCTGGA
The DNA here is from genome assembly GCA_022813445.1 of Neophaeococcomyces aloes. NCBI lineage: Eukaryota > Fungi > Ascomycota > Eurotiomycetes > Chaetothyriales > Neophaeococcomyces > Neophaeococcomyces aloes. The sequence continues at coordinate 187,400 of JAKLMK010000019.1, forward strand.
GAGAGCGCGAATAGCAACAAACACAGGTAAAGCTTTTGATGTCTGTTTATGTGACATTGAGATGCCCATAATGGATGGCATCGAATGCGTGAAAGAAGTACGCAGGCTAGAAGATACGGGCCATTTTCCGGCGAGGATACCTATTATTGGAGTTACGGCGAATGTGAGGAGTAAGCAGGTTGATGCTGCGCTTGAGGCGGGTATGGATGGGATTACGACGAAGCCGTATCGGATTGATGAGCTTATTGCGCATATTGATCGGTTATGTCCTGTTCTTCAAGCTGATGGAGGAGGCTGAATATTGAAATACACTAAGGAGTTTAGTTGGGGTGGTGCGTTTGTACAGATTTATTAACGCTCTGGAAATGGAAATGGCGAAATCAGCCGCCGAAATTCCATCGATTGTCTTACCTCACTCTACTGTGGCACTTCTTTGATGCTATGTACATGTACTAATGCGGAGTAACACCACGTATCTCATTAGATTTGCACCATTCTACCTCGCCAAGTAGGTACTAGAGAGCAAACGCCCCGCTAAATGCTCAAACAAACGAAGTAACTAGAAGTCCCCTCCACAGAACCCATTTCGTCCACCGTCAAGTACCTAGCCTACCATATATACATATATAGGTTGTATATACGTACGCATATACTATGACTCAAAACGCACAGCATGCATTCGATCCCACCACGCAGCCTTCTTCTTCTTCCTCCTCCTCCTCCTCCTCCTCCTCCTCCTCCTCCTCCTCCTCCTCCTCCTCCTCCTCCCCCTCTGAACCACACCGAACACAAACGCAGCCTCGTTCACGCTCAGCGCGCCCCGGCGATACAGACTGGTGCTTCACTAGCTACAGTACATGTCTAAGTAGTACAACGTATATACGTAAATACGTGCGTACGTATGCATTCGGGTATAGTACGTACGGTATAGTATGTATGTGAGTGTGACCGCTCTTGAAACACGTATGGGGGCGGAAAAGAGATGTTGTTTACGTATGTAAGTAGATGAGGTGCGGTAAGATGAGATGAGATGAGACGAGCAGGAACAGGGCAGGAATAGGACGAGACGCATGACCAACCGACGGAAGGACAGGCTAGGCTTGGTTAATGTACTATTTATATACTTTACTTATCATGTCAGATGTTGTTATGTACAGTACTTACTTATGTACCTTTGCACCGATACATACCAACGACTTACCCCATAATCTCCTGATCCCCACATACAATCAGTACTCTTCCTCTTTCTCCTCTACTACGCACCTTACTCACAGCAACACATCCAACTCCCTACAAGCTCACGCTCACCACCTAGACTAATAACGCTCAGACACTTGAGAAGACTCCCGTCGTGCCCTAGCGGCGTACTCAACAAGCGCACGTTCAGGATTGTGAGCATTGCAATTTCTTCGAGATGAGTGCTCGGAGCGGATTGTGGTCGAGGTGGAGCGGGAGCGGGAGATGTGGTTTGGTTGGTGACGGTAGGAAGATGGAGGTGCAGTTGAAGATGAGTAGTGAGAAGTCGGATGGCTGGAGTCAGTTCTCGGACGTCGATGCTGGATTTGGCTAACGCTTGATTCAGGGTGGACTGTCGAAGGAGCTTGGGAGCGCGAGTGCGAGCGCGATCGGGATAGTGATGAGAGGTTCGTCTCTGTTAGGGAGGAACGTGGTGGTGAGCGGGAGCGGGCGTGGTGGGACTGGCTGTAGCGTGTACCGTGGGAAGACTCGATGGGTTGGAGATCGTGAAGGTGGCCGCTTGCGCGTGAGCTATGTTGATTGTTGTCGTTACCGTATCGGCTTGAGGTGTAGCGACTGACTTGGGAGCGATTGCTGTCCCGGTTAAATCTGGAGCGACTTTGGCCTGAGGCATGTGTACCAGCTTCGGAACCGTTACCACCAGCCGGCCAGTAGGGTTTCATGCCGTATTGCTCGGGGATACGTTCTTCGATGTTGTAGGAGTTTGACATGTTGGAGTAGGAGGGTGGCACGTTGGAGTGGGAGGACGATATGTTGGAGCAATAGGATGACATGCTAGATGGATTTGTTTTCAAGACCTGCTTGGAAGATTTAGATAGTTGGTGGTATGTTTGATGGCTTGAAGTTTGTATGTGGGCTGACTGTCGAGACTGCGATCGAGTTCTTTGTGGTGGGATTGGATATGATGTTCGGATGGCGGTCGAGTCCAGGATGGTGGCACCAGCATATATACAACTATAAAAGCTTATGTGTTGTAGACCACGGCTGTAGTTTCGTCAGTTTCCTTTGTAAGGCGAGATCCACCGATAGTCCAGTGTCCTTGTCACATCGCTTGGTGTTGTTCACAAATACTCGTCAGCTTTGTTCGTCAGCGACAATGGCTTCGCGAGTTACGCATGACTCGTTATGAGATACCATGTTGCTGGAAGTGATATTGCTTAGTGACCATACGTTGGAATGATGTATGATATAGAGTCGCTTATTCCGTGTTGGTGAGGCGAAGGCTTCTGTGGTTAAGCACAGGGTAAAGCTATGACCTCGAGATCGTCAACTTTGTATTCCTCAATGTCACTTGGTCGATTAAGCGCGTTGCTGATGAATAACAAAGAACGACCAAGAAAGAGCACCATCTCAGCATTCATCGTTTGGAGCTGACCTTCGCTGACGTTCAGTTCAACGCCATGTTGAATATTTGCTGAGCTTTCGAGTTGCATTGTGTTGATTAAAGCATCAATACTGTGAGCAACCTCCTTATCACGCATCTAGAACGAGCTTGTCTTATAAACACTTCAGACGTGAAACGTGATCCTTTAAATCGAGTAATTGTCTTGATATGTTGTGCGCTTGTTTAGGCCCTTTGAGTAGAGCAATGTATTCATCCTCGTTCTGGACAAGTGGCAGCATCCCCAACGAACACCAACCTTGCAAAGTTGATCCTTAAAAAGAAGTTTGTTTCCTTACAACTTCGCCGTGTCATCCCTCGGTTTTGGTGGCTCGACGCTGACCTTGTCATGCTGTCCAGTACAGAGTATGGCTCCCGTATCATGATCGCGTACAACAGCTTGCATACTGACCAGTCGTTTCCCGACACTAGTGATTGTGCATTCCACCCTCACAGTAATATCAGTAGGGACTGGCTTCAAGTATGTGACAGTTAGATTTCGACTGACACCTGGATACTTCCAGAAATTGTCACCGTTCTTGTTGCGAGAGGCAATGCAGGACAATGTAAAGGTAGTTGTGACATCGATGAGCATAGCAATTATGCCACCATGCATATTGCTTGTGGCATTCACCCAAGACTTGAGTACCGGAAGGGTGAAAACTGCCTTTGCGAGATGTGGAGGTTCATCTTTTCGAGGCTGATGCACTGCCGCGGATACTATAGTAAGATTTTTCACAACGTCGTTGTCTGCTGTCTTTTAAGAGTCAGTTACTTTGAAGTCTTAAGTGCGGTGACAACGAGTCCAAAGGAAGGACATGTATGTACCGTCTTTGCTTATGGATATTGGGTGTTATACCTGATCTTTGGTAGGGTCATGATAATAGGCCAACACCTTTTCTATTCTTTTCCTGACATCCGGCTCATCGAGGTCAAAGGACCAGGGGGCCATCTTGAATTGCTGACTGCTGACCGGTGTCCTGGAGGAGCTATCAAGATGTTCTTATCATGGTGCAATGTCTGGATTGGTGAGTTTACAAAGAGGTTAGCATCCTCGATGAAGGATAATGCTTGCTAAGCAATGCTGCCGCCGAGCCGAGGTACATGTATTCGCTTGTCAATACAGACAATCCATTACTGTACGACTAGGTAAGTAATTTATTAGGTCTTGCTAACTTCAGCTACGTACCTATGCAGTACAGTTGCTGTCATGAATCTCTACTTAACCAGTATGACACGTACGTGAGTATGAGACCAGCCGCCTGCTAATGAACTTGTACGGCAATTAAAATTAGACAATATCAATAGTACATGGCCTTTCAGGTATGGTCTAGGTCACAAGCTGAGCGAGAGGCTGTATCGTCCCAAGATTATTAACAACAACCGCTCCAGAACCATACATATACAGCCAATTATCGTACACACCCCAAATGGCCCTCCCATAGCCACAATCACGTTTGATTGCCATAGTGGCATCAGTGATGTTACAACTAGAAAGGCATATGTGCAATGAGTAGTAGACCATTGCTTTCACACTTGGGTAATGGTAGTTGTATAAATATTAGAAGTACCTCGATCAATGCTCCTGTAGATGACTGTAGCTGAACTTTATGGAAGCCACATAATTTGACGAGAGAGCCAGGTCGCTGATGGTCACTGTCGAGCTGAAACTTTAGCTTCTGGGAGGATTTTGTGATAGAGCTTTAGTATGAACTTAGTACGTATGCTGGTCGCATGATACTCACATTAAGAGACGGCAGCAAAGATTGTTACATCGAAATGAAGAGTGTGGGTGGATGACATGCAGAAAGTCGATAGTCGTGGCAAGCAGTTGGCGGTAAGAACAATTGTACTTTTATCCTGTAGCTATAAATAGATTCGTGGTTCTACAAGTATCAGCAGCTCTGATGTAGTATGTGTACATCTCTGTCTGTTGATAGTCTTTGGCGCAAGAGATGAAGCTGAAAATCAGTACTAACATCAACGTGGCTGAGGATCGAGATCTTACTACAGTAATTCTCATCTTGCCGTCTCTAGCACCTTCCAACCTTCTGCACCACCATCCCTTATCCATGAGTGCAAGAAAAGACCCTTCTACCTGTAATTCGGAAGAGGCTCTGGGAGTGGCCTGCATGAGTATGTGAAATTGGTCATGCAGATCCATATGATCAGTCCGTTGTTACACAAGACGTGAGTGCCAGCAATCAAAATTACCGAGTCGACTTCTGATCAGCATTAACTGGTGGCTATTCTCATCGAGCTCTCCTACTTGCTAGTGCGTTTGCGATACGTACATCTACACACGAGTGCTCTAGGGTGATTGATCAAGATATTCCAAAATTGACAGCACTATTCCACGGTCACATCGATGGGTGTACAGCTTCAACATAACGAAACGTTCCTCCACCCATGTTCCACGAGTTGCTACATTTTGCAGCCGCAGCGTCGATCGTCTACTCAATGCAGGTACTTACTTGCCATGGCGGAAAAGCGGACGAAGTCAACCCTCGGCGGCGGTTGTATGGTGTGTGGCCAGCAACAACTTGAAGTTCCAGATACCACAAACGTTCTAGCGTGGAAAGTTCGACCTTCCCTATTTTTATTGCGTCTATCTCCCCTCATTCCTTCTTTGATATCTCTTCTCTTTCGAACCACCAACGCCGTCGGCGACAACACCTTAAGCTAAAAGTTTGTCGCTGCATAATCTCCCATTACCTTAGGCTGTTCGTTAGCTCTCAACTTGTCTTGTGACGAACAATGGCTGCCTCATCTGCCGCATGTTCTAGACTCCTCGCTGCTATGGAATCAGCATAACTGCGAGGATGAATCCGGTTTACAAGACTCAGACGAATGGTTAAACTCATACGGTAACTACAACACAAATGCACTTTTAGAAGACGTCTCTTATTTGGATTGTTCATTTGGCGAGAGTGTATCGCCAACATTATCTTTGAACACCCCATTGCTGTGCAGTAATGGGACAACAAGGATTGAGTCACTCGAGCATGGCGGAAACCAGAAAACGACTTGTGTTGGACAAAATCAACCCTCAGTTCACTGGACTGATGCAATGCCAGCCGCTGCTCACTCGAGCTTCTTCGGGCTCGATGTCAACGTCAACGACAGCTTTGATAATTTTGCGCTGACTGCCGAGATGGTTGAACAAGCACAACAGAACCTTCAGAGCTGGGCTAACGTGACCTCAAAACCTGATTCACGAGCTTCAGCTATCTCAGAGAATGTCTCGGTGGGACCATCTCCTGCCAGGGAGACATCAGCTCCGCGCTCTCCATCTGTCGCCAAATCCAATGACTCAAAGGTCACGAAAACATTTCATTTCGTGGAGAACAGTGACAAGAAAACTGCTACTCGTATCCGAAACACTTTGGCGTCACGAAATCTTCGACAGAGCAAAGTCAACAGAATTGCACAGCTCGAAAAGGAATTAGAGAAACAGTTACAGGAGGCTGAGATGTGGCGGCAGCGAGCAATCACTGCAGGCTGGAAGGAGTAAAGGGACGTGGACAGCTGCCAAGTCGTGACCAGCAACAATTACAGAAAGCGCTCTTGCAGTGCACCTGCCTGATTTGCCCAGGCAATACAAGATCATTGTACTCAAACTTGTTTCATCTTGTGTTATTTGACATGTTCGCACTTGCCTTGTATGCCCGAGAACGTGGTCGCTCGCACAGTGCTTCTTGCCCCACGTATCCACTTAATTGTACGGAGCTTGGACGCCTTCTTCTGGCTGAATTCTCAATTACTACTCCTTCATGTTGTACAAAACAACACATCCGTCACCGATTGACCACATACAGTACATACGGACTAGTATGTACGCGAGTAACATGTCTTATGATCAAGCGTCGTTACATATCTGCTTGTCAATGCGCCGGCCGAGCTGCCTGACTCTGATTCAACTTCTTCCGGTTCATCGTATGTTTGATGGCACAACTGCTGTCGAACGTCTATGACTCAATTTCTTCATGGACACCATTCGCGGCTGTCGCGGCATGTCCGCTTTCTTATCGTTGCTAAAATTGGAGGTCCTGAAGTCAATTCACCATGTCTACCCGAATCAATGGTCGGTCTTCCCCACAGAGACTGCAACCCCGAGAACATCCACCCTCGGCAAAGTCCATTGATTGCCCGGACATCTTAAGACAACCGAACGTTCACAAAAGAGGTCGTTTCGACGTTCTTCCGGTCTATCCTTACTAATTTGCGGTGCAGCTTGCATTCAGTTCTTCCCACGTTCTCGTTCCAATTCAAAAATATCGTCAAAAAGTGAGGAACACATCAATTTGTATCCTTGCCGTCGCAAACATTAACTCGTCATTAAGGCAACTTGCCACACCGGAGCTGTCCGCCTTTCCATCTTTAGACTAGAGATATGGCGCCGTCAGTAGCAGAAACGCCTACAGCGACAGAAGCCAACAATGCTACTTTCAATGGTAGCAACGACCACCAAGAGTCTTTGTACAATGAGCTTGGTTGGCAAGTACAGGATGAGGATGGTTATCGAATTCTAGAAGAGCCTTATGGCACTCTTGCACCACTCCGAATAATCCACGTTGGTGCTGGTGCATCCGGAATTTGTTTTAGCAAGTTCTATGAAGACCAACTGATGTCTTCAAATGTGTCTTTACAATTGTACGAGAAAAACCACGAAGTTGGTGGCACATGGCTCGAGAATAGATATCCTGGATGCGCTTGTGATATTCCCAGCGCTTGCTACCAGTTTACATGGGCGCGCAATCCAAATTGGTCTCAATACTACTCAGAATCACCAGAGATCTGGAAATACTTCAAAGAGACAAGTGACAGATTCGGACTGGACAAATATATGAAGTTTCGACATGAAGTAGTAAAGGCCGAATGGAGGGAGGATGCTGGCCAGTGGGAAGTAACGATTCGAAACCTCCATGACGACTCAGAATTCACTGATACATGTCACGTACTCGTGAACGGGAACGGCATTCTCAACAATTGGAAGTGGCCTGATATCAAGAATCTCCACTCATTTCAGGGTGTCCTCGAGCACACAGCCAGGTATACCGAAGGTCGAGATCTGACTGGCAAGCGTGTCGCCGTAATAGGCATTGGTTCTTCAGGGATACAAATGATCTCAAAGATCGCTCCTCAGGTAAAGCAACTCTATGCCTGGGTCAGGAATCCAACCTGGATTACTGCTGGCTTTGCCCAGAAGTTTGCGGGTGAGAACGGTGCCAATTTTGAGTACTCTGCCAAACAGAAAAAGGCGTTCGAGGACAACCCGCAGCTGTTTATGAAATACAGCAAGATGATTGAAAGTGAACTGAATCAACGATTCAAGTTCATTTTAAAGAACACTGAGCCAGCAAAGGCAGCAAAAGAATTTGCCACTAACGAAATGAAAACCAAACTCGGTGGAAACGAAGCTCTGATGGACGCAATTATCCCCAAGAATTTCGGTGTAGGATGCAGAAGGCCGACGCCCGGGAATGGCTTCCTAGAGGCTCTCAATCGCGACAATGTCCATGTCTTCACAAATGGTGTTATGAGAGAGGTAACACCGAAAGGTTTCATTGATGCTGATGGAAACGAGGTTGAGGTGGACATAATCGTCTGTGCCACCGGCTTCAATACAAGCTGGATACCAAGGTATCCTGTAATCGGTGAGGACGGCAAGACTGTGGCCGAGCTATGGAAGGACCGTCCTGTTCCTTCATATCTCAGTCTTGCTGTTCCACATATGCCAAACTATTTCTTGATGGGTGGACCTTATGGCCCGCTTGGCCATGGTAGTTTCCTGCCCATTCTGGAAACTTTGGCGAACAACATCATTCAAGTTGTCAAGAAAATGCAGTCAGATCGCATCAAGAAAATCGTCCCTCGCGAAGATGTCGCGCGTGAATTTACCAACCATGCAGACCTATTCCTTAAGAGAACAGCTTGGATTGAGTCGTGCTCATCGTGGTTTCGTATGGGTAGGATTGATGGCCCTCTTCCAATGTTTCCAGGATCTCGACTTACATATCTTGAATTGCTTGGTACTCCAAGATTCGAGGACTACCATATCACCTATCAGAACAGCAAAAACAGGTTTGAGTTCCTAGGCAATGGTTTCCAGGTCCGAGAATTCGACGGCCGAGATCTGAGTTTCTATTTGGGCATACTCGAAGGGGTAGGAGACAAGCAGCTCGATTTGGAAGCCGAGCTAGCTGACGACATGGAGACTCTGATGCCACAAATCAAGGAGGCAGCACACACAGATGTTGAAGCAGTTGCCGGTCTGTCGTGATCCACCAGATATCTGCTACGTCGTGTGTGTCTGTCCACTGTTGTCCACTGGGTGTGCCGAAGAGACGAAACGACGAGCGTGAGAAGGTATCGATCTGTGCAGCCTAGGCCGTGGCGCACAGGTATTCCTCGATGGCATACTCGATGCCTACTACGTGTTGCTCTTCTTTCGGCACCGTTGACCGAAAAGTCACAGTGGACCAACAAGGACAACCAGCCAGCACGCAATCCCACGAAATCACGACCAGCTTTATTCAAGACATTTGGCATCACAAACATCCACTCAATTCTCCGCTATTCGGTTCGCATCTACGCGAGTTGTCGTCACTTCGACTATTCTCAGCTCGTGGCCAACCCTTCGAACTCGAACTTGGTATCAATACACAAGCATCCTCCCTGCTTGCCTGCAGCAACATAGCTCGCGCGACCCGATCTCGAGATTGGAACTGCCGATTGTACTGCAGCATGTACTCGCAGAGAGTATGACCCATGTACGGTGTACGCTCTATACCACAGCTGTCGATGTGAAGAACGCTATGGGTTCTGCTGCGGTTGTACTAGTACGTATGTACGTATTCATCAGTGTGCGGCGGAGGCATGGCAGATATACCTATGTATGCTTATATCCGTGGTATGAGGTTCAATTTATCTATTTCGAACAACGAGAGGGCGTGACGACGTTATAGCGAATGTGTGAGTTATGTTTATACAATAAGTACATTGTACATGAGGAATAGTTAAACTTGAAAATATTTATGTAGATTGGGTCCCAGCATTGCCGAACAAAAACGCATGGATTTTGTTCATCTGCTATGTAGGCAGACAGACGCGCTTATCATCATCAATCATGATCAAACGAATATAACGCCTTTATCTCTATGCTCATGTAACTACGTACGTACGTACGAACCGCTTGCCTCACAATCACAACTCATCATGTGAGTACGACGGCTCGTCATCTTCGTTGCCATAGTCAGGCATTCCTCCAGCGCCACCGGAGTACAACTTGCTTGTGATCGGGTAAGCAACATTGCTCAACTTCTCGCGCTGCTCCTCGAAATCCTCCTTCTCAGCTGTGGCGGCGTTCTCGTCAAGCCAGTCCGTAGCCTCCTTGATAGCTTCGAGCAGAGTCTCCTTGTCGTCTTCATCGATCTTGCCACCGAGACCTTCGTCGTCGTTGACTTGGTTCTTCAGCGAGACAGCGTAGTTCTCGAGAGCGTTTCGGCCTTCGATCTTCTCGCGCTGGGCTTTGTCTTCCTCGGCGAATTCCTCGGCTTCTTGGATCATTCGGTCGATTTCCTCGGGCGTAAGACGACCCTTGTCATTGGTGATGGTGATGGATTCGTATTTGCCGGTTCCTTTGTCGCCGGCGCTGACTTTGAGGATACCGTTTGCGTCGAGCTCGAATGAGACTTCGATTTGGGGGACACCTCGTGGGGCAGGTGGGATACCGGTAAGTTCGAATTTGCCGAGGAGGTTGTTGTCTTTGGTCATTGATCGTTCACCTTCGAAGACTTGGATCAGGACGACGGGTTGATTGTCAGCGGCTGTGCTGAAGATTTGAGCCTTCTTGGTTGGGACCACGGTGTTTCGGGGGATAAGCTTGGTCATGACGCCTCCGGTGGTTTCGATACCAAGGGTGAGAGGGTTGACATCCATCAAGACAAGTTCTTCTGTTCCGGACTCGCCAGCGAGCACACCGGCCTGCACGGCTGCACCATAGGCGACAGCCTCGTCAGGGTTAATACCCTTCGAAGCCTTCTTTCCACCAAAGTATTCCTCAATCATAGACTGAACCTTGGGAATTCGGGTAGAACCGCCGACGAGAACGATGTCATCAACGTCGGTCTTCTTGACCTTCGCATCCTTCAACACCTGTTCGACAGGCTTGAGAGTCTTCTTGAAGAGATCCATGTTCAATTCCTCGAACTTGGCACGAGTCAAAGTCTCGGAGAAGTCGTTGCCCTGGTGGAACGCTTCAATCTCGATTCGAGTAGACATTTGAGAGGAAAGTGTTCGCTTAGCCTTTTCGACTTCTCGCTTCAGTTTACCCATGGTCTTGAGATCCTTCTTGATGTCGACGTCGTTCTTCTTATTGTAGAGCTTGACAAAGTAGTCCATAACTCGCTGATCGAAATCTTCACCACCAAGATGGGTGTCACCAGCTGTTGCAAGGACCTCGAAGACACCCTCGTCAACGGAAAGGAGGGAAACATCAAAAGTACCACCACCGAGATCATAGACGATGATCTGTCGTTCCTTCTGGTCTTTGATCTTGTCAAGGCCGTACGCAATAGCGGCAGCGGTGGGTTCGTTCACAACACGAAGGACAGTCAGACCAGCAATTGTGCCTGCGTCTTTCGTGGCTTGACGTTGAGCGTCGTTGAAATACGCAGGAACCGTAACGACTGCATGTGTAACCTTCTTTCCGATGTATGCTTCAGCTACTTCCTTCATCTTTCCGAGAACCATAGCTGAAATTTCCTCAGGTGTGAATGTTCGGTCCTTGCCGGAAACCTCAACCTTGACGTTAGGCTTGCCATCTTTCTGAACAACGGCGAAAGGGAAGTTCTTAGAGTCTTTTTGGACGTCCTTGTCGTTGAACTTGCGACCGATCATTCGCCTGCGAAGATGTCAGTACAGACCTCAAAGCCAGGTAGATGCAACTTACTTGATATCAAAGACAGTCCTTGTTGGGTTGGCAGCATACTGGTTTTTCGCCGCATCACCAACTAACCGTTCCTCGTCCGTGAATGCCACATAAGACGGTGTTATTCGGTTTCCTTGGTCGTTTACAATGATTTCCACCTTTCCATTCTGCATCACACCGACACAGGAGTATGTTGTACCCAAATCAATGCCAATAACTGTGCCATAGTCCGATGTGCTGTCATTTAGAGGAGCCTGGTCTTGTGCTTGCACTCGACCTATCAGGGCCAATGGGCAGACAAATATGAGAAGGATATAGAATAGAGTAAGCCACTCAAATTTAGCAGCGCTTGAAGCGCCTCTTCGCGCCATGATTGCAGGTGGTTGTGCTCGATGGAGAGAAATATGCGTGGATATTCGTAGACTGAAGAGAAACCTTGAGAGACAGATGGGAGGAGTGAGCAGAGGGTAGCTCGAGAGAGGGTATGGCTTGAGAAAGAAATGTGGTGGACGTGGGAAAGATAATGCAACTTGTCTCTTTAAATTTATTAGACAGTGGCTATTTGCAGTTAATGACACCTAATCGATAAAACATTGCCAAGTGTCCAAAGAACACATTGCCACAACCAATCATTATCGATTCTTCTAGTGCCCTCCTGAATCATGCTTAGGTGGCCAGGGGTGAAACGCTAGGAGAGCATCAAACCACCCCTTTTTGATATCCTGACACCCGGTCAACGTCGGGGGGTGACAAAGTCCAGGACAGAGGTGGGACATCCTCTGAATAAGGCCAAGGTAGTTTGCGCACGAGAAAGTTGATTCATAACGCCGGACATGTGGCTTCTAATAATATCTACTGTAGAAAAGAGGAGAGTGTGATCATAAATGAAATTATATTCTAAGTGTTAGAGGAAATGTACACCAGGATTCGTACACTGTTATACATTTATATCTATACAATATGTGCCGTCCGTATCGACTAGATAAGTCTGGATTGGCATTGTCAACTTGAGCTTGGTGCATCACTGAGCTCGCTCGAATCAAGGTCGGATTTCTCACTAGGAGGAGGACTTTTGCCCTTCCTCTTCTTTGCTCCTTTGCCAGCAAAAACCCCAACTATGCTTTGCTGTCCTTTTTCTGCCTTTGCCAATTTTTTCCGTGTCTTTTCCGTCTTCTCTTGCTCTTTCTTCTCCTTCTCTGCCTGCCACTTTTCCATCTTCTCTCGTTCATCTTTACCTTGCTCTGCCAGATCGCTCTCAAGTTTCTGGAACTCGTCACTTTCGGGGTCCATGCCGATGAGACTTTCGAGTAACTTGATTTCTCGCGAGTAGACAGTCTTGTCGTCGATCGTTTTCTTCGGATTCTCAGGATCAGGACGTTCACATGGCGTCTCCAAAATTAATGGAATGTTCGTTAATCGTGGCTCATTCATCACATTGTGGAATGCTCGGAGGCCAAGAAATCCTAGTCCGATGTTCTGATGGAGGTCTTTCTTGCTTCCGAACATGCCTTTAGAGTCGTTGATGTGCATAGCTTTCAAATACTTCAATCCGACAGTTTCATCCAGTTCCTGAAATGTTTTTTGAAACGCTTGAGGTGTTCGCAAGTCATACCCTGCTGCAAAAGTATGACACGTGTCTATGCAAATTCCGACCCGCAACTGATACTCTGGCTTTATTTCTGCTATAATCTGTGCTAAGTCACTGAACCGTGAGCCGATGATTGTCTCTGTACCTGCCATGTTTTCAAGTAGTGGTACTACGGTGGTAGTTTCAGCTAGAGCCTTGTTCAAATTTGCTGCCACACGACTAATAGCTTCTTTGAGTGGTTCCTTGTTTGTTGCTCCTGGATGAAAGTTGTAGTACTTGATATTTAGCTCTTCGCATCGCTTCAAGTCGTTAACGAAATGGTCGTACGATTTCTGTGACTGTTCTTTCCCTTTGGCTGCCAGGTTGACCAAATAGCTTCCATGAGGAACAACATGCTGGGTTTGGTCGTATTTATGATGAGAACATGCCTGGACAAATGCATCTCTATTCTCTGGCTTGAGCTCTGGATTGTCCCACTTTCGCTGACTCTGCAAGAACATTGCGAACGCATTGCCCCCAATATGAACAACGTTGGTGATCGCATTCTCCACGCCCTTTGCTATACTGACATGTGCTCCAACGAACATGTTCAACCCTTTCGTTCGAGCTGCTAGAGGCATAGCTTCGGCCTCCTTTTCCTCCTTTGTCTTCCGTTTTCGCTTCGGCTTCACTTTCTCGTTTTTCTCATTAGGATCGGAGGATAATTCGGAATCAGAGACTTCGGCTTTCCCAGGCTGGGTAGCAGTACCATTTGTAGCTGGCTCACTGGCTGGTTTCGATGTCTTGTTCTTCTTGGGCACCCGTGAACCATCAAGCTCGCCTAAGCTGTTCTTTTCATTTGCAATATCTTTCCTAGCTCTCTTCTTTCGTGTCGTTGATAGTGAGGTGGTAGTGGCTTGTGTATCTTCATCCGTTGAACACACATCTTCAGCTTTCAACTTATGGCGACTTGGCTGCGGCACTGCATCGGGTTCCGGATCATCTCGTTTTCTCTTCCTCGGTGACTGTCTCACCACACCACCTGTTTTCTGTATTCTGGGCGGCATACGTTTGTGGAGTGTCACAGCAGGTGGGTGCGAACGCGGAGTGTACAGTGCGTACGTGTCACTGTTTCTTATCCCTAGCTCGTACCAGATGACGATCATTGGGGTCGGTACCTGCATCTCAGGGACGTGATCTAGCGGCCCCCACAGCTCTTTTGTTACTCCACTTCCACTTCGTGTTTAGTGCCCGCAGCCTGTGCGATTACCATTTCTTGCAACCTCATGCTCATGCTTATTGCACGAAGTAAGACTCGCATGAACTACTGCTGACTATGTGATTTGCTCGACTGTCATAGACAATATTGCAAATATTATGGCTGACTCAGAGGTACCGGACGAGGCAAATACTAGTGCTTCGTCGGCTGGCGAAAGTTCCGACTCTGAACCTGAATTGATGATCACGACGAGAGAACGGCGAAAGACAGCAGGGAACCGGTACAGCCAGATAGTCGCACAGGAAAAAGCCGACGATGACGATGACGATGACATTGCGCTGCTCTTTGCTGAGGCGGAAGGTGAAGACGAGGAGTTCAATTCAGATGAAGCCGACGATGAAGCAGACATGTCATCCTCCGACGATGACGACCAGGGACCGAATGCAGCGCCAGATGATATGGATGGCGAACAAGAGGTAGAAAAACAGGCAAAGGTTGAACGTCAGAAGAAGCGCAAAGCTGACATGGCTCTTACTACAATAAGTGCTATCAGGAAGAAGCCGAAGCTCGATCCTACATCATTACATCGTGCACCAGACAAGCCAAAGCCATCGAAGCGGAAGGAGCGTGTATCATGGATGCCAGATCAAGATGCTGCCCCAGGTCGAACATCACTTCGAAAGCAGACTGTAGCACATAGGGAAGAAATGCTGGAAAGACTCAAGGAGAGTGAGGAGCAAAGACTAAAGTATAAAGCACTACGAGAAGAAAAGGAGAGACAGAAACAGGCAGATGCCCCAAAAGAGATGACTCAAGCTGACCGACTTGCTGAAGCCGAACGGATAGAGAGGAAGAACGCCAAGAGTCTCAATAGATGGGAGACCATGGAAAGACGAAGAGCCGAGGAACAAGCTGCCAGATTGGCCGCGTTGAAAGATAGGAAGCTGGAAGGCGCTGTAATCACGTTTTACAGCTCAATACATACCTATCGTGGTGCTAAGGTTGAACGTCTCAGTCCTGGCCCTAGCGGTACAGACGATATGCAGGCAAGGAAGAAGGTTCCTAAGCCTAGACATCTGAAGCCCTTGGTTGGGACTCCGCTAGCAACAGGATCCGGTGTATTGGTGCAGTCTCCCTTGACTAATATTGCATCCACTACCCCACGGCCACCCAATATCAACATACCTATCACTCCTTCACCAATCACACCTAGAGCTCACGAACCTCAGTCGGGCAACGAAAGTTGGCTTGCGGGCATACATGAATTTGCCACGATGCCTCTGAGCTCTGGTAACCAAACACCGCAAGGGGCTCAAGGACAGAGTCCTAAACGTCTTGAGCACGAACAATCCAAGGGTGAAGCCAACCCTCAGCAAGTCGTGGCAACACAACCAGTCACAAGTTCGGGATTAGAGGTGGCGAATGCTGGGAGCGAAACTGTAAACCCACCACCATCCAGTATTGTGACGATTGAGCGACAAAGTGACGGAACGATCCAGCATCCTCCGCATGTACCGCCGTCTTCCACTCCAGCTACACAACCACTGCCTACTCCAACTGTTCCTGCACAAACAGAAGCCCACGCAACAATCTCGCACCCACCCAGCTCGCAACCTCCAAACCCTCCAACGACATCAATTCTAGCTGCCCCTCCCCCACAGCAGTCCGAACAACCAATCCCCCTTCCACCCCCAGTCATCGAAGTCCTATCAACCCGCAACCTCCTCATCCTCTCCAACCCCGAAGACCTAACCACAGAAGCAACACAAGCATACAACTTCCTCCTCACCAAAAAGACGACCAAACCACCCAAACCAACGCGCCAAACCACCGAGCTATGTACCATCACAGGCCTCCCAGCAAAATACCGAGATCCAACATCTGGACTAGGATATGCCAACGTAGCTGCGTTCAAGAAGCTGAGACTGGTCCAGCGGCACGGGTTTCAGTGGAGTAGTATGCTTGGCTGTTATGTTGGGCGAGCGGAGGGGCATGCTGCAAGGGGGGTGCCGGAGGGGTTTTTGGGGTGATATTGAGATATGTTGGTTGGATAGATATCTAATCTATCTTCGAAATTTGTCCTGACAAAAAGAAGATCTCATAATTCCATGGTTTGTTTCTGACGGCATCGTTGGACTTCTTGTACGGGAACATGCTAGATGCTAGTAATCGTGATCGTAGTAGCTAACATTCGTTATATACTTAGGTAAGCTACTTAGAGAATGGGGGTTGATATGTTACTGTGACAGCTGATATGGATTTCGCGTACATTAACTAAACACTGAGGTACAGTAACGATGAAGGAAGAGCGATGGTACTGTAGGGTAGATTTGCTACCTACTATCTATCCTCTAAACACCAGACTTTTGGTTATTGCTGCGGCTCGACCGTACTGTAACTCACCAGTAGGCGAACAACGACGAGTGTTAGTTACTACTACTTAGGTACTTCCCATCTCTCCAGTCAAGACCACTGTGCATATTCTCAAAACAGAGAAGGCAGCACCTTCGTACCCTCAGTGACTGCACCCTGCAATTTTGTTGTATCCAGACCCAATGCTTGCAGGACAGTTGGTCCAACCTGCGTTGTGTTCACGACGTCGGCAACCACGGTTTTCTTCAACATCGGATTGCTTACAAAGCAAGCAACATGTCGATCATCATCGCTCAGACCTCCGTGTTCCGCAACCTTGGTTTTGGAGGTAGTGTAGATGACGCCGAGGTTGACACGCACGATGATATCTGGGACACGAGCTGAAGTTAGGGGGTTGCCGAATCCTTGCGCGATCAAAGCTTGACCGTAGATGACCTCTGCGATGCCGAGTTTTGTGGCATTGCCCTGGAGATTGGCGGCTGCTTGAGGGATATCGGCCGTGTTGTTCAGCCAGATGAGAGCGACGTCGTCGGATGTGATGAAGGCTGTTGGGACGCCGGTGTGGTTCATAAGGAGGTCGGGGTCGATCTTATTGAGGAGCGCCTTGTTGATTGGTGCTTGACCGTGCTTGCCAGCCACGACGATCAAAGTTTGCTGTAGGAGATTTTTGCTCGTCAACTTGGAGACGATCTGACCAATGGAGGTATCGACAAAGTCTAGTGCTTGGATGATAGCAGTGCTGAGTGAAAGATCTGCATTGTAACCAGCAGTCTTCTGAGCTACGCTTACAGCCTGGAAGTTACCACCCATCAGTGACGGCATTTGGCCAGATGTGAGCGAACCGTATGTGGAGTTGACAGGGGTAATGCCGTCAATCCAGTCAAGCCAGGCTGCGACGTGAAGTGAATCGTAAGCGATTGTGGCATTGACGGTATTGGCAACAGCAGCAATCTCTGGGAAATAGCCCGTGGTCAAACCTGTACCACTTGGTCCGGTGACAATATCGTATGCAGGATGCTTATCAGTATAGGCTGTTTGCAAGCCTGAGCTATGGATTACCTCGAAGACTGTGTTGACCAAGAGACGTTGGTGTGGGTAAACTGCTGTGCACTTGCCATTGACAATAGCCATTGGCAGGTTTGACGGGTCAATCCCGCCCGACCAGAGCAAGGTAGAGTTGTAATCGATGCTTTCGTCGTACACAACTTCAGATCCTATGGGGCCTTTGCAGTTGCTTCCAGGAGCGTAATAAGTCCAGTCCCATACATCATCGTACCAGATGCCAGTAGTCCGGGGTGAAGCTCCTGTATACTGAGCCATGGTTCCGGGGAAAGAGTCTGAAGGCTTAAATTCATGTCAGCTTCTGTCAAGTTTGTTTGTGAGAGAGACATACGGCGGAAGTATAGCAATTCTGGTATTCAACACCGGTGTTCAGTAGAGCCGCAATTGCGGATTGAGGCTTCAATGCCACATATTTGTCAACATCGCTGCCGTGTAGACCGTCAACGCTCAAGGTGATGACATGTGTGTAGGGATTCCACTGGCCCCATGTCGGTGTGGCAGATACTGTGCGAGTAAGTAGCAGGACGCCAAACAAGCACTCCAATGAATTCATTCTGTCCATGATTTTGAGCTCGGATCGTCCAGTCAATTGCTTAAGGTGGGATGTAGTAGCATGAATGAATCGCATTCCAAGCTCTTGCTTTTATATGAAGCTCATAGCTCAGCATTGTAGCTTGACTTGCCAGACGATGAGCTTGGTTGGGCTATCTTGTCCATACTTGACCTTAGTCCCAAACCAACAGCTTGACTGCAAAACCACGAAGCAGAAGCACGAAGCAGAACACGTGCCTGTGATCTGGGAAGCTCAGTGGCAGTGGCATTTGCATTTGCAAGCGGCTTTAGATGTATGTACCTAATGTAGCATGGTTTTCAGGAACGTGCAAGCTGGAGTCAGGGCAAGGTTTGACCGAGTGACGGTCTCAACAGTAGTTCGTACAGAAAACTTGCAAGTTCCGAATTGGATCTAACACAGTGCAAGCCACGTACGAACAGTTAGTCATTCGCGTGATCTTATTCGCCTAGCAGGAACGTTCGGTTAAGCAGCTTCCTAATGAACCACAGCGCCGCATATTCGAAGCTTGCAGGTCACTAAAAGAGCATATTGCAGCCGTCAGGCAATAGGCATACGTCATAAGGTACGGTATTCATTACTCCATCCTCTCAGACCTATTCCGACGCCAAGACTTATTAAGCATAATTGTTTAGTCGGTGACCAACAATTAACCATATTCACTACTCTACATCTATCTAAACTTGATAATCTTTCCATATTTAATACCTTACTTCTCAGTGGTGATACTGATACTGGTTGTGCCATACTTACGGACGATAAAGTGAGAAACACGTTTTGAGCAAGGAGAATTAATGCTCTCATTTCAACACATGTGAACTAAGAACCACAAATTAGCTAACAAGCAGGTGTCCGAATACCTTTCGGGAAGGTGGAATAATTGGATGGAGCATTCATTCGGCCACTCTTGAACTCTTAAGCTGCTTAAGATTGGGCGGGAAGTTGAGCACGTGTTTAATTCGTCCCTGAGCCTTACTTGGCAAATGCTGAGGCTGGGAGTTGGGCATTGAGAGTTGGGCGGTCCCAAGTCAAGTTCTATCGAGTTGCATCCCTCATTTCTTTCACAGGTACCTCCACCAATGTTGCAACTCATGAAAAGCTATCTCTCAAATCTTGCACTGCTTACTCAAATTTTGCGCAGCCCTCGCCATAAAAGGCGATGCTTGATGGAACTGAGCACTGTCCAGCATCTCAAAGATGTGATTAATCTTCCCTTCTTCATTGAATGTCAGTGTGAAGGCCGCATCTCCTGAAGAGACCCAGTCGCCTTCCTCCGAGTCCCTGAGCTCTGGTTTGACCTCGGTAGTTCCCTTTGTCCAAAGTGTTACTTGCTTGTCTGCCACAAGCGCTTCTATCGGCTTCAGATCAAGTCGTGAAAGTACGGATGCGAGGTATATCACCACACCAAGCCACTCGTCGTTTGACATATTTGGCGAGAACCCGAGAGATGCTGGGATGATAGTATGACGGCAGTCTGGTGTGCGTAGGGCGAGGTTGGCTTCGTTATCGAACGCGCTGATGGCGCTGAGCCACTTGAGGGCTGTAGCATGGTTCGCTGAAGTCGGGGAGTCGGTGTTCAAGGTTGTGGTTGTAGACATGTTGTTGATGACCTTGCGAGTGCTCAGCAACGATGTGGGTTGTTCTTGGATGTACTGTGAGGTCCATTGTCGATTCGGCATGAGCTTTCGCTCTTATGTACTCCTACACTCTACATAGTCCAGCGTTGTTACTGCTTCTACGTCTTGATTGCTTTATAAGCAACCCAGTATCAAACCTTGCTCATCTTTGCATGTCGGTGAGAGAATTCCCGATCCCGAGTGGATATAGCCATACAGGTCTCGGACTGGCAAGAATTAGGTAGGCGCATTAGTAAGACCACAAGTTGCCACGATTGTACAAGCCATTGACTTGCTCTAATCACATTCAAGATTCGGCATCTAGTATGGTAGTAACACTATGATGGGAACACGTTGAAGAAGAGACCACTTTGGATCCTGGTGTCAGCGACACATGAAACGAAGTGTGCCAAGGTTGACCACTGCATTGGTCGGTGGGCTGCCTGGCAAAAGTACCACCACCCGCTGCTCATCATGTTTGGGAACCACCGTAGGATTACGGGTACCCATACCTCACGAAACCGTCGCTGACTGTCCGGCTAATCCATGGTTAACACAGCGAAGCAACGAAACGTCCCAGTCTCAGGCTTATCAGTGGAGTGCTCCGTAGACCTCACATTGTTAGTTACACAGATATCCAAGGGCAGATAACCATTTCCCTACCAATCATCACACTTGCCTTGCTGTCTGTCCTATCTCACCTGTTCTATTTTAGCGGTGAGAGATGGCATGCATTTCCCAATGAATGAAGTGACTTGATTTGCACATCGTCCTGAATTTCTGCGTTTTTGAAACATGTCTTCTTGGTGATTGTGTCTAAAAGATTCCTGATATCATCACCGCCCAGCATGGCTGAGCGTTCTAGCTTATCACACAGCAGTCTTGCTAACAAGAAGAACCTTCTTGTTCCGAAAAGAACATCCTCCAACACTATACCTAGCATCAGCAAAGGCGCTTTACTAGGCTCTTCTCGTAAGGAGCGAGTGGTCTCAATGACCACTGAGCGCAAGTCAGAGTCAATGACCATCACGTTCCTCCAATACTGGTACTGCCGCTGGCTAACGTCCTGAAGAACTATAACTGACACATAGCGATTATATAGTGCCATGTGCGAGAACCAAATCACAACACCCTGCAGTTCACTCCTCTACTGTAGTGAAGCTTGCCATGACAAAGACTCAAAAAAGCCTCTTTCGGCAGCAATGATTACGTCCACGTCCAACTCACTTGATACGACGCCTACCTCTCCGCGTTCTATCCTCCAACCACGAACTCCAACTGGCGTGAGTCTCAACACCAACACCCATGACTCAAGAATACCTCCCGACAACCACTCCTTCAAACCCGATCTCGATCCAACCGAATGGAAACCCAAATCACGACCCAGCACCCGTCCAGCCTCGAGCCGGTACAACTCCGAGGCCTTCCGCTATCTCTCATCATTCCACCGTGTAATCAACAGAAACAATGATGAAGACCCAGCAGGTGAGATCAAGCTCGATATTCCAAGTATGTATAGTATTGCCGCAACTGCCCCTCAAACCCCAAGCTTAGGAAACACACCCACAACAACCGCAAGCTCAAGTTGGAGTTTGAGCACAAGTGCTGGTGCTGAAGTCGGAAACGGTGGGTATAGTTTCAATACCCGTCCGCTCATGCCGAGACATAATCGATGGTATTCCACGAGTTCGGTAGGTGGAAGTGGTCACGGTATTGACCTTGTTACGCCTCATGTTGCTCCGCCGCCAGATAACGACTATGTCAAGCGGGGGGTAATGTTGGATGGGAATAAGTCGAAGGGTGGACTTGATGCTTTCTTTGGTGGTATGGACTAGACTTGTGCTGTTCACGCCACGAGCTCAAAGCACACATCATGGGCCCCAGTGCAGCGCCATCCATAATCAGGCACAAACAAAGCAACGCCACTTACACCCGTGCTGCCACAAAGCATCCACCACAAGCCCATCAACACCACCATTCTAAACTCAATACCACAGCGGCCACACTGACCGCAGCCACTCATTTTCTGCAACTATTCAGCAGTATCCATCTTATCAAACACTCTTAGATAGCAATAGCAATAGCAGCGAAAGCAAGAGAATACACTATAAAAACATGACTTCCACCTTGTCCGCGTCAAGTCCCAACACGCTTTTTTATACATCGTATTGTACCTCATTCGCACGATACAACCCCCCTCGTAGCAACCCTCATAACCATTCCCGCAAACGCCACATCATTCCCCTTACCACAGTATCCCGCACCATCTCAAACCCCCTCCAACTGACTTCACATTCAAAGCCCCATCCCCAACAGGATCGACTCCACGTTCTCCTCAAACACAAAAGTGAGTCGTGAGAATCCCACACGAACGCATGCATATTCGATCATAAAGGCTCTTCTTCTTGCCTCTCTGTTTAAAAACATCAATTTCTCAATAATACCGGCCCTATTCTGTCCCTCTACTTGCACATAAGATCCATATCCTGTAACAGTAATAAAACACCACATGCGCCGCCCAACCAACAGCGTACAAATATATACGTTTCTACATACCTTCTGAAATCCCGGTTTTCGTATTCGCATTCGGCAAACACAACGCGAGATATGTATCGCAACATCACGTATATCTGATATACGTACTGCGATATTTTATGTCATCCAGAAGAGATGTTTTATTAGTTAAATCTATAACTACGTGTATGCCTCGAATGTTCGTGTTTCTTGTTATTCCTATACGTTACTTCGGAAATGATGTAGGCAAAACGGATAAGAACAGGGACAGGAACCTTTTCTTCCGTTTGCGTTTCTCGTGTTTAGCGCTCATCATCGACGACGCCTAGGAACACGTACTCAACTCTACGTATTTGAAGGGTTATTCTTATTCTTATTGTTAACTTAGAGGACGAATGGAGGGGAGCGTTCAACGATAACAATAGATTGATAGCTACATATGTATTGAATGTAACCACGTTCGTGCAGAAGGTCGCTACTTATGAAGCTATTTCGATTTTGCACCACCATGTTGCAAGCCACACGGTCCCGTAAAGACACAGTGAGCACTAAGATGGAATCGGCTGTGTCACAGGGACGGATCGCCGGAGGTCACACTGGTATTCGTAAACATCCTTGCCTACAGTGACAGCCTGCTTCTTCCTGTCCCTGCTCCTATCTTGCTTCTGGTCCTGCTCTTTATCAACCTCCAGCGTCGCGCGCGAGCGGCGCACCGCTCCATTTGCGCTGCCTGAACTAATATCGCTCAGAGGACTGCGTTCGTTTTTGCGGTCTCGTGCGCATTCTTGCGTTGTATCGATGTGTGGTAGAGTTCTTTGGGTGCTTGGAAGGTGCTGGACTTGACTGGTTGGTGATTGCTGTGCTTGGTCGGCCGTTCTGTCGTTGTTGGTGATATTTGGTTGGATGTTCTCTTTTCCTTTTGATTGTGCTTCTTCGAGGGTTGATGTGGAGGATGTTTGCTCCTGCAATGTTGCTGGTACTGCGGTTGCTGCGCCTGGGAGTCGAACGTCTTGTGCGCCGATTCTGGCTTTGAGATCTTCGAACATGACTTCCATGGGTGCGATGTATGCAACTCTCAATGCTGTGTTCCAGGCTAGGATGTGTCCGCACAGTTCTTGTTTTTCTTCATTGTAGACCCACGCTCCACTGTCGCCAGGAACTCCAACTCCACCATCGACGGTGAAGGACTGAGAGAACGATTTACGACCAGGAAGCTTGAGCAGGGACATGGCCTGTGAGATGACACCTGTGCGTCGACCGGATGTTCGTCCAATGCTCGTGACGCGCAGTTTAGGAAGGGATGTAAGTGGAGTGATAGCCGTCAGTGTTGGTTCGGACATCAGATTGGAAGAACCGGACATCTTTTTGGGTCTCCGCACATTACTCCTGCTGGAGGGTTTGCGGCCAGCAGCAACAGGAGGAGGAGCTTCGGGTTTTAGCCGCCGTTCGTTGATTCGGATTAGCGCCCAGTCTACCTCGTGCTTGAGATTACCCTTCATCACCCGCTTCAATCCACTGCTAGCATGTACAAGGCCGAAGGAATGCGAAATCAAATGCTCATAATCACGATCATCAAGATCATCACTGAAGAAGTTTTCTGGCACATCATCCCAGGCAGGCTGGGTGATACAAAAGTCTTCATCATCGAAGCGAGATGGGGAGATAGAGGATGTGTCTCCAACGCTGCCTGTCTCGTCTTCGGCCTCATCTGAAGAGTCTGAGGAGTGACCTGGATCGTCATCGTCTTCGAGGTCTGGAGCCTCATCGTCGTCGTCCAAGAAGAAGAACTCAGATCCATCTTCGTCCATAAGAGAGTAGTCAGGGCGAATTGTGGAGGTTTCGCTCTCGGCATCGGAGCCATAGTCGTCATCTTCATCGCTTGTATCAGCCAACTCTCGATCGTCTATGTCGAGCTTATCGAGTAGGCCTGGTAAGTCTTCGTCGGAGCCCATGAAACGGATGTCGGCATTCACTTCAGCAGGAACCGGTGCACTTGCTTTCGGAGCTGTTGATCGTTTTGGTGCGTCTGGACCAGCTCTGTGGTTGTTTGCTTCAACATCATCAGGGTCATCCAACATATGGTGCACTGTCATACCGTACGGCTGGCCATCAACCAGAATAGTACCACCAAACGAAACTGGTGGCAAATGCTGGTCGTTTGTGAATGCACCTATGCTAGCACCTGGACCTGGCCATGGTTGATATAGCTGCTCTCTTGTCTTCTCTGCTTTACTATCAATAGTCTCCGTATCGGCACCTGAGCGCCTAGCGTTTAGGTCACTCTTCCTGCGAATCTGACCGCTCCTTCTAACATCACCCGTGCACACAACCAAACCCCAACCGCTTTTGGGCTTGAACCGATTGCACAGTGTTTCCCGGACTCGAGCAGTGTCACGACACTGAACGCAGATGGTGGTCTTAGCTTTTTCTGGTGTGCTTCCAATCATCATCAAGCTGACGCTGCACGAATCCATTGAATCTTTCAGAGCATTCTTTAACATCTTGCTAAGTCGAGGCATCAGCATGTTGTTCCATGTCTCAAGGTGGTCTTGAGGTATGTCCAGATCAGGCCATTTCTTCAGCGCTTCGGCAGACTTCTGCTTCGGTACCTGGCTCGAAGTGCTTGCTTTCTTTGTAGGCTTTATTCGAGGTTGTGGCATCGAAAGAGGTGGACTTTTCAAGGCTGGACCCGGCGATGTGGCCAGTTTTGACTGCTGAGGACTGTCGAGTCGTTGAGAATGTATCAACGACTCGTAGGCTTCAATGTCAAGCTCAGAGGGTGGACCCTCTTCGTCAATGGCGCAGCATTTTCCGAGGTCTTCAACAATTTCGAGCAAGTACTCAGCTGCATCGACTGGAGAGACCTTGTCTTTCAATTCTTCAGGTGCATCCAAGCACATCTGCACCAATTTCATATATCTTGAACCACATTTGGACGCCAGCTTGGGCAAGTAGAACTTTCTCAGCCGGTCGTGGAATAAGGCCCGATCATACTTGGGTTTGTAAAATGCTGTCAATGGACGCCACAGACCAATCTCAAGAAGTATCAAGCCAACACTGAATACATCATGTGCAGGCACAACACCGTAGCCAGCCTCGTCCGCATCGACGTGGTGATATATAGTCGCAGACAGAGGTTGAGTAACACTTTGCTCGCCGACAAGCTTCTGCACAGGATGCAAGATGTATGGGCACCTCAGTGTTGTACCAAGCTTTGGATTGTCATTTTCTCGTAGAAACACGATGCTGGAAGGTTTGATGTGGCCATGACACGCATTATGCGCTAGATAGCTTGTAACACTCAATGCGATGTTGTATGCGAGCCGAAACTTGTTCTCAAGCGGCGGAAAGGACGTTTCGTTTTCGAGCGTGGCCTTGATACTAGTCGTCAGACTTTGACAAGTCTGAAGCGCAGTCGGATCACTCGGCGCAGGCAGAGCATAAACAAGTCCAAATCTTGAATTGGCGGCTGCCAACGTAAAGCCGAGCAGCTTCAGATGCCCATCCCAGGTCATGAGACCCTTTCCAGAAACGAGTTGCGCCAGTTCGTGCACTTGCCGGAAGGGATCGTCTTGAGCCATCGATGGACCAATAACAGGGAGGCTCGTCGCACGAGTGAGATCAACAAGGACATGGATTTGCATGCTGGGAAAGAAGTATACCGCCCTTTCCCGGATGGTGGTTGTGTTCTCTTTCGCTTCTTCGTAGGAGGGTGGTTCGGCCGCAGCATCAGGATCGTGCATCGGCTCAAGACGTGAAAAGTCGATATAGAGAGGGTGGTTGAGTATCTGCTGCGCGACCTGACTTGGTTTGTCCTTGCTGGTATCGAACGCTTCATCAATGCTGATATGTCTTGATAGTGGTGCTGGCATGGAGGGCTGTGCACTACTACTCTCAGCGTGTTTCTCCTTGCTCGTGGTTGAGGCGGCATGCTCATCTGGCTGTGTCTGGTCGAGCTGGTACAATAGATCGATGCTCTCTATCAATTTCTGTAACAGCTCAGACCCGGTAGTAAGTTCGTAATGTTTCCACTCCTCCGATTCCGTTGGTTTGCTCGTTCCACGAAACTTTTCTCTCCCGAGACCACCTCTCACACCACTCCATATGCCCCCTGTAGTAGAGCCACCTCCACGATGCTCCTTCCAGCGCCCAGGATGCTGCAGTTGTCCACTCTGTGCCAAGGTGCTCTGTATGTTCTCCATAATGCTGGCGACGACCTCACCTAGACCTGCTTGGTCGACTTTCTCATCGATGTCAACATCATGGTGGGATTCCTTGGATTTGGCGCTTCCGTTTCCAGCCTGTTTGTCGGCCCAATGCAGTCCCCATGCTAGTAAACGATCCTGCTGAAGTTGGAAGTCCTTCCTTAGGGCAACAACCTCGGGATCATTGTCAAATGGTGAATTGGTGGACGCATTGCGCACATCCCCTAGAGATAACTTGGCGTCGTTGTA
This sequence comes from Neophaeococcomyces aloes, assembly GCA_022813445.1. Lineage (NCBI taxonomy): Eukaryota > Fungi > Ascomycota > Eurotiomycetes > Chaetothyriales > Neophaeococcomyces > Neophaeococcomyces aloes. Next base: position 214,346 of record JAKLMK010000019.1, read on the forward strand.
AAGTTGTGTGAGAGCACGTCGGTTATGGGCCGCCCTGCCCAGAGGTCCTCGGTGATGCGGCCACTGCATAGTGGTCGCTGCTTACTGTGCGCGCAACAAGTTCGCTTCTCACCGAATCCAACACGACATCCACACTCTTGTTGTTTGACGACTTGGAGTTCTTTCTTCAAGTCATCGCACAAGGGACATTGATTTAATGGTGCTGTGTTGGCGTTATACAACGAAGTTGGAGAGTTTGGGGGCTGCATATGTCTACGAAACCCTGTCGCGGTCTTTGAGGTGAAGCCAAAATGCGGCTGCCTAAACCTTCGGGAACGGGACCAATCTCCGCCACCTGCAGGCAGCGCTAATTCCCCAGGCGCGTTTCATTTCTACTGGATTTTCACTGGTCGTGGCGTACATGGGGTGATGCATCTTACGAATCACTTGCTGGCACATGCTCAACAAGAATACCTACATATTGCAATTACAGATGTTCAATGCGATTCTGAAGAAGTTCGCGACTTGCGCCAGTGGCTGCAGAATTCACATGTTTGATACACGATATATGTTGTCTGTGCTGTCAACGTGTCCGTGACTGCTTGTCTTTGCAAAAAGGAAATCCATTCCACCGTAACCACGTACAAAACGCATAAAAGCAATCATCCTCTGCGCCAGTTCGTGATAACCATAAGCACCATAAGCATGTTACATGCTCGCATTCGTTTGTAGAAAATCCCAGATGAGTCGTTTGGGTAGGAGTACATGATATGGCCGAAGACCAATTCTCTAACCACCGAAACCGTACAAAGTTCGGCCTTGTCGCTTGAGAGCGTAGACGACGTCGAGGGATGTGACTGTCTTTCTCTTGGCGTGTTCCGTATAGGTGACAGCATCACGAATCACACTTTCGAGGAAACTCTTGAGAACACCTCGGGTCTCTTCGTAGATCATGGCGGAGATACCTAGTTGCAGGTCAGTATAGCTCGTGTCTTGTGAGAAGGTTTGCTTTACGCTTGACACCACCACGGCGAGCAAGACGTCGAATGGCTGGTTTGGTGATACCCTGGATATTGTCTCGAAGAATCTGTATTGCTTGTTAGTCGACGAGTTCGTGATGACAACAATATCGAATTTCTTACCTTGCGGTGTCGCTTGGCACCACCCTTGCCGAGACCCTTGCCACCTTTACCACCTGTGATAGTAGTCAGTGCACTGTTCAATATGGCGGCTGAATTGGTGGTGAGTTGAGCGCGTCAAACGCGTGATTAGACGCGTCATGAGGGGCATCGACGGTGATGAGGTCGATATTCATGGTCATTGGTATATTACTTACGTCCAGTCATGTTGATAGATGTGTAAGATTGATGGATATGTTTGAGAGGAAGTGTTGGTAGATGAAATGGATGGTATTGGTTGAGTAGTGGTGCAAGAGGTAAAGTGTAGAATGCAGAAAACACAAAGCAAGAAAGGTGGGAAAGATGCAGAAGAAGTGGGCGATTATATGAACAGGCAGTGGCGCAAAGGATCAATCAGGACAGCTGCGATCAGGCTGGCTTGGCGTCAAAAGCCAAGTGCAAAATCACTCTGAAATAACTCGCAGAAAGACATGTCAGAAATCAGCACCTCAAATCAATGATCAAAGTGACCAATCAAAACGCGTGTGAACGATTCATGTTCGCGATCACCAAGATAGAGTAAATTGATCACGTGAAAGCACCCCACCATCCACACGCGCATAATCGAATCGAGATATTTCATCATCATCAATTCATTTGTTGGGTTTGCTCGATAGCTACAATGATGGAAAAAGTAATTGAGCAACGTGCGTCTGTTGGCTTGTGCTGTCTGAAGTGCTGTAACGAGTTACGAGGCTCGAAATGTCTGTGTAGCAAGTCAAAATCGGGTATGGAGGAAGCAGAATAAGGAACAAAGTAACTCTGAGGTTGTTACAGGCAGAGTGACTGAAGCAAGACATCTAGCTTTTTATACAGGTAATGACCGCAGGCATGCACTAGGAAGAATTCTCCAGCCTAACACTATAACATATCTATGTGACCATTTGGCCTATACTGCGAATTACTATCTTGTTCTTGGCTGGACTCCTGGAGTCTTCAATGACTAGTATTACATTAAGTTCGCTCCCTGTCAATATCTGCCTTTGAGAACTCGCGGTGCAGTCCCGTCTGCGCCACAGAGCCAGTTATAGCAGCCTGGCCGACCTCTTTCAGGAAACCAAGAGTCGACACATCTTTCTTCCAGTACACAATATAGTTGGACTTGACCTCGATCAATGCCATTCTGGGGTCTTTATCTGTTCCATCATGCACACCATCCCCTAGGTCTCCAAACCAAGCACTGATAGCAGGACTATAGAGCTCCTTGATTCTCGGATCATCGTTTGCAATTGTGGTAGCCTTGCCGGAGATGGAGACCCAGTCCTGAGTCTTAAGATCTTGAACAGTGATCTGGACTTCCTTGTTGGAGGCAAGGTCATCGAATTTCTTGCTGTGCTTATTGGCGAGATACAGAATGTCCGGACCTTGACGTCTGGCAACACCCATAGAACGACCGACGAAGCCGACACCCTCGCGATATGTGTTGAGCATGGTCACATTCTTTCCATCAATGATAGCATACAAGTCTTTCCACTGGTCCTCCTTGGGTGTTTTATCGTCATATTGTTTAGCAACGGAGGGATCGGTCTTCGAGTTGACCTCTTCTGGCTTGAGTGATTCGGGCATCTTGCGGCTTTGGCAGTTTGAGAACGTTCGATAAGACGGGATGTTTAGTAGCTTGCTCGGAGCTTTCGTAGAGATACGAAGGGTGATTCTGAAGAGCGACATTGATGATAGGACTCAGGTACTGGGAGCTGGAGTGATATATGTTAATTTGCTGTGTCCTACCTTCCAGTTGCATGCACAAACGCTGTCATTATTGCATCTCTGACGTCTATTTGCGAGGGTCTGGTTCCCATGTGCTTATTTTGAGCTCTGGGCTCAGGTCATCGATGCCACTACACATGGAAATCACCGACTGAGAGTCAAACAGGAGCACTCTTGGATGACTGGTCCACGCGTCATTGGAGCGTGAATCTGAGATGACGACAAGATATTCGATCTCGGTATCAAAATGACCCGTAACGCGGCTGAGACATCTGGGAGGGGTGAACGAGGACACCACCAGAACCTCAAAGGTGTCAATGTTGTGAGTAGTAAGCAGAGTGTCCTCAGATATGAACACGTTTCTGCGGCGCCTTCGACTTATGACAGATCGACGCGCTCTGCTTGAATCGAGTGATGCGGCTACCACATGTCACTGAATTGAAAGCATTTGTGTTCCATGCGAGCAAGATAGGTAATAATGAGTTAATTCGACTGTCAAACATCGCACGAACACGCACTACACCACCCACAGATCAGTACTGGCTCAAGAGCGATGTCATCGGGCCCATGCCAGGAAAGATGAAAGGAGGAAGACTTGAGGGTGAATGGTAGTATGTTATTCCACTCTCTGATAGTCACGCTGCGGACCGACAGCCGAGGTGACATAAGCAAGACGTTCAAGCTTGTCAGGCTCGAGAGGCCTAGAATTCGACTGGGGAATGGTGCCTGGAGACACAGAGTCCGGTACTGATGATCACCCGGCAATGCTTCCTTACCTCCAATTTCCCCATTGCGACTGACTTACTTCCCAGTGCTTGGTTCCACATTCAGCCGCAGGAAGAATTGACCATGCATGAGATCAGGTGTCGTACTCGTAGATGTGTATACTTGCCTGTACCTCCTCCGATTTTGTGATCTCTACACATCTTTAGGGACGTTGAAGCATTGACTGCGACTGTGTCCGGAGGCACAGCATTCTACTCTCAGTTCCCCATTTCTCATGCGAACCGAGACCGACTATCCAACATGATCAGGTCGAAATTCTGACTCCCTTGACTATATAGCTACTTAACGATGAACGCATCCTGAGTACTGTGGACGGGACGCCTCTATCTCGCCGCTATGGATGGTCCTTCGACACCTGGCGCATTCATGGAATCCGTGCCGGCACCAACAAATGCAACTCCCCCAGATTCGAAACCGAACAGTCCAACAGGAGATCAGTCAGCAGTCAACCATGGGCCGTCAAAACTGCCTCCTTGTGATCAGTGTCGTCGAAGAGTCAGTAAAGACGCACTCTGCAGCACAGACAGACAACTGATCAGTACCAGAAAGTGAAGTGTCAACAAACCAATGATGGTTCTTGCGATCGGTGCGTACAATCCGCGCTGAACTGCACACGGGAAATACAAAGGAAGAAGAGAGGTCAAGCAACTCAATCTGCACGAAAGGATTGAATGCTGATACTGGCGTGCAGGCCCAAAGAAGGGTTCGGGTTCCGTGATCGCTAAATTACGTGGTGAAAGCGGGCAGATGCGAACACAAGAGACCGGCCTCCCCCCTTTCAATCTATCTTCCTTAGATATACACCTTCCTGGTATACGGGGCAGGGCCTACGCTAACGACAGTGCTACATCCTCGCCACTCGCCTCGCCACTCAACGCACAGTTTCCTGACTATGGTTCCGCACCAGACCTGACAAGCATGCCTCGATCTGTACCACTTGGCTTTGGTGATGATATTAGTCCACTCGGAAATGGGGGTTTTAGTCAAGGTGGTGTTGCATTTCCGTCGCCATGGCAAGTGTCAGATGATCAAGCACTTCTACAGTATTCATCACCAGTGTCGGCTAATGGATATGTGTCTGTCAATGAGCTTGCCCATCAAATCTTTCAAGAACCATCAATTCTCCCAGACTCGATGTCATATCAAAATTCCACTTCGTTCAGTCCTGCCATCGCCGGACCACGTTCAATCGATGCACTCTTGACAGGGTCCACACGTACAGCTACTTCTTCTGAAACTGGTACTAATACGAGCTCCCCACGAGCACCACATGGTCCAAAATATTTGTACCGTTCTGATTCTGGGCCATCGTCACAAGCAGAGCCGCGCCTGATGGCATTGGCTTCAGAAATTGGTATGTCGAGCTATCTGATGTCACAATGCATAAAACAGTGGTTTCGACATATATACCCGATCCATCCAGTTTTGCACGAACCATCATTCCTGAAGATGCTCAACCAATCTGAGGAGCTGTCTACATCAGAGAAGATTCTCATTCTCTCGTTATGTGCGGTAACAGTCACACACGCTGCACCACCGTCCGATTTGACCTTGCAGAATAAACAAGACCTTGGCAGGGAACTATTGAAGCAGTGTCTACATCTCCGACACACATACGAATGGATTGAAACAGCCACATTAACAACTCTTATCTCTTCCTTCTTTATTTGCATTACCTACTTCGAGCTCAAACTAGTACGGTCACATCATTTTTTCTTGCGCGAAGCTATTGGACTTGCACGAGAAATGATCACGGATGCAGAAAAAGATACTGATAACATCATTGAAGCAATCTGCAGGAAGCGGTTACTTGCCGTTTTGTTCATTACGGAAAGAGGATGTGCCATTCTACGGAACAAGCCCATTTCCCTCTCGCGTTTACCCAGTATACCAACGGATTTCTTTGACGATCATGATGAAATTGTACTGGCAGGCTTTACCTCTCTTTGCAATCTGTTCGGTGTCTTGGATGACAAATTCGTTGAGCTCTGGTATGCGACAGCTCCGGAGGATGAGCCTTTGTCTCGTCCATTGGACAATGTAGCAGCTATACAACACGACCTGAACAACCTATCATTCGGTAGCTCGAAAATGACCGAGATACAAAAGGCAGATGTGCTTGTCACCCACCAGTGGCTTCGGCTGGTCTTCTGGCAAGCCTCGATGCGTCATGGTCTCATAACCAGCACGAGTACAGACGAAGCATTTTTATACAACTATCCAATCCTCATTGCAAGAGATTTGTGCCAGATCTTACGTCCTATGGAATACAACTCCATCCTCGTACATGGTCTCGGAATATTCGAGAAGCTCTTCGAAGTAGCTTTCTCGTTGATGGACAGCCTTACACTCGCAAAGATTGAGTGGTCTACAAGCGATGATTTGCGATACCTCTTCGGATGTCTTTCAGCTAATCCTAACAGCCACAGCGCATATGTAAAGGTTCTTGAAAACAAGATTAATCTAGCCAGGAACACCACGCAGAGTCCTATTAAATAAACAGTCTACACCACAGTCTGTGCATAATCACGAAACTGTGTCAGTGGTAACCGTATCTCGGCTGTGAGTTGTGACCAGCAGTCTGTCTGGCCACACCAAACATCAGTCAGAAGAGGCAACCATATGAGCCGTATAACAACTGAAATGAACGAATAGGATATTGCTCCACTTCAGATTTCGGCCACAAGACATGCTACATAGCTCAGCTAAGCAACAATTTGGCAGGCAACCACCGGCGATTTGACACAGATTGTGCTATCAGTCATATACCATTCGTCTATGAGGTCCAGCTTCAACCAATTTGAGGAGTTTTGATCAAAGCTCCGGCTATACCACTTCTAGTCTCCCCTCCGCAATAACCATGCCGCTGTTACGAAACACTCGATACAGTATATTCTCCCAACAATTATTGAATCGAAACACATCCCTCCTTCCCCAGTATCAAACCTACCAAGGGATTTGTCAGCGCCATTTTTCACCACCCCTACCTTGCAACCAACCCCTTTGACTAAAAAACCGCTGTACAGTACCTATACCTCCAGCATGATTACCCTAATGTCAGAAGGAAGCATTTAGTTTGTAAGCCACACCCGATTTACAGCACGAAATATGAGTAAGATATATACTTAAATAAATACCTGTTAAATAACCAGTACCTAAGAGAGGAAGTGACACCACAACGTTGTTCGATGTTTCCTCCTATTTACAGCATTAAAACCATCATCCCCATCGCTATGAATGAGTGGTCATCGATTCACTTATCAGGTTCATTGTATGCCCATAATGCGCAATTTACACTCTTATACTACCCATTGCTGTGTTTCCTTTTGTTGTGTATCAAGAACCACTTCTAGGGAAGGACTGTACCATGTATATGAATTTTCCAGAAGAGGAATATGGTGCAAGCAGGGGGTTGCAGTCTTCATGCTGTAGTGTGTATTCGAATACTGTATGTGCGTGGTTGTGTAGTGCATTGTAGCAGCGACGCAGCGTTGTGATGGACAGACGGATGGCGGTGCGAAATGTTAGTTAGGCTGGAGATGGATAGTACATACCTCACTCGGTATCTACGTAGTGTTATACAGTTACTGTAGTGATAGGTTGTTGTAATTTATTTGATTAGAGTATATCAACGACCTAAAACCCTCTATACTCTCTCTTCCTCTTCGTTCTATACGCGTTATACCCCACATACGCACCACCAGCAACCACAACAACCGCGAAAATCTTGAAGAAGAACCAAGTCCAACTACCACCACTGCTACTCTGTTTCAGTGACGATCCGCTTCGGAGAGAGTCAGTGCTTCCCGGAGTTTCTGGAGCTCCTTTCGGGCCTCTTCCACCTTGTCCTGCAGCGGGGCTGTACAGGTTCTTTGTATCCACGCTGATGATGTCGAAGTTGTCTGATAGTTCTCCGGTGTGTGCTGATAGGCCTAGGTAGGCTGTGTTTGGCATCTTGATTGGTCCTTTTCCGTCGTCGGCTGTTACTTTGAAGCAGTCGATCCAGCTGTCGGTTGATTTGTATTGGAGTTGTAATTCGAGAGATTTGTCTTGGAAGTATGTTAGCTTTGCTTTTGTGGGGACTACTGCGCCGCGAAGTCCTCGTGCCTGTATCTGTTGTTAGTTTGTGTTTGTTACCAACCTGGCCGTGATCTTACCGAGCAGCCGCCGAGTTCGTTCGCCTTTCCGTCGTTTGCGGAATCGTAGACTGTCTGTCCATCTCCCATCATAGCCATAACATATGGAAACACCACACCTGGCCTATTATTCTTGTACGTGTCGAAAAAGATCCCTAGTCCTTCAAATTTGTCGGCATGTCCGAAGACTGGTCCGGGCTGTGCTCGTTCTTTCGTTACCCACAACGCAAACCCGTCGCCATGTAGACTTCCTCGCCCTGATATGTGGAATTCAAGTTCAATCTCCCAGTTCGTTGCTGTAAGTGGTATCTTCGAGAACACCCAGCCAGACTGGGAAGGAAGGTCGGCTGCTAGTCGAATGTATTGGTCCGCTCGGACGATTGTGTCACCGCCAAAGTCCCACCAGCGGCTCGACATGTCGGAGTCGAGGTAGGGTGGGGAGAGACTATGTGTTCGTAGCTGGACATGGTCAGTTGTGTAGCGTTTCGAGGAGGTAGACGGTTTTGGTTACTGGTATGCTTTTCATTTCTGCACTTTTGTCGGTAGCAGCGTTGCTGGAACCTAGCCATGTTACCAGGCATAGCAGGGATGTGATTGTACTGATGCCGAGCATATTGGCTAGAAATCGTCGAGGATATATGGCGATATCAAGGGAGTTATGCGGCGAAATGAAGAAAGTCTGCAAAAAGAAGGTTAGGAGAACATCCAGATGCTCCCGCAGTGATGAATGAACACTTTGTTGCCGCCTTAGGAGTACTCGGCTTACTTGCAAATGAATTCGGAATCTTGAATCGTGGAATACAAGTGTCCACTGCAGCCAAAAGACCGGAGGTATGTCGCATGTGCGGTTGAAGTGTAGGAATGCATTACCATTGGTTCGGCATAGTTGCCTGGTCTGCCGGACCACTTCACCACGGTACATATTCTTGACCTCTCGTGATAGGTCTGTGAGCTGTCACTAACGTATATAAAGCAGATACCAATGGCCTTACTTGCTTAGTACTCGATCAGGTTGAGAAGTGTTGCATAACGGCGCTTGCGATAGTATCACTCGCCCTCAAAATTCCTAATCAGATACCCTTGCTTCATCAACTCCTCCTTCACCTGGCTAACCTCCCATTCCCCTCTATGAAACATTCCAGCTCCCAATGCAGCATCAACATTGGTCTTCTCAAAGACTTCCACAAAATGACCTGGATTGCCAGCACCACTACTCGCAATCACCGGAATCTCCACAGCATCCTTCACATCCTTGATCAATTCTAAATCATAACCCGAATTACTGCCATCTCGGTCGATGGCATTCAGTAGAATTTCTCCAGCTCCAAGTGCCTCAACGGCAGTGACCAAACTTCGTACCGAGAACGGCTTCAAAGTTCGACCGCCGTGAATTGTACATGCGTAGTATACATATTCGTGTCCGGTCTTCGGATCCGGCAATGAAGTTTTGATAACATGAGATTTCGGCACTCCAGATGGTGCATCATCAGGAGACGCGATATATATCCGTTTGGGATCCACAGAAACAACAACTGCCTGTCGTCCATAATGCGCTGAAATCGTCTCAATGCTGGACTTTCCTGCCGGTTTCGAGCCATTAGCATAGTACTCCTCCGCCGCGGCTACGGCGTCACTTCCAATCGATATCTTATCAGCACCAGATCCGAAATACAGCTTCGCAACATCAAGCGCACTGATAGTCTTCTTCGTCGCAGGGTCAACCATATCTCTTATCCCACCACCTATTGTTAGTGGCACAAACACCGATTTGCTCGTCTGTCGTAGGACTTCCAGCATAGGGAGATCGGTGACAGGACAATCTCGGAAGGACGTGATATTTAGGAACGTGACCTCGTCCGCCGATTGATGATAGTATTTCTCCGCCATCGCGACCGGTTTCCCCAGATTTCGCACCGCAGAACCACCATCCTTCTCTCGCACATCATATTGATCACCCTTCGTCACTACCAGATCACCAGCATCATTGTTTCGTACATCAAGACACGCTATTATGCGTCTCGTAAGACCGTTCAAACCCTGTTGACTTTCTTTCGTAGGTGCTGCACCGTTCATGTTGCCGTTCAAGTCTCTCGGAAGTATTGGGACCTTCGCCCACTGCTCTCCATCAAGAAACGCCTTGATTACTCTTAAACCAGCAGCCCCACTCTTCTCCGGATGGAACTGAGTTGCAAAAACGTTGCCTCGTCCCAACGCTCCAATATATGTTTCGTCGCCGTATTTAGCAGTCGCCACAGTCCAGCCTAGCGTCTCAAGCTCGCCAGGCACATACGGCGCAAAATAACTGTGAACATAATAATACTTACTCGTTGGATTGAGACCGTAAAAGCTCTGCTCCGAAGATCCTGTCGTCGGCCCCGAAACAGTGGACTCATGAACCGTTGTAGCGTCATTCCATCCTATACAAGGGATAGATTTTCTAGATCCATCGGAGTTCCTCGGTGTGAAGCGCTGCAGGCTCTGAGGCAGGATACCAAGGCCGAAGGTAGCAGGTGCCTCGATCGAGCCCGTGAACAGAGCTTGTAAGCCTACGCAGATGCCAAAGAAGGGCTTACCGGCCTTGATGTGCTCGCGTATTGCTGGGAGATAGTCTGCCTTGGCGAGTGAGTCCAGACAGTGGCCGAAGTGACCAACGCCTGGAAGGATGATCTTGTTAGCGGATTTGACGTCTTCGGGAGACCTGATCCATTCCACTTCGTAGCCGCATTTCTCGATGGCGTTAACGAGCGAGCGGATGTTGCCAGCCACGTAGTCGAGGAGGTGAACCTTCGGCATGGCTAGTCTTGGACTTCCTGATTAAATGAATGGTAGGGTTAGTGAGCTCGGGTGTGATGTAGAACTGTCTCGTTACTGTAACCAAGTCATTGGAACGACAATGCTTATTCGGGTCTTGAACATGGGTTTAATAGTGCACAGATGAGCCTCATGGAATTTTATATGGCTGTGGCTAATGGTTGAGTCATGAGAAGCATGTTAGAAAAAAGATGAGACCTGGAAAACTTTTCCTGCGTTAACGGCGGGAGAACATGCATTATTTAATCGGTGGAATCACATTATATTGCAGCATTGGAGGTAGTTATGTACACTGCGAACGTATCTCGTCGTAGTCTATTACCGTCTTGCACATAGAGGGTCTTTAATCATGATGCACTGCACAATGAAGCGTGATTATGGCCCCTGGTTTGCTAAATCAGAGAACGGAATGTCGCCGCCATTGTGAGATGCTTGATACAGTAGCTTATGTAAGGCATAGTGGTAAGCACTAGGCTCGGTATACAATTGTTGAACTAGACCGTGATTGAGAACAGATAATCACAGATGCTTCACTTTACACGCAGGAGGTACTGATATTCGTCCAGGAATCTGCACGTTTTGGCCTCATCACTCAGTGACTTCCTCTCATCCTCTTCACTCGAATGGCCCGACCAACCAATACAACAGCTCAAACCATCTTCGAGCGTACAGACCCATCTGCTCCCAATAACTATGCAATCTTTGAACTTCAGAACGATCCAGCGCGACCTGGTCTGACGCGGATCACTCTTCCGCCAAAGAGCACTTGGACCCCCGGGCCACATTGGCACGAACGATACACAGAATTTTTCAGAGTAGTCCAGGGTAAAGTCGTGATCAAGCTCGATGGTGTCACAAAGGTCGTTGGTCCTGAAGATGGAACGCAGCGTGTCGACAAGTTCATCGTGCATGAGTTTATGCGAGCTGACAAGGATAGTCGGGAGGAGGAGAAGGACATCGGCGATGTAATCACAGAAGAATGGACTGACCCGATGGACGGCGCCAAACACGTCTTCTTCCGGAACGCTTTCAGCACCCTCCAAGATGGAGACAAGTACTGGAAAAGTTGGACCATGGTTCAGGCACTCTTTATCTGTACCGAATACGACAATTTCATCGTCATCCTACCTGGGGCACTCTCTCACACAACCACACATGTCTTGTACGGCGTGCTTCGTCTTGCAGGCAGACTGCTCGGGCTGCGTGCTTGGTGTGATGAGTATACTCCTGCAAGTCTGAGACCTATTGCGGCGGGCAGCAAACTTTCCAAGCAGGATTGAGCATTGAGATCAAGAGCTGAAAAATTCAATTTTTGTGCCTCGCTTAGGGCTGAGTTCGACAGCATGGTTAAGCTAAAGCTGTAGGACTTAGAACAGACCGGACGAGAAGCAGCGTTTTGTACAACCATGGTCAATGGCTTGATATAGCAAAACCGACTCAAGCTGTCTTCTTGGATGCACTGTAACCGCCTACTTTAGACTTGGAGTCTTGAGCCATATCATGAAGAGCCTTGAGCATGCTCTCACGAGTTTGTTGTAGCAGATCATCGACGTCGGCGGTCGTCTTGCCTTGAGTAGAAATGGCTGGTAATACTGCAAGATGTCAGCGCAGCATTTGGAATCATGTTACTGTGAGCTTACCTCTTACGCGAACCACCCCAGCATTGAATCTCTTTGCCTTGACGTTAAGAATGCTACTATAGTTCTCTGCGACAGTCGGCAAGATTGGAACTTGTGCCTGGACTGCGAAATGAAAGGCCCCTTTCTTGAACGGTAAAAGCATAGGCTCAACTGAGTAGCTCCTTGTGCCTTCCGGAAACATGAATACGCTCTGTTGCCTTTCCTTCATCACTCTTGCTGCGCCTTCGAACACCTTCAAAGCTGCACTTCTATCGGCACGGTCGATAAAAACAGTGCCAGACAGAGTCATGAACCAGCCGAGGAATGGTATCTGCTTCAAGCTCTTCTTGGCTGTTACTGAACAGCTTTGTGGGAAGACAGAACCTAGCATAAGAATGTCTAGCTCTGTCTGGTGGTTCCCAACGATCACTGCGGGTCTGGTGTTCTGCAATAACTCCGCTCCATCTCCTTCAATCACAAAGTCAACTCCTATGGCCAGCTTGCCCAGCAATTTGAACGCTCGAGCTGTCGTCCATTGGGCGTACTTGTAGTGTAGTCCTAGAGGTTTGAGGATAGCTGAGGCAAGAGTTCCATAGGCCGCGCAGATTATCAAGGAAAGGTAAGCGCTCATAGACCGAGCAATGAAACCTAAAATCAGTGGTGGTGAGGGTAGCACATTATAGAGCACAAACGCAGAGACCATGATGGAGATGTAGGCTAGCAAGCCATACATCGGATAGAGGAAGACAGCATACATGGCTAAGACGTTGACTAGCTGCTCGTCTTCAATATGTTGTTGCGATGGCTGTGAGACAGAATTAAGAGCATGACCAGATGGTGTCTGGCAGAGGAGAATGTGTTGGTCGTGAATATTATTCAACTGCAAGTGGCATGGTTGGAGTAGTGGGGAAGTCGAAAAAGGTGTTGTCCGCAAGAATTCATGTCTCGAGAACTCTTATAGCACGAGCTGCATTGAGGATTACTTCTACTGACACTGATCCATAGGCAGTACGTTGTTGGCAACTTAAATGCATGTGGATTATCTTTGTATCAGAGGCAACATAGGTTTGTTACCGTTCTCTATATTGGAGCAAGCTCTTACAATATTTCATGTCCATGTTGTGTCATCAATGCTCTTCCTCCTCGCTTGCCATGATCCTATGCGTTATTCTTAATACATGTAACAGTCGAGAGGGGCGCCCTATCAATGCCGTCGGAAGAAGTAGACATACGCAAACTTCTTCATCTCATCAATGTCCATCGCCTTAACCACCTTCTCGTCATTGAATAGTACCCACTGACGGCCGGTGCCTTCTTCATCTGGAACCTTTTTCCGAATGAAAGCCACATAATGACCAGCATGCACACTTCCACCTTTGTGACATGCGATGCTTTCGAGTTCGAATACAGCAGGCGTTGTAGTACTGCCAGGCAGGGCTTTTGCAGCCGATCTTGTATCCGATGAATTTTCTCCGAAATCTCCCTGGTCGTCTGGATGACTGAAAACCCAATCTAGTGCTCGATTTACATCCCCGTTGCATTCTTTGAGCGCTTTTCTCGCCTGTGGTGCACTGATACCCATATCACCGAGCTGAGCAATTTTATCTGCATCATCGCCACCTGCTCCGGCACTACCTCCAAGATTAAGAGGCTCATCGATGTCTGAGTCGTCCATGTGAGAGAATAGCCAATTCATAGCAGCTTCTGCATCAGCATTTCCTGTGGCATGCAAGGCTTTCTCGCATCTCACCCGAGGAAACCCCATCGACTCGAGCTGAATCAATGCACCTTCGTTCGGTACAAAGCTATTGGCAGAGTTTGTTGATCCCCCTACATTGGCATCCTCCGGAAGCTCTTCTTCACCTGGAGCGAGCCCATGTGACATATACACACTCATATCAAATGGCTCATCGTTCACTTGGACAGGGATGTCGAGCTTAGTGGGCACCCAATTCACAAGTTCGAAGCGCCTAGCGTTGACAGCCAGATTTTGTGGGAAAGTCTTGAACTTGCTTGACTTAAGAAACCCATCTTTGGAGCCACAAGACGGACACGTCAATTCAACTGTATCAGTAGCAGTGAAGATATCTAGGCACTCTTTTAGAGTAACACTTTCAAACTCAGGCCCTTTACTATCTTCATCGCCTTCCACTTTCAGAGAGGCTGGTTTCCTTCGTGCTGGAACGGGAATCGAAATGTTGTCTTGTTCATCAGTTCGATAACGAACCCTCTTGCAATTTATGCATTGCAGTCGTTGCTCCAAAGCAAAACGGAAGGACTGCACGGGATCTTGAGTTGGATTTGAGCTATTAGATACATTAACAAGCTTAAAAAGATGAAGGAGAAATTCGAAAGCGTCTTGCTGTCGCATAGTGGAAAATTCTTCGTGGCCACGGCCAATCAAGTGCTTGAACATAGCAGGGTTGAGACCGTGTTGGTGTGGCACTTCTGGGTTGTCAGGCACAGCGTCCACAAGAGTGTTTGGCTTCGAGTAGCGCCCGGACAATATGCCATCGGCAAGTTTTCGAAGTTGTGTTTCAAGATCGTCTGCCGGAACAGCTGCCGGTGGAGGAACCTCATATGGATGGAAATACCGCTGCTGGAATTCAGGCAAGGCAAACAGGCATTGCACTGTACTAGCAAGATAACAGCTGTTGCCTATATTCTTGAGACCGGTAAATCCTTGACCAAATAATGGTTTCAGCTCTTTCCCGTCTTCTGTGATCATGGAAAAGTCCCATCTAAGGTTCTGCTCGATATTCATTTCGGTCAAGCTCTTCTCTGTTTTTTCTCTGTCGGCAATGTTGATACCCCAGTGTGCCAGGTGGACGTCGACCGCAGGGTCGATACGCTCATCGTCACATTTGTAGCAATAGATATCGGCCGACCCCTCTGCGGTGATAGATCCAAGCTTCACTGCGACACTATGACCACTTGTATTGACGTGTTCCACACCATGTGAGTTTCCTGCTATACCGCCAAACTGCTGTCGACCACATCCCAAATTGCCACACTCCAGACACAGCCACAAGTTTTCTTTTAGTTCACACATGGAGCAGTGTCCAAGATCTTGTGATGCTATTTGACGACTTGGACCTTGCTCAAGGCATAAGACGTGTTCGCAGGATGTGAGCTCTTGTTCCCAAGCTTTTACTTCTTCTTGCCTTGCGAAAGTCATGGCTTTGAGTACACCATCGACCACTTCCGCAATGTTACCAGAGGTAGCATCCAAGTTTTGCAATTGACATTCATAGCAGTTGACATGAGATTGGGTGTCATACTTGTCATCTTCTGTTTCGGCAGCTATCGCAAGCTTCGTCAATTTCGCAGGAGGCTCGTCTCGCTGGATATGCTTTTTCGTTCGTTTGATATTGAGGACTAACGGATGGCCGGTCAACTTGTAGTGTAGTGAGGCATGCTGTCTGTCAGCTGTGCAGCCGCCATTGAAACACGTCAAGCAGACGTCGAGACCCGTTGGATCGTCAATCGAGTCGAAACACTGCGTACAATCCTCTCTATACACTGATTGACTGGGACGTGGCGGGGCGAGACCTGCATTGCGTTAATCCTGAGGGTCAAGCTCCTGATAGGACGACGTGCTTACTGACCAGGTGATCGAATATGTGGACATGCCATACTGAGAATGTCGATCCAAGGGTGAATCAAATGAGAAAGTGAAGGAGGAATTGAGTATGAAGGCACACGACATACCGGCTTCTTCGCTCAATCTGCCTAGACCTTTCGCCGCGAATGCGACTTCCTGATTTGCTGTTCGTTCTCAGGCACAAGGCGTGCCCGGACACGTCATACAACCAATCAAATGAGGGGCAGTTCATGATTACATAAGAAATTAATTCCTTAGGCACTACTCCGTACTCTCTCTTGACTCTCGACGAGATGCCGCATCACTAAGCATTTTCACTTACCTGTATTTAGTTCTAGTCTTGTTTCTGACGGTTTGCAAGGCGTAAGTACTTGCCAAGAGTAGAATTGAAGAGACAGAGCTTGGTGGGATCATGCCATATCATATGTTTCGATGGCTTTGTCCCAGCATGAAGAGTGAGCCAACCGTTGCACCACCAATGTCTATTTTGTGTTGACCAGAACAGTTTTGCAATCTGGTATCTAAGAACTACGTATCTCAACAGCTGCAAAGATGGTATCGGTGAAAGATTAATTGATGTCAACTCTTCCATATTGAACACTCCCGGTTTCAGAGCAGCTGGCTGGACTACCGATCCTGTCAACCGGACTTATTCCCCACCAATTCCGACTGCTGTCAACACCGAATACTTTCGGTCAGGTGGCGTGATCCTGCGAAAGGAGTCACGAGATGATGACGATGATGAAGGTGGTATGGTCACTGGACGGAAATCGAACGACACTGTTGAACCCAGCGTTAATGTCAAGCGACGACGGCGAAGAGAACAGGTAGAAGACGATGACAGCAGCGACCTTAGTGATGAGAGCGATGAAGACGATGAGAACTCTCAGAGAGCTGCTCAGCAGATACGCTTTGCCAAGATGCCAGCTCGGGATAGGTCTGGTTCTTCTCCTAATAAACGCTCAGAAAATCAAGCCAAGCCAGAGGTCCTGATCACCTCTCCCTCAAAAACAGATGGTAGACGGAGAACTGGCTCCCTGGGAGCAGTTGAAGCTGTCAAAGCTCGAGCCCGCGCGGACACTACAACAAGCAGCGATATGTCATCAGAGAATGAGATTGACCCAGCATATTTCCAACGACGGCAGATCAGCGCACAAAAGTCCAGCAACTCGGTGTCCTTGAGCAATGTGCTTAAGGAAGAGGATGGCCATACGCACAGATTGGTGACTACCAACCCTCACGACCCAGATGACTCCGATGGCGATTCTGTCAACTCGGCAGCCTCATCAGAGCTCGGCGAAACAATTGATTCTGTGGGGCTTCCCGATACCATGCACGTTCCTCGCTTGGAATCAACACCAATTCTTCCAGACATGCGGCATACTGACATGCGATTACCTTCTGAATCGCCAAAGAAAATGCGTAGCATTCCTGCTCTTCAAGCATTCCCTCCACCGCGTCCTATCAGCTTCATACAGCCAATCAGCCTACTTTCTCAGGGGTTAAAGGCTACAAGTGCCACGAGCAACCCTATACAAAAATTTGCTAGTCTTTCCGGCAAGGGCTCACCAAATCCTTTATGGCTCAAAGTGTATACCCCTATCTCGGAAGATCCAGAAGAGCCCTTTGAAGTACCATTACTAAGGACTTCGAAAGACGGCGAGCCTATTACTGTAGCAGAGGCGATTGGACTCTGTCTTTGGCAGTACCAGGAAGAAGGTCTGAAACCGGAGCTAAAACCAGAACAACTCAATGTGAACAAGTGGGTGCTACGATTAGTTGAAGACGGTGAAGTAGAATACGACTTCCCTGCTTTGACTCGAACCAGTGGGATGTCAGACTTCACAACGAATAACAACCGTGGAGCACGAGCCCGTTCACGAGGTAAGCCTTTCGATGACTTTGCTTTGGTTGAAGCTTCTGTCCGCGAGTTCGAAGCCAATAAGAGAGAGACGCCTATGATGTCACCTACAAGCGATGAGGTGGCGCCGAGAAAGTCACTACCAGAGGAACATGCTGGCAATACTGCGACAGCGCCGCCCATGGTGACACGGCCGTCGAATCGATCGAATGTATTGCTTGCAGGTCAACCTTTCGCTTCAGCGCTGTCCAATACAGGTTTTGTTCCTGCAGATAAGCCGACACAAATCAATGCTACTGCTACACCACGGCTTGGGAGCATGAAAACACTACGTGTAAGATACTTTGATCTGGACACTGTTGGTCAAACCACGAAGGTGGAGATCTCGACAGATAGCTACATCGCTGAAGTACTGGACCTTGTCTGCCGTCGATGGAACTTGGATAAAGCCGGTTTCGTGCTTAAAGTGCCAGGTACAAACACAGTTGCCGCACTTGATCGGACTGTGGAAGCATTAGGTACGAGATCTGATCTTGATCTTGTGAGGAAACGGTTTGGGGCTGGCCCTTCGAACCTTACAGGCTCGCCAGGAAGTGCCTCACCCAATGCGCCACTTTTGCTGGACATTCTAGGACCGACATACAAGAAAGGCAGGAGAGGTCAAAAGATGCCGCATCCACTTGCACAAAAGGAAGACATGATGATGAGTGCAACAAACTTCAAGAAGTACTACGTGACTCGACGGCGCGTCACATCCTTCACACAAAACAATTCGAGAGTTCTTGTATTCGATGGAGACTTTTTGCACAACATGCCAGCAGATACGGGCAAGGCTATGATCGACTCAAATGCCAAGACAAACTCATTCGCATTCGCAGATGTGATCCGTTGCAAGGTCAGCACCAAGCATTCGAAATTAATTCGGCTCGTCGTTCGCAGGTCGAACGAGTCCAAACAATACGACTTCGAGGCACGCACCGCAGGAGAGGCCCAGGAAATCGTTGATGAAATAACGAAAGAAATGAAGCTGGCCAGGGGATAATAGTATCCATGTTAGAAGAGTACAATATCAGATGATAATAACTGCCCAACCAGTTCCAATGGCCCATTCCGCAGAAAGCCGTTTCATAGGTAGTTTCCCCGAAGTTTCAGCGAGATGAGTAATGCCCAGGCATGTGAACCACTGACGGATAATGCACTGATAAGCCTATCGACTTACTTCGGCCTCTACAACATACAGTACTTTTGGTTCGGCGCATCTCTTCGTTTTTAGATGTCTAGAAATCTTTCCTTCACAAAAGCCTCGCATCTGCTGGCCATGCTGCTCGAAGATCTGATACTCTCAAGTAGGATATCTGCTGCAGCAGACAAGACTTGGATCACGGTAACATGATCGTCGGTGCTTTCCCCGCTTCTGAAGCTATCTCAACCGTTGGAACAATCCAATAGTGGGCGCAACGAGCCTTGAGGTTCCCCTCCACAAGCATGTCATGGCTTGTTCCCGCACAAACAGACGCATCCCAAAAGCGTTACCGTAACTAGCTCTGCTCGTTGTAACCTCGTCTGCCGCAGCGCGTCAGAAGTCGTTCAAGGCATACCCCTCGACTCGGCTTGACAGCTCCATATCACTCGTGGACATGGAATGTGCCACCTTTTTGACTGGTCAGCAGCCACAACATAGTGCAGCAGCGTCGCCCCGAACTGCTGCACCATCATCGGGATGTCTCCCCTCTCTCCCTCCACAAAGCTTCACATAGTGCTGTAGATACAAATCATTCTTGCTTCCCAAATGCTACTGCTGCCGTAAGAGCATTTGTGAAACTTGAAATCAACCTCACCGTGCTTTACAGGCCATTGACAACCGTGCGGTAGGACCAGGCGAACCGCGGAGTAGCTACGCGAGGGTGACTGGTTGATCTGGCGTCATCCGTGTGCATTCCGTCAGTGCACGTTTCCAACAAGCAATCTCGCAGGTGGTGACCACAAACGAACGCCGACAATGCCAGCTTTCGGCAAATTGTTGGGGAGGAGCAAAACGAAGGAAGAGAAAGAAGAGAAACACAAGAGCACCCACAATTACCAACCCGTTCAGTACAAGCAGGGCCAGCAGCCTACCTCGTCCAAACCTCAACAGCTCGCCAATGCAGCCATCCCCTCTCAACAGGCTCCTGTGACCGGCGCTCCTGATCACGCTGCTCCCGACGCCAGCAACGGCGAGGCCCAAAGATCAGACATGAATACTACCAATCTCTCAAACGCGGGAGCCTCCCCTCGACAGACAAAGGGCAAATACACTCTTTCCGACTTCAATATCCAGCGAACACTTGGTACTGGCTCTTTCGGTCGAGTACATCTGGTGCAATCCAAGCACAATCAGCGATTCTATGCTATCAAAGTGTTGAAGAAAGCGCAGGTGGTTAAGATGAAGCAAATCGAACACACCAATGATGAGCGCAGGATGTTACAGAGGGTCAAACATCCATTCTTGATTACTCTATGGGGGACTTTCCAGGACTCAAAGATGCTTTACATGGTCATGGATTTCGTTGAAGGTGGTGAGCTGTTCAGTCTGCTCAGAAAGTCACAGGTTGGTCAATTACACCTCACAGGACGAAAATCGGAACTAACGATCCGTAGAGGTTCCCCAATCCAGTAGCCAAGTTCTACGCAGCAGAGGTTACTCTCGCTCTTGAGTATCTACACGCTCAGAATATCATCTACCGAGATTTGAAGCCCGAAAATCTCTTGCTTGACCGTCATGGTCATGTCAAAATCACCGATTTCGGCTTCGCTAAGGATGTCCCAGATATTACCTGGACTCTCTGCGGTACACCAGATTACCTAGCACCAGAAGTTGTTGCTTCAAAGGGTTACAACAAATCAGTTGATTGGTAGATTATCCCACTCTCACACCGTACAATAGACTGACCGCTTCCATTCTAGGTGGTCTCTAGGTATCCTCATCTTCGAAATGCTCTGCGGTTTCACTCCATTCTGGGATGGTGGATCTCCTGTCAAAATCTACGAGAATATTTTGAAAGGACGAGTCAAATATCCTCCTTACATACATCACGATGCTCAGGATCTACTTGTGCAACTGATCACAAGCGATCTAACTAAAAGACTGGGTAACTTGCACGGTGGACCAAATGACATCAAGAATCATCCGTGGTTCGCTGAAGTTACGTGGGAAAGACTGGTCAAGAAGGATATCGATGCACCCTACGTTCCACCCGTAAAAGGAGGTGCAGGAGATGCAAGTCAGTTTGATAAATATCCTGAAGAGACTGAAGAATATGGCAAAAAGGGTGATGATCCGTGAGTGTCACAACTTCAAACGGTCGAGATAGTGCTAATTACTACCAGGTATGGACACTACTTTGCAGACTTCTAGGCAAGTGAATCAGCCACACAGAACAGACGCGATGACATGATGTGCGCGAGGACGAGCGACGAGCATACGAGTGATCAACACGATAATACAAAGAAACGAAACAGGATTGGTATGACTGTTGAAATGAGTTGAGGTGGCCACACAGACCAGTCCTGTGAAATGGCTCAGTTTTAAGCAGCGGAGCTTATCTCTCGAAACGACTACAAGGTAGTGATTGTGAGAAAGAACGGACAAAGGAGTGTGCAAGATGCCTGGTTGAGCATAATGTTGGGTTGTATGAATTTCTATGATTGGCGCAGCAGCACAGGCAGAACGGCCTTTCTCATCAGTCAGTGCACAGCGCGTATGAGGTGATTTCGCTGGATGAATTTATTATTCTGGAAGCTCACAGACTTGCAACCGAGCAGATCAATTTGTCTCTGACTGCAGAAGTGTTTGAAATTCAATTCCTGAATGCAAGACTGACCTACTAACCGACTACTCGAGAAACAGACGCCTGCAAGACCATCCAGAACAACAAATAAGCCGCAAAGGCATCCAAACAGCAACATCAGAATGCAAACAAAATCTTCTCCCAACACAAACATGTCACACCAAAGTCCACGCATGGATACTGACAACGAACTACTGCGACCACCTTCAACACCGAACCTCCAAAAAATTAGGTAGCGAACGATATCATCTTTTCGACCCCGCACAAACAACAGGCAGCTTGCTTAGAGCTGTAGGAGCTGTACGGTATCCAAGCACCTACCTAGACGTCTATCTGCCTTCCACCTCAAAACGTTCAGGGCGCACAGTCAGGATTCCTGCAGAATACAACTACAAGTGGGCTCCTGTCGTGACTGACAGACCGAGACTGTCATTCCGCGTGTCCTGACATTCGTATCCCGTAACCTAACATGGCCCACACAACTGTATCTACTGTAGGTATTGATTATATTGTTGTCCTTCACTATTATTTGTTTGTGAGATTCTGATTATGACGTCAATGTTATAAGTACATGGTACATTAATGAGACGACGGGATGGATATATATGGATATATATTCATAACTGTTTACATAGGTAGGCAGTACGTTTACACTGTTGTCATGTCATATCACAACGAACCACGTAGCCATCCCCATGAAAAGATTACAGTGTAGTAAGCAACACCACGCTCAAGCAAGAAGAGCACTCAACACGCACGTAGATTCTGACTTGAGGTTTATTCGCTGTTGATTATACATATTGCTTTGTATACCTGTTTATGTACAGAACCCTATAGCCCGGCCGACCGGCTATACCCTGCCCGGTTTTCGTGTTGGGAAGGACTTGTATGTATGTGATATACATGCCGTTCCTAGTAGCGTTGATGTACACGGGTTTTGTCGTGTCGTGTCGGTATCAATTTGAGTTGGATTGGTTTGGATTATTTTGTAGTATAGCGTAGTGTACATTTTTGGTAGTGTATAGATGGGTCCTGGTTGGACGGAGCGAGATCTAGGTGTGAGGCGTGATCGTGATATGTCGGATGCGTGGGTGAGCAAGCAATGGTGTTGACGATGATCGGGCCCAGGTGAGCTGCTGAAAAGGTGCCCGGTGAGGTATCCAGCTCCCATCTTTGGCCAGTATATCCTGCAATTCTTTCCAAGCAGAATCCTTCATCTGAGCATCGATGCATCCATCCTCCTCGTTCACAACACAGAGAAGACCACACCTCTCTTTCACCCTTCTTCTCATCGTCCCTCCCACCCTTTCATCAACGTAATCTAAAACATCTCCCTCGCCTGCCCTCCTCCCGGCAACTGCCCCGCCGCAACCCCCATAGCAGCTCCCTCCTTCTGCAACCTCGCCACATAAGTCCGACTAACAACATTCCACGACTCAATATACTTCTCCATACATGTACTCAGACACGCATTTTCCTTGCTTGACAGACTCGCACCTGGTTCCGGGATGCAGTGTTCAAAGCAGTTCTCGTTGATCTTGGTGATGAGGTATTTTGCGTTGACGAGGTTGGTTTGGTTGGTGATTGCTTGGGTGAGACGGGTTTTTGTGTCGTGCGAGGTTGTGCTGCTGGGAAGGGAGGTTAGGGAGGATGGGAAGGATGAGCTGCTCGAGGACGGAGGTGGAGAAGTGGCGTTGTTATCGGAGGAGGAGTTGCTGCTACCGCTGCCGCCGCCGAAGAAGCCGCCGAATGCCATTTTGTGTATTTGTAGTGAGTGATGGATGGAAGTTTGGATGAGGTCGGTTCGAGATTAGGCGCTCTCAGTGCTTGAGTGGATGTGTTTTGGTTCAGAGATTTCGGAATTTAGGTAGTTTCGTTGATTCGGAGCTGCAACCGAGTTGGTAGATGATTAATGTAGATACTGGATCCGGCTTCGATAGTAATGAATTGGATGTTTAGAAGGACCGGCATGGATGATTTCAATGACTTTTGCGACGGCGCAAGGCTGTTGCCAAGATTTGTAGAACTGCTCCGAACATCACATGCATGAGAAATACAGCGCGGCTTTCGTGCCAATGATGACCCGAAGCTGGCGGAATAAACAGTAGACCTTTCGACAGACAAGTCTATTTCGAAGGCCGTTTCACCTTATAGCAGGTCCGAACTACGTATGTTGTCCTTGATACGATTGTACAGTTTGACAACGAGGCGCGTGCTGTTCCATACTATGTACCTAGATAAGTACGGATGAACTCCTTGAATGCGCGAGCTCGAAGTGTCCAATATGAGGATATCAGTGGAATTTGTATACCTATCCAATTGATCGCCAACCCATCTACATCATGTCCGCCTCGAATATCACCTCTTTTCCCATGCTAATCAGCCAGGTCTTTGAATGCATATGTACTGCTACGCGATTAGGTGTTTGAAGAGCCTTGATTGGCTTACTCTCCGCTCCTACTGGTGCTGGTGCAACGACCATAGTTTGCATAAACCATTAACCAGAATCTTGCTCAAGATCTTTTTCGAGTGTACCTAGCTGATATCTCGATGCCAGAGGTTGATCGATTGATGAGTTAACAACAAGTTGTATAGTGAAGTCGATCCCCACCAACGTGGGAAACTGTGTTTACCTTTCCTCCGACTACTTTCAATGCCTCTTTACCAAAGTACCAGCAATATAACAAAAGACTGACTCCCCGAAATTTCTTGAAATGTCAACCTTTTCCCAACGCTTTGGATCAGCCCTCAAAGCACCTTCGATGTCCCTATTCAATCGACAATCACCAACGAAATAGCTCCATCCCATCAACATGTAGAAGCTTTGCATGAATCGGGCTATCATTGACCCCTGTGGCGTGTTCCAAGGATTAGCTGTATGCTCCAACACCAGCATCTTCCCACCGGGCTTCAACAGCTTCCACAAATCTGCAATCGTAGCGTTGAGATCTGGCACCGAGCACAATACTCGAATAGTAACGATCGTGTCGAAAATCTCACTTGCGTCCTCCACATCATCGATGACACCAACATGCTTCAACTCCCGTGCTATCGAAGGACCCGTGGCGTCAGCGACTAAAGCCTCGCACTTCCCTTCTCGACCTAGTCCTGTCGAAGCAATATTCTTACGAAGTAAGGGATGTAAATCGATGCTGGGCTCAATGCAATATGCCTTGGATATCGAATTGACCACTGAATCAAAATGGCGGATCTGCGTCCCGCTTCCTGGACCGATATCGAGGACCATACCACTTGCTTGGGCTAGTAGTGGTGGGACGAGCGTTGCTGAGCCAGTAACAGGTTTGGAAGGATCAGGAGGCGCTATCAGCAGCTATTAGATTGGTGTTCCGGACCGTAGAAAGCGACTACCGTCGCACATACATGATAGCATCTCCCAGAACTTTCCAAACGCTTTGCTCCGTATTGCTTTCAGGTCGGGAACGCTGTGGTGCACAAAGATTGTGTCATTTAGGATTTGGAAATATGCTGTGCAACCGTTCATCAGAATAGCTGTAGGTCGCAGCGATTCGCTATCAAACCTTTCATAGCATAAAATAACATGAACCCGGGCTCTAGGATTCCCATAGCAAAAGGTGAGAGGTAGTCAGTGACTGCCATGGTGGGTGGTTATGGGATGTGTTGCTCTTTCCAGTCAATACACCAAAGTGTGGTTTGTATATGTCCGAATGTGTATGTCAGATACTTCGGTAGAATGAGGTTAATAAATTTTCTCTACTCGAAAGACCTTGCACTGTCCAAAGAGAATGGATCAAGATCTTCTGTTCAATTTAGACGGAAACATTTATCGACACAGAATATTGTGGGTCAGCTCTACCATCAGTGAAGCCTTGTCTCTTCGGAGACTTTGGTATGTCGAGGCGCGGAATGAATATATTCAAAGTTTGAGTGAGAAAATGATCGTTGAAGTCCGGATGCTATTAATTTTCCTAGGACATCTCCCCTTCACCTCGTATCTCTCAGTGCATAAGGCCATATTGATTTTTCGTATCACGACTTTGTACAACCTGCGATGACTGTACTTGCGCTGAGATTGGGGCCTCAGCTGGAAACAAATCAGACAAACCAAAACGAATGAGCTATTTCAATGCTGTACAATGGACGAAGTTCAGCAACATGACCGTCTGTCGGACAAACGCCGGGCGAAATACGTTCATACGACCTGGCATCTCTACAATTTGGTTTCTAACGTAGCTGCCTAACGCAAATACATACAGTACCATCAAATCAGTGACGACCACCTTGGCTTTCTTTCTCTACACCAATATGGCTGCCTTCCCAAGCTCGCTACCACCTACGATGCGTGCTTGGACCTACACTAGTCGTGGCCTACCAGAGGATGTTCTCCAGCTAAGTACTTTCCCCACCCCAGATCCATCGAGCTTACTGGCCAACGAAGTACTTGTTAAAATCTCCCATGTCGGGATCCCCCAAGGTGCAGCCGTGCTGATCGGTATCCTTCCACACCTCACCTCAACACCTTGGATAGCTTGCCAGGACTTCTCGGGGACCATCGTCGCAACGGGCACGTCGATAACTCATGTCATCCCCGGCGACCTTGTCTTTGGCTCTCCCGACCCCAAAGAATTCCTCACAGGCAAGTACAACGGAGTTTTGGTCGAATATGCCATACTTCCAGGTACAGCGGTTGTCCAGAAACCTAAAAATATCACCATGGCAAGCGTGGCGGGTATTGCTGGACCCGGATGTCCAGCAATTCAATTCTGTGAGCTCGTAAGGCTGAAAGAAGGTGACAGCGTGCTTATCATTGGAGCTAGTGGCGGCACAGGCAGCCTCACAGTACAGGTTGCGAGAAGAATCGTCGGAAAAGCAGGAAGAGTGGTTGGAACATGCTCCGCCGTCAATGCGGAACTTGTTCGAGCGCTCGGAGTTGACGAGGTGAGTTGTGCGGCTGACTAACCAATCAGTTGAGATAATAGTACACGTCTGGGCTGCATTCTCACTGACCCGATTCCCAGGTAATCGACTACAAGACTCAGACCGTCCATGAGTATCTCTTGCGACACTACTCTGCCAAGCCATTCGATGCCATCATCGACATCGCCGGCTCAGACGAGCGTATCTTCAATCACTGTCCGGCCTACCTGAAACCCGATTCTCTGTATCTACCCGTTGGTGACATGCGTATGTCACACAATCGACCTAATTTCTTCGGCATGCTACGCTTCGTATTTGGTCGTGTTCTACAGAGTTTTTGGCCCGCATTTCTCGGTGGCGTTCCACGGAAGAACTTCATGTATTCTGGTAACGTCGATCACGAAACTATGCAAAAGCTCGCCGGATTAGTGGAAATGGGGCATGTGAAAGGTCTAGTTGATAGTGAGTGGGCTATGGAGGATGCGATTAAGGTGAGTGGCTTTTGCTTGTATTATGTCCGTCGAAAAGTTCTTCGAATGGCTGACCTCTTCCAGGCGTTTCAACGTGTAGGAACAGCCCGAGCCCGTGGTCAAGTTGTTGTTCGTGTATAACCAAGGCTGCTTGGCACGTGGGGAAGCATATGTACGCATTGATGGCGCCATACCTGATGCTTTCACTCGAGCAAAGAGGGTGAGAAGATGCAAAAAGGCTATGCGGATATATCATAGGGCAGCGACCCTGATTTGATTGCTCATTTCACCAGTAATGGACGTCAATCTGCTTCCTCCAACAACTCAGGACACCATTGCCATGAGTCATCACATAAGCCTTCGAAGTCCATCTCCACTTCATGGCATTCCATCCAACGATGCACGAAGTCTGTTGGTAACAAGCGACCACACATATATGCCTCGAGCCCGTCGCGCAGGCAATCTAGTTGCTCGCATTCGGTGTCAACATACCAAGCTTGATTCAGTCGATTGGTGAAGTTTCCTGTAATTGTGCAGGTGTGAAGACGCAGTGAATGTTTTATGCCATCAAACAGACGCATGATGGAGGCCTGGCGTCCTAGATTGTTGACAAGTTCGATATCACCCAGTTGAAGCCTCTTGAGTGATTCTTTATGCGCGCCGAGGAAATTCAATAGTTCGCCTTCATCAGCACATATGGCTTCAAGTTTCAGGTCCTGCAATGCAGGCCAATGATGATCGAAGATTGTGCGGGAAATCGGCAGCATGGCGTCCGCCGCACTCTCGTACGGCAACTCATCGAAGTCAAGCTTGAGTGTTGTCAAGGCTTTGGCAGAATCGAGAATGCAGTCAAGTGCCATGAAGGCTTCCAGTTGCGTGGCATGCTTATCCTGCTCTTCCTCAACAGAGTCATACTCATTCTCGGCATTGTAGAGTCCAAGCTCTAGACATTTCAACCTGCCCAGACGCTCCTGCACATTAGCCTGATGATTTGACACTAGAGCAGTTAAATCCTGCCAGGAAATCGAGCGACCTGATACTTTCCGCAACGGTTTCCCTACCGATGCAGCAAACAATCGAGCGAGGTGGACACCGTTGGTAAAGTTCGAAAGGTGCATTCCTGTACGCTTACCAACGTAGTCCGTGGGCTCCGAAAATGGATCGACATCGTCTAGAACAGTAGCGATAGCCTCCAATTGCGGCAGCGAGTCACAAAGACGAGTGAGCTCATCCGCCTCATCCCGAATCGAACTAAATGTGTTTTCACCATCAATTTCCTCTAGCCAGCAGTTGTAACACCACAGTACTTCGGCAGTAATCTTGGTCGGATCGTACACGTCCTTACTGCCAGGACGTTTGCGCGTGGAATAGTACTCATGCCTGAAAGCCTCAAAACCGGAGTAAATCTCACCGAGTGTACCAAGGTGGTATACTAGACTTTTAACCAGATGGTGTAATTGTCGGCTTTCTGCAACCGCCAGAGCACGATCAAAGCTTCGTGAATTGGGGGAGATGTGTATCTCCTTGAAGAGGACTTTTGTCGCGGCTTCTGAGAAGGAATGATTGGTTAGTCTTAGGGCCTTGAGCACGTCCCGTTCAGCATGAGCAGCGATTAGAGTAATGATCTCTGCTGGCAGGGAAGCGATACCTAGCATTGCCGATTGGTTCAAGATAAGTACAATCCTGCTGAGGGCATAACTAACAAAGTCACAGAAGGACGAAGACCCCTACATATCAATCTAACCAAACTTGGTAGAGTGTGCTAGCTCTCAACACGTGATACTTTATCCACCTTTCCAAACGGTTGCATCACCAATCTCTTTTTCATCATCTTCATCCTTCTGTACTCCGTTCAATTGTTAAGCATCTCTATTTCCGCGAGCTGATCCTTTTCATCCTGTTCCTTCCTTTAATTGGCGTCTTGTTTCTTCTGCGTGGCGATATAATAATTCATTCAACTCTATTGTCAAACACGACAACCCCAGCTTAGCTCACGGACCAAGCATAAAATTAATGAACCTCTAAACACCATGCACTAAGTGTTGTGTCTTTTACATATTCTCCCACAGATACCCGGACCATGGGTTCGGCTTACTTTCCGTCCCAGATACCAGATGTGTCTGTCTCATCTCTACACATCCTGACATTGAATTGCTGGGGGCTGAAATTCATCTCGAAATATCGCTCGGAACGACTTTCCGAAATCGGCAACCTTTTGGCTGCTCACGAACCACCACTTGACATTGTCGGTTTGCAAGAATGCTGGACATATGCCGACTACCAAGCCATCCGAGCTGTCACTAAGGTCGTCTTACCACATGCTAAATTCTACCACTCGGGAATTTTTGGTGGTGGCTTGGTTATTTTGAGTCGCTTTCCGATTGTGGAATCGTCTATGTTCAGATATCCGTTGAATGGACGCCCTACAGCGTTCTTCAGGGGAGACTGGTTCGTGGGCAAAGGAGTGGCATGTACCAAATTGCAATTACCGGACGACCAAATTGTTGAGGTATTCAACACACACCTGCACGCGCCATATGAACGCGAGCCGAACGACAGTTACATCTGCCATCGCACAGCTCAAGCTTGGGAAATTGCCAGACTCATGCGGGATGCACAGGCACGTGGTAGCCTTGTGGTTGGACTCGGCGACTTCAACATGGTCCCTATGAGCTTTGCGCATGTCTTGATTGAGAATCGTGGCGCAGTTCGCGATGTGTGGAGGGAGCTGAAGCCTGCAAGTAGTGTAGGTGCTAGCATTGATATCGCCGAGGCTGATAGGCGAAAGCGGCTGCAGCTGAATGCTATTCCTGATGTGGAGGAAAGTCTCAACCTGCATGGTCACACGTGTGACACAATCCTCAATACCTGGCGCTGGAACAAGGCCCATCAGAAATCTCTCGAGAAAGGCCATGACCGTCACATCGCAATGACTGAGCCAGATCCACGTGCGAAAAGGCTGGATTATATCTTCTTCGGAGGTCTGGATCGAGGATGGAAAGTTCAAGAAGTCAAAGTTGCATTGACCGAGAGACATCCTAGTCGACTATGCTCTTTGAGTGATCACTTTGCTGTGGAAACCACGATAATCCGGTCGGAGGCAGGGACGAAGCGGCCTCTTGAGGTACATGCACAAGCTCCTACCGGCAAAGGACTTGCGAATGGAGATGTTACCACTGCCATTGTAAGCTTGGACGAGGATGATCTATCCAAAGTCATGTCGAAACAAGCTACCACAACAACCATCGACCTTTCGTTTTACGAACAGATTCTAGCCATGGTCCACAAATATGCCTTACGGGAACGAAAGCAGCGGAGATTACGGCTGGGTCACTTCATAGGCTCTGCGCTGTTCTCTATTGGCAGTTTTGTTGCCATCTGGTGGTCAAGGTATAATTATGTTGCCTTTGTTCTTCTTATCTTTAGCACGTTCGGAATTATGGCTGGAACTATCGATGGATTGATTGGTGGCCTTTTTGTCGGATCAGAACTTCGAGCGCTGCAAGAATTCGAATGGGAAGTACGAAATGCGATACACCTAGCAGGCGGACCTGTGCCGGAAGAGCGATCATTGCAAGACTGGTACGACTGAGAAACACACGCACAACAGGTCATGGACAGCATACGTTGGTTGTGATGAGCATGGTAGGTGGGTGGTTTTGAGGACGACGCACAACCTCCAATGTGTCAGGTCGACACCAAAGACATGAAAGAGAACTCTCGCGTAACTGTTTCGCTATCACCGAAATCTACAGGAATGTCTATGGCACGGTCTTCACTGGCAAGAAGATGGTGATTGCGATGAATGCGGTCGGCGTCGAGCGCTCATTGGCCGGAGCGCAAATCCCATCGCTCGCCAAACGTACATCGATGCAGCAACTCTGCAGCAAGAACGACAGCAAGCTGAATATCACGAGAGGAATAAACGCTGGTATGTGACACGGAATAACAAATGTGATCACGAATGATGGATCGACTTGAAGGCGTGGTGTCTGAAATATTTTAATTTTGGAGGTTGATCATGATCGGACAACAACAAAGAAGCAGAGCTGACCATGCGCGACCGTTCTCGACCACCCACTTTCCCACTTCATTCTTCAACCATTTTCCACTACGACTTCACAACCACGCCAACTCTTTGATCGCGAGTTGTTGTTCTAGGATCGCCAACCAGTTACTGAGAAGCTCCACGGTTTTTCTTTATAATTCCACCTAATTACATCAAGGTACGTCCAAACACGTTGTTGCCTCACCTGCCTTCCGTCTTACTGTCTTTCCTTGTTGGTTCACTGCCTGCGCACGGTTAACTATCATTATGCGCTCAAGATCGTACGGTCTTCGTGAACGGCGTACACTCGCGTTCCTGCTTAGTCTGGACAATTCGCGCAGTACTTGACTTCCCCAAACGCGATTGGAGACTAGGTACTCTACGCGACCACTTACTGACACCTATATTTGCAGCCAGACACAAGTCATAGCCACTGCACACCGTCAAGATGGTAACAACTCGAGCGTCAACTGGCCATTCGAAGCCGCGCAATTTCAATGATGTTTCCACCTCTCCCGAACGCAAGCGCAAGACAGCTGTGTCTCGTGTCACAAAGCCAAAGCCTGCCACGAAGACTTCACGAACCAAGAACACTACGAGTACCAAGAAAGCTACGGGTACTAAGAAGACTACAACAGGTGCAGGCGTCACGAAGTCTCGGGCACCCAACACCAAAAACAAGAGGAAGGTACAATTGAAGGACAAGCTTGAGGCTGTTGTTGAGAAAGCTGGGGCTACTGTTACCCGTTAGCCCGGCAAGAAAGCAGCAGGAACCAAGAAGACACGAGCTACTCCTGCCAAGAAGAGCAAGACTGCCATATAGGTTCTCGAGGTATCCTGTATGGGGCAATGACACGTTAATGACCTGGGTTCTGGATGGGTGAATTTGCTGCTACGATTCTGAGTAAGCTAGCCAGCATATGTGGACGTTGAGGGTATCTCGTTCCAATTGCGAAGAGTCTGGTGTATAACGCTGCCACAAATCTGACTAGCAGCCATGTTTTACATGACTTTTGATCGACTATTTGTTATTATTCCTATTGAGTACACTGTTTCTTTCAGGGATGCAATGACTGTTGAGAGCTTGAGCATGACTTGACAACGCTCCTAATGCTATTGCTTGGCGGCACTACGAGCAGGTCAGTCTACACTTTAGTAAGCCCCTCATCCACGACTGGACTCTGCACCTGGGCAAATGAGATGGAAGAGTTGTCTTGTTGCCCTCATGAGGTTTCCCGGCATCAGCTATTGACCTGACACCGACTTCGAGTCCTGCACAGTGGGGACTCTGCTCCCAACAGCACTTTACATGATATGCTCTTCTGTTTGCAATGGTGACTCATCCATGCTTGGATTGCTACGGAAAGACCTGGACTAACACAGCTAATCAAGCTCACTACAGCCAAGCTGGATACTCGACAATTTCTGATTCTCATCACAAGATGCTTCCAAAGTCCCTGAACCATGCGGTTTGAGATCCAGCTAAGACAATTCACAACTCTTCTCGAGCGTTTGGTTTCGTCATTACACATCTCCCAATACTCTCTGCAACCAATGCGGCATACTTGACACGCACTGTTTGACCATGGCTAACCACCTCAAACCCTGTGATATTGACCTCTAGCCATGTCACTCACAGATTCTACTATTCTTACGTACCGCCTCAAACTTGTCCTCTTCTTCTTCTTCTACAACCTCAAAAACACAACTCGACATATTGTCCAAGTCCTTCAATCCCTAAAGCAAAGGCATTCCTTCCCTCATGGGCAGAACGTTTATACCTCCTCCGCCAGCCAGCCTACCACGAATCCAAGATGCACGAACCCATCAAGTCTCACCCCACAGGCACCAGTTCTCGAACAGCCTACGACCACGAACACGAACATGAACTAGACAACCTCCAACACCATATCCATCCACGCCCCCAAATCTACGACGAAGAATACCGCCATTGGCGCCGAGGAATGGAAAATGACACGCTAGACCGACGACGACACCCAGCACGATCGAGAGCGAAAACACTGGTAGCTAGGGTTTTTGCTGCTTGCTGCTGTGGGACGTTGTGGGGCGTTGTTGCGTGGGTACTTGGCCTCTTGGTAGTCACGGGAGCGGTAGTTGGTGTTGTGCTTAAATTTGGCGTATGTACTTGCGGTTGTTCGAACGATCCGTGAGCAGTGGGCTAATTTTAATGTGGTGTTAGATTCCACGAGCAGAGAGTGGGACAGTGGCGTCCGGAAGTTCATCACTGTTGTCGTCGACGGTGCCTACGCCCAGCACAACGACGATTACGACTACGCTGTCGAGTACATCTTCAGCAGTCCTGACGGTCACAGTTATAACAACCTCCCAACCATCATCACCATCCACAACACCCGTGACAGCAACGACAACGACAACGGAAGTTTCAACAGAAACATACACACCCCCAACAACAGCTACAGCCACGACCACAGTTACGTCGACATACTCGCCTCCTCAGCCTATAACCACAACAGTGACGAGTGGGGGTTTTAGTACTATTGTTACTGTTACTATACTGGATGATGATCAGGATCAGGATACCAGTGAGGGGGAAGGGGGTGGAGAGACGAGGACGGTTAGGAGGACTAGTACCGTTACTGCCTCGTCTTCTTCAATGGGTGGGTAGATTAGGGTAGGTGGCTGGTTGTGTTGGATTGGGGTTGGAGCGGTGTGTGTGTATTAGCCGAGATTCTGGAATTGGCGGTGTTGGCGCTCAAGCGCAAGTACGTTGGCCCAGGGTAGGTTGCTCGTTCTTGGTCGCTGCGCTGGGAAAGCGAGCTGGAAGGTATGCTATGGGAAGGGCTGCTGATATCATGATAGAACGCGGCTTAACCTGCAGTCCCAGTCGTATCCGCCACCTACTGCCGTTTTGTTTCAGACGCGATTCTACGTAGTACCCTTACCCTCACCCAGCCTCAGATCAGATCA
The DNA here is from genome assembly GCA_022813445.1 of Neophaeococcomyces aloes. NCBI lineage: Eukaryota > Fungi > Ascomycota > Eurotiomycetes > Chaetothyriales > Neophaeococcomyces > Neophaeococcomyces aloes. Next base: position 248,217 of record JAKLMK010000019.1, read on the forward strand.
GATCAGCTTAGCTCAGCTCAATCAGCTAGCCAACTCTGCTCATCTCATGCGAGCTGCTTCCTTGTATAGAGAACCTACCTACTTACCTACCTAAACACTGGGCCAAAGATGGTATAGTATAACATGGTATAACACGATCCAAGTCAGGTTACTATCTAGCTAGCTAGCTAGTATGAGAGCTAAATTGCATTGCAATACATGTCACATAAGTCAATTCGGATACGGATCGTTGGTTTTATCTATGTGTGTACCTCGCATATACACTGTGAACGTACGTAGGTAGGCAGGTGGGTCGGGAAGAGAGATAGGGGACTAAGGAGTGGAGGGATGAGTATCGGAGGGAGGAAGGAGGGAGGTAGGTAAAGTGGTAGAGTGGGGAGGACTTTGCGTCAGACGGGAGCTGTGAGCTGTGAGCTGCGTGTTATGTGTATCATTTCAGGTGGGAAAGCTGTGAGATTGAGACATATTGTATATACGATATTTATAGTCGCTGGAAGGAATGAAAGGAGTGATATAATAACACCATTCGCGACGAAGACTGACATATTTATTCGTTCATCATTATGTTGTCTGTCTGTACATCAAGCTGGCCAGCCGCGCAATCTAGCTAGCTTTCCAGCTGTCTGCATATCGCATAATATAGTATAATATCAAATCTGTCAATTCATCTCCCTCACATATCCAAACGGCATAACCCCAACATCACCACAATAAACACCGCTCCACCAATCACCATTCACATCCTCGATCTCACTGACTGTTGCACCTCTTGGTAGTCGTAGTTCACCTGCTCCGTCTTCACCCTCTTCAGGCCAGTAGCTGTAATACGCTAATCCATGTTTGCCGAAGCCGGCATCTGGCGGGAATCTTGCAGATAAGTTACCATTCGCTGATGTTGATGTTAGGGTTGAGGCTCTACTTCGTGTGGATTTGATGCGGCCGGAGATAGGGTCGTCTTTCCATGTCCATGTGCCTCCTCGAGATAACAGGGCTGGTGGTGGTGAATGAGGTGGGCTTGACGTTGCATTGCTGTGATTGTGATTGTGATTCGTTGTGGCTGCTGGATGGGATGCACTCCATGCTCTCATGTCGTCTTCTGTTATTTTCCATCCGCCTACTAGGTCTCGTTTCACTATTCTTCTCATGCCGCCGTCGCCGTCGTCGTCGGCTTCGAAGGCGAGGACGATCATTCGGTGGCCTGTTGGGCATTTTCGCCAACCGTCTGTACCATCTTCGCGACGAATTCGACCGTGATAGACGAGGGATTCGTAACAGTCGGTGCAGAGGTCGAAGTCTGTTGTGTGGAAGGGGCAGTGGAACCGGGCGACTGATGGGAGGATGATGTTGTGGCAGTTATCGCAGTTTACGTTGATGGAGAGATAGTCGTAGCCATGACCATGAGTAAGATGAGAAGAAGCGGGTGATCGAGGAGTTGTTGGTCGTGAATTAGCAGTGTTGCTGATGAATGGTAGTGTGTTCGATGGTGGATTATTCAAATGGACGTTTTCAAGGTTTGCAGCCAGAGATTGTGGTTCGTAGGCAACGGGAAGCAGGGGATGAGTGCAACAATGATGAGTCTGCACACATTGCTTACAGAATCCCCATTCACCATCATTGCAGAAGTCGCAAAGCCAGAATTGTGAATTAGCAAATGTGCCACAGCGATCGCAAAAATGGCCCTCTTGAAGTCTATCCGCTGGATTGGAAGATGTAACTTTCGGCAATGCTTCACCTGTCTGCACCGCACGTCTTGATTCCAGAACTGTTGAAGCAAAAGGTTTGCGGTATTGCCTAGTTGATAATGTATGAGGTCCTTCAGCTGCATCGTCTATGTGCTTCGCATTTGCAAAATTTATCTGAGCTGCGTGACCAAAGCCGAACCAGTGCATACAGCCTTTTCCTTGACGATAGCACCTCATGCATAGATCAACTTTGCAATCCTGACATGATTTGTATACATCGTACTGTATGTCAGGCTTCTGACAACGAAAACACGAAATAGCAGGTTCTTCGTAACGAGTAATTGCAGGAATTGTAACTGGAATTTCGGTACTGTCAAGCTCAGCCACGATTCGTTGACTCGCTGGTTGGAGGGTGTTGTGTTGTGGTGGAAGATTGTTAACGGGAGTAGTACTGGCTGGACGTGGCGAACGTGGAGGAGAATTGCCTGTCCTAGCATCAAATCTACGACCTTCTCCTCCTGCTTGAAGCCAGATTTCAGAAGCTCGAGGAGGTGATCGAGGAGGCGATGGAATAGGATCTGTACGTACTCTGGTGGCAGTGAACGGTCTTTGCTCGACTGCTGTTGCTGTCTTCTGATCTGAGCGTAGTTCAAGACGTGAGACTGATGCTGAGTGAGGCTGTCTCTCGGTACTAGAATGTCTAGAACTACCAGGAGCGTTTACCGAACGTGCTTGGTCGGATATTCGTCTACGATGAGATATCGTAACGGAGCTCGAAGCAGAATTTGAACGACCCATAGCTGTAGGTGGATGTTGAGGTCTGGAGAGCTGTTGACGGATTCTCGAATCAGACGATCTACCTGATGCTGGACTCGTATCCGGACCCTGTCGGCTGCGTGATCTATGTCGTTGCTCGCTTTGAACCACGAAATGATTATGGTCGTGCCGTGTCGAGTGGTCGTTAGAAGGACGCTGGTTTTGTGGAGGACTGTTCGAATTGATTCTGCGAGGGTGTCTCTGTCTGTAGGCCTCGGCGATACGCTCAGCCAATATATCTTGTTCAGCTTCAGTCAGGGCGTCCACATCGATATCACCCAAGAGGCCTTCATTCAGAATTTCTTGCATGATCCGAGCTTCGTCTAAGCTGTCGCCTGTGCCTGTACCAGTATCTGACGCACTAACCAGAGATCTCAGACTGGCTTGATGAACCATTCTCTGATCTCTCTGACGGGCCTCGACTGCATCAGGGTGACGAGGAGATGTTGGAGGAGGAGATGACGAAGTGCGAGTATAGCCTTCAAGCTGGCCTTGTGCGGCCTCTGTCGTATTCAGAGGTGTAGTATTGTCTCGATACCTTTCCCTCTCGCGCCTTCGTTGTCTTCTCTCGTCCCGTTCTCTACTGGCACTTCTCGATTGCTCATGTCTTGGAACGGTAAGTGAATTAATTGATGGTTCTTCCAGATCGCGCAAACTGCGCTCACGGGCCTCCTCCAACATTTGTCTCTCTCTCGCAGCTGCTCCACTATCATCTCTTCTGGTCCTCCTTTCATTTCGGCGCTCAACCTTGGGCAGAATGTTCTCACCCGGGGTGTAGGCCACTCGCATCTCTTGCTTGTCCTGGTCGGTTCGATCGCGATCGACATGTTCGATTAAGAACCATTCCAACAAGTTGCTCACAGTGGCATTGTGTTGTACGTCTCTCACCTCGCGACGACATGTTGGGCATGTGTAGGGATTTGTATTGTTAGCTGAGGATGAGCGGGAGGAGGAGGCCTTGCGGTGCTGATGCGAAAACCACTCCTTAAGGCATGATCCGCAAAATGAATGCAAGCAATCTAGTATGGTTAATGGCTGATATAGGATTTCAGTACAGATGGAACAGATCAGTTCCTTTTCGAAGTTCGAAAGCCCGTTGGCAGTGTTAGTCGTCGCTGCCATGGCTCGATGAAGAGGGGGACGAGAAACGAGCAGGGAAGCTAATTGGCAGTGTTGGCAGTTTGATCATTTATCTGATCTATTTACAGCATCATTGCGACCTTCCAGTTCGGACATGTTCAATGCTGACACTTCTTTATTGCCGGTGTCAGCATTGACAACTGGATGTCTTGGATCCAGTGCTGGCGGCACTTCCCTGTCCATCTGCCTGTACCCGGCCACGCCAAGCGAAGCCAAGCATCCACACTCTACTAGCTCACCGACATCTGTTCTCCCTCTTCACTCCCTGGGTGCTGGGAAAACATCCTATGCGGGTTCAAACGACGAGTATAGACTATAGATGGTCTGAACTGCTGTACCGATTCAACCTCGACTCCAATGCTGGTCACGGGAAACCTTGGCACTTCTACCTTAACTATGAGGGGCCCATCATTGCCTTCGAATGCTCGCATTGAATTGCAAACCGTGCCCCTGGTCAAAATGCCACCGCGAACACCACGACTCATCGGGTACTATGCTAACTATGCTGTGCGTGAGGGAAGGCTGTAAGATTTGCTATAGTGCCAGCCTACAAACATCACGCGTTTCCCTCTTGCTTCTGATAGCTACACGCGCCTCAATCTGCTACTCAAAAGCTGATGACTTCACACACAGTCTGCCCATGTGACGTTTCTTCAAATTACACGTTCAAAGACGGTTCCCAGGTCCAGAAGGTGCTTTGCACATACAACTTCTGTGCAGCCCACCATTTCAAGGGCCTGGAAGACTCGCAGCCTTGGTACCAAGAGCACCGCAAACTCTTGACCTTCCACATATTGGTGGCTCCCAGCAGTACCATCCGTACCATCGATCATCAAGGAATACTTGAGCAATGCTGCAGAGGTTTTTGTTTCCATTCTGTTACGAGGAGGTAGTTCTGCTAAAGCTCCAACTACTTGACACTTTATGCTGATGGACATCGCTCTCATACACGTATATGTTTCATCAAACCATCTAGATGTCCAGATGGTAAGGATGTGTTTGCTTGTTCGGAACTGAAGGACATGCGAACTAACAGTCGCTGTTGCTCACTTTTGAGAGCCTTGCTTATTCCTCAAGTCTACACATGTAGCTTATAGCTCAATCAGCTCGAGCACATCCTTGCATGTGGCCATCGTCTGCATGATACGCCTGTTCTTCCTGCCCTATTGCCTATCCTCAGCCCTAGAAGATACTTCCAGCCACTACATCTTGTACTGCCACCCTTGCAAGTGCCTCACACAATATGTCCACTGAAGTTTTCGTTGCTTCGTAAATTTCGGGTTCTTTACACAACCGCTTGCATTCACACTCTCTACTACAAATACTGATGTCGGAGTTTGTGAGGTGAAGACATTGCGAAGTCTGTGAACACTTTCAAGTCTTTTGCAGCAAATTTCACTTCTGCTTTACTTGAACTGCTTACTATAATTTATAGATGATCTTCCGTTCTTTTGACTAGCAACCTTCCTCTTGTACTAACATCACCGTCTTCCCGTTGGCTACATTCAAGCTTTGAAGCTCTCCAAGAAAATGGAAGCCCTCCTACCTCAAGATTCGCTACAGCCAGCAGTAAGCTCAACCGACAACAAAGATGATCAAATCTCCAGCCAGGCTCAAGAATCACCGTGGACTGGAGTTGAATCTCGTGAGGTCGTTCTACGCCAGTTTCAGGACGCCTCCGATATCGTGGTCATTGATGTTGAAGAGGAAGAACTTACGGCAAGGCCACCTGCTGCAAAGCGTCGACGACTGGCAGATCATATCTCAACGGACAACGGTGGAAGGCAGGTCGTAGACAGATGTTACATTTCGACCACCATACCACAAAGACCATCCGAAATGGGAGCATCTAATCCGAGTGATCCATTCACGAGCAAGAAGCGGTTGTTTCAGTCGGGCGAGGCGAGGCAGAATATGTCAAGACTAGTCAGTGCGACCTTGCTGACCCCTCCAACTTCTCCCGATGACGACTCTCATCATCCCGATGTCTTGGAAGGAGATTCTGAATCGGCAGCACAGCTTAGTATGAATTTGTCGCGCTTCTTCAAGGTCATCGAAGGTCAACAATCTTCTACACCAGGCAAGACTACCACAGATCGTGTGAAAAGTCATATCCAAGCTGCAGGGCTTGCAAGAAGTCAACAGCTTCGTGCCAGAAGACAACAAGAACAAAAGGATGAGGCAAAGACAGTCCCTAAACAACGCTCATCATTGGTCTCAATACTCGAGGAGGCAGGCCTTCATCCTCGTAGTCCACAAACTACCACAATTCCTAAGCCTGGCAATACAGTTACACGAGACCAGAGAGTCAATCTCTTTCCGGACACCGTTTCTGATCAGGAGATAGAAAATTTGCTTGATATAGCTCAAGCCCATGCTAAAAATCAAAGTCAGTCAACACCGAATGCATCCAAGGTACCAGCTGCCAATGGACGTGTGGACAGGGAATCTCATCTACGAAACCACCCCTCTCGAACTATTGCAGAGAGATCAAGAGTGCAAGATCGTCACCCAGAACATTCAATTCCAGGTCAGACCACCAAAGATAGAACCGAACAAAGACCTCGAAGCCCAGTGTTGCTTGAAAGCCACCTAGCTGAACAGAGACGCAAAGATGAACGATTGCAGCGCCTTGCGAGGAGTGCATTGGGTCCGCCTTCTGATTCGAAGCCTAAAGGAAACGGCATCCGCACGACCGGCGCCCTCTCGACAACCTTTCACGCGCCTGACTTTGGAAGTTCCTCTCGTACACCTCACTCACAGACTAAGAAGCAACCAGATCGACAGGACCTCCGTAAGCTGATGGGTACACCAACGACTCCACGCACTATCCAAGCATCAAAAGAAAAAGATACAAGTGATGGTAGAAATGAGCGTATGGAAGAGGCTTCAACTGAAGAGCTGCGCCCAAAGGTCAGCCTCGCCATGCTTGAGCAGTTCAGCGCCGGCAAAACTGGTGTAGCTGATAGTGCTCAACTGTTAAGTGGTGGTCGGCCGGATACACAGGACGTTTACGACACTTTGCCACCTCAAGGCACTGACCTAAAGCTTCATAAATGCTATGAGCGTCAACCAGCGCACATACAAAAGATGATGGAAGAACACGAAACTCTGAAAGAGAGACTTGTGGATTTGAAAGCCATCGTTGAAACATTTCAAGAAACCGCACGATTTGGTGCCACAACCAGCTTTCAAGATGTTCAGCTGAGAGAGATGGTCGAGCTCAAGAAGTTTTCCGAGGCTGTCCTTGTTAAGCAATTAAGTGGAAGGCCAGTCCGCGCACGCATAAGGAATATCCAAGGAAATATGAAGCGAAGGATACAGAGGCTTAACGTGCAACCGACGAGACATAGAGTTGACGAGGTTCTTGAAGATATTATGCAAGCAGAGTACGCCGAAAAGTTGGGAGAGATTCCAATACTTGAAGCACGCTTGTCCCATTTGAAGCTAGAGCTCAGAAAACGACACGACCAACCTAGGGATGGACTACAGAAGGTATCATCTATGCCTAAAAAGCAGAAGACACACCTCAGCAAATCGGAAGCCTCACGTCTAGCATTCGAAAGGTCACAGGACAGAAGGATTGCGAGTCTTCAAGCACAGCTTTCTGGCTTTACGAGAAATGTTGGAGCAAACAACCAGGAAGATTCTGAACCTGAAGTGATTGATCTGGGCGGTCCAATCGACGACACAAGAAGTGTTACAAGTGAAGAGGATGGAGGTGAGGAATCGATGAGACCTATTGGATTGGAAAGCAACCCGACTGTCATTAATAACACCTCAGTCCCCCACGTTGAAGGATCAAACATCATCGAACATGGACAATCTCATCAAGGCACCAGAGAACCACAGGCGGCCTTACCACAGCGGCCTCTACCACAGCAATCTGTTCAAGCTCATAGTCATACCTTGCTCGAGCAAATGTTGGCCAAGGGACGACAACAGGAGCACATGATTCAACAAGGTACTCAAGGACGGGACTTGCAATTACTCCGAAAAGCAGAACGCCGTAGGGCTTCTCGAACCGCGAGAGCAAGAATTCAGGCTGGACTTGATGATGACCAGATTAACAGCAACCAGGCGTCGGCTGCAGTGATAGACGCAGATGTCGATCTCATGTCCGACCCAGAGTTCGAAGACTCGGATTTAGATGACGAAGAACGTCAAGAGGGCGAGGGCGAGGGCGAGGGCGATGACAGTGATAAGCCACAATGCTGGCGCTACAACATTATGTTACTCGAGTGCAGTGGCATCACCACCGAACTAGAAGCTCACGAAGTTATTCAGGGAGCATACCTCAACTACGACAAAGCTAAAACGGCCGTCGAAAAACTCGTTACCAAATGTCGACACGACTATAAAACGAACCATAATACCGCTACCGATCGTTACTGGAACACGAGAATAGAGGAAGACAACGAGAAGTATGACTTGGTTATGACCCATGTTGACAATGACGCTGTTGGTTGCCACTTTCGTATTGAAAAGAAATTGTACAATCCGAGTGCGGAAGCGTACGAGAAAGCAAAAGTTCAAGAAGCTTGTCGGCCTATTGAAGCGTGGTTCGTTGATTGGGTGAAGACAATCAGTGTGGTTACTGAACATGCTCCGGAGAGTGAGATCGAAGACAAAATCGACTCGGAAAGAGCAGAAGGCGATGAACATGAGCAGAATGAAGAACAAGATCAAGAAGCGAGCAACAATCTAACGGCTGACGACGTCAATGACGAGAGCGTAGAAGACCTGCAGCCGCAACCAAACACAGCAGCAGACCACACCGAACCTATCGAAGCGCTCAAAGACGTCGACGAGACTCACAATCAACCAGAGCAACCTACATCTTCAAGTGGACACCAGGAAACGATTGTCAACGAAGAGTCTACATCAAACCCGCACGAACCCACGAGCCAAGACAACGACAACCCAACCTCCCCACCCATCCCACTCCTAAACGACGAAGAAGATGACCACGATTCTCTTTTCGGCAGTGAACCCGACATCTCACCTCCAGAACCACAACCAACATTAACACCAACACCACCATCTTCAACCTCAACCTCCAACTCTTCAGCCACGAACCCATTGTCGTCATCACCACCACCCCCCACCCCATCACCACCAAACCTCCCACACCCCAACCTCCACATACCCTCCTCAATAACGACCCGCGCAACAGCAGACGACCTCACCCTCTTCACATCCCTAGCCCACGCAAACCGTCACGCCTCTAAATTATTCCTCCAATGGTATAAATCAAAACTCCACTCGCACTCGCACTCCCACTCCTCAGGCAGTCTCACCACGGATACGAACCAGAACATGCTAGAATCAAAGCAAGACGATATCGAAGAGGAACTGGCGTATATGGGTGAAAAGGAGATGTGGAGTGGGGAAGATGAGTTTCCTATTACTTGTGATAGTGAGAATGGTAGTGGAGATGATGGTGAGAATAGGGATGCTGATGGTGGTTGTAGTATTGGTGGGGATGGCGTGGAAAGAAGAGAGAGATTTAGAGTCTGGGTTAGACGGGCGGTTTGTTTTGGGCCTAGGAATTGATGGTGATACTTGGTTAGAGTGAGTTGAGAAGGGTAGAGGTGAAAACTGTGATGGGTCGGGTTGGAAGGGAGGATGCGGGCGAGGGAATGGAATGGAATGGAATGAACGGGGGAGCGAGAAAGGAGCACATGAGTGTGATGAGCTAAGACATAGCTTAGATACATGTGTACGTATTGGTTTAGTGCTTCTGACAGCGCGAACAAATAGTGAAGGTACCTAAGATACGTACGTACATGTAGATAGACAGCGATGATGAGAAGTCAAGCCAAGCTAGAATAAAAAATCAAGAAAGCAGAAATCCATTGCCCTTTTGTTAAATCCCAGGGATCACACTATATGCCCCACTACTTGCACGTACACACGCACTGTATCCCCATGACTCAGCGTGTCAGGACGTACGTACCCAAGTTCCCTAGGTAGCTACACAGCCACATACCTGGCAATTGCACCAACAGATAAATTTGTAACAACGAAGGTAGTGCCTTATAGGATTTAGATCGTATGTAGAGCAATAAAACAGATACGCTGATGAAGTGCACAGGTACTACCACAAGACGTTGGGGTACGTACGTATTCTAGGGAGTGTCATAGACGGAGGGAGAGGGTGTAAGCTGTTAATGCTTGATAGGAACAGTAAGCAAATGAGAAGGTCAGGGGCAAAGAGTTAGAGGGGGCGGAGGAGTAGGAGTTTGGACTCTGTAGCAAGAATGGATGGACGCTGTCTGCTAGTTATGGTGCGCAGTAGTCTTTAAGGATGTTTTGGTGCTGTGCTATGCTTTTTGTGTAGAAGGTGTGATGGACTTGTTCCGCTGTGATAGATCATAGGCTTCTAGGAAGGAGAGATTTTGAACTTTTTGGCTTTTTTGGGATGGAACAGATGAATGGGTATATGAATGGATACATAAGGACGTAGGCACCTATACGAGTGCTTGATGGGTGTGTTGTGCTGGATGGGATGGGTTGGCACAGTTCTTCAGCTGGCTTGTTGGTTGATCGATTGATCGATCGTAGTTTGGGGTAAAAGGATGATATAAATTGTGCTATATGTGTGTATTGCCACGTTCAATCTTAAGTTTGAACATCAAGTGAGAAAGGTCTGGTCGAGTCCGTGCTGTTCATCATGGATGGGTAGATGGATGGATGGAGTGTAGGAACCATAGGTCAAGACGTGCGTGTAGGCTGGGAGAAAGAAAAGCGGTGAACAGGTATTAGTCTGTGTGAAGGTGTGAGAACAGACAGATTTTGGTAACCTCAACGAAGAAAAGTTTCAAGCTTTCGTCGCACTTGCCTGTTGATGGTGTCGTATGTTCTCGCGCCATGTGTTTCCTGTTCATGGTCCATATCTGATGGTGATTTACCTGGCAAATAGATTATTGATGGGGAAGCATGATGGCCACCATAGAGATTTAGATGCTTGATCTGTCAACATTACCTAGACATCAATGGTTGAGCCGAAGAGGTATGTCCTAGCTTGTTGTTGAATTCGATGCCGAGGTCCTTCGAGTTGTTCTTGCCACTTCGTTGCTTACGATCTCGATCTCAGTAATCAGCTCGAAAACGGAGCCGTTTTGTAGTGATGAGACGGAGCTCACCGATGGAAGATAGTGTGGTTCGTGGCAAAAGCTGTGGGGGGAGGAGTCAGTGGTTAGTCGACATATTTGCAAGAGGAATTGAAGGATCAGAGGCTATGGTAGTTCAGTGGTGTGAACATTGTGATGATGTGAAACATGAAGCTCGAAGTGTTCGGTGTGTTGTCCGAATTAATGCTCGTACATAGTGGGTAAGCAGACAATGTCCAAGTCGTTGAAATTTCGGGAGATCAACATTGGAGCTTAAGCAGCAGGGGTTTCGACTATGTAGAACAGGGACTTGCTTGGATCAATCTGGGGTGCATTGCTGAAACTGCAGTCCTCGAGACCACTCGGTCCTCATAACTTGAAGCGTCACGCTGGATCCTTGTGGACTGTCGCTCGTTCCAGGATGGATTAAGTGTTTGTTGGTGCATAAGATCCCAACAGCAAGACCCAATATTTTCACTGTGCAACATGAGTATACCTCGTAGTGGCGATTCCTGGGGAATTCACATGTTGTCAATGCTGATCATAATCATAAAGTCAACCTCGCCTCCATCGCAAGAGCTTGATTCAACTTCACGCTCCATAGCAGTGGACACTATCAAACAGTCGAACAGCGGTATGTGAATGGGATGAGTTCGGCAGTACTGTTATTAGTAAGTTATTGTGAAGAATTCAACCTTTGGAGATATGTCGCAAGGCTGACGTCGCCGATGTGCATGAACGAAATAGGCAAGTATGCAGGTGGCGTGTCAACATTTTGTTGTCGTCGATGTCCACGCAGCTGGTCGATGTTCAAACCTGAATAACAAACCAGAATCGCAACAGGCACGATCCACAGTAGCGGGAGGTCCCTTTATTGGCGTGAGAATAATCTTGAACAACGGGTGTCCTGCATCATAATTGCCGATCATCTCGATTTCAATTGCCTCGACCCTGTCGTGAACATCTCGAAACTGGTGATGATGAGGGGTGAGGTTGAAATTCACATGTTCGGACACGAAAATTTGAGTGCGCGTGGGGTACGTGGGATGATCTCCGTGCTCGATCGTTTATGCACTCCGCAACTTGGAGGATGCTGTCAAAGATGGATGGCGGCGAATCCTGATGGAGGACGCGTTAAACGTCCCAACAGATATCGGAATGATGGCACGGCAGTAAATTTGAATTCAATTTCGTGTTTCAAGGTGCTTGCATGTGCTTCTGTTCGTGGATGAGAAGAAAGCAGGTTATATCGCCGGCGGTAAAAGCGAGGCAGCGATCCCACCCTTCTTTGATGTTGGTGGATCCAGGGACGAGGGTATTGCATTGTGGCTTGCATTGGTTGAGAAGCTAATGAGGCAAATCCTGAAAAACATGTGGCTCTGTGGACAGCGTTATGTGGCCAGCGCATTTGAAGCATGTGATCAGACCCTGGCTGTTGTAGAAACAATATTCCGACTGATTGTACTGTATGATTGTTGATCTTGGCTTCGTAGATGACCCAACTACCGAGTATGAATGAGAGAGCGCCCACTGTACTGTATGCTCACAGCTCTCGCGCTGGTCGTCTCGATTCTCAACAAATGGAGTCTTGTTAGATTGCGGAGTGCAGCTTGACATGCAACAATGCTTGACGTGCTCCCGATACGCAGACTTGAAAGTCGTGGAGAGGTAAGGTATGGTGGTGGGATAACCAGTCCTTGATGTTGTACTGTAGGAATGAGTGCCCAACAGCGGTCGTGAAAACATGTAGTAGCAGAACCTATGCGTCAGGTAGCACTGAAGATACCTGTGGGAGAACAGCATACGCTGGGTGACCAGATACATATTTCAGTCAATATCCGATGGTACCTTCTACCAGACGAAATGAGGCATCGCAGTATAATCGAGCACTCGACTATAAGCTGGGAGTCCCTCCCTCTCAGCCTTGCAATCAAACCATTAATTAATACTGTAGTAAGGCAATACGCCGTTCGTTATTGAACTCATGAAAACCAAACCTGCTCTGGAAAAGCGCCCACGGTGCCGTTCCGATGGTACTGTATGCACATGCTCCTCGTTGAAACAGTGGTAGGTGAGGCTGCAGAAAAAAGTGGGTAACGAAGCTGTGGCTGCCACTGTGGAAAATTTTGCAGCCACCAGGAGAGAATTGTAGATTCATACACCTTGCTGTGATAGCTACCGTAGACAGTGCACAGGACGGCCGATAATGCCGCGCCGAGCTTGCCGTTGTGAGAACCACAGTACAGTACGCACGCAGGTCGCCGTACTGTATTACTATAGGAGCTCCTCAGGCGTACTTGGTAAGCGAACGCTCCAGAGTCAAACAGTAGTCCTGTGGTCTAGACTCGCACAGCACAGTAAGGAGTGAAGAAATGGGGGCTAGCAAAGTTTTGTGTACCGATTTCATGTTCAATAATTGACTGGCAGTGGGTCGAGTTCAGAAACTACCCCATCGACTCCATTTCATAAATGAACATCAAGATCGGATTGAGTTGAGTGGTCGACTGAGCTTGTGAACCATCCGGGGGTATTTGCTGTTCAGTGTATGACTTCCTAAATGGTGAGTATGTGAAACCGTCCGATCGGCCTTAAATGGGGCTTATTGTTAAGCAGGACAAATCGTGACTGGACTACTATTAACTCCGCTTCCGCAGACGGCTATGTAAACGTTGAAAGATCGCATAGCACTCACAGAGTCATACAGTATGTGTTCGAGTATCTGTCTTGTTCACCAAGCATATTTGTAGGATTGCAAAGCTGTTCCGACAGAAGCGCCCGCAAGCATATCCACAAGTGGGGAGGCCCAGAGGACCATGAACGGAGGTTCCCGCTATCGGAGGGGTCTTTTGATTGTCTAGCGGTGGAATCTGGTTTCATGTTTGAAATCCGAATGTAGGCCTCGCCAGAAGTGCCTGTGAGCTAAACTAGTGGCGGTGAGAGTTGTTGTTACTGTAAGGAAGCTCTACCTGGTTACGCGTGCAAAGTAAAGATGGCTCTTGTTGACAAAAAGTTTTGGACAGGAAAGATGCTTGTTGCTCTTGCCTCAGGTAAAGCGCGAGAGTGAGTGTTGCTCGCAACGTGCTACTTAAGTACGACCATGACCAACAGCACCTTTGTAAACCAGCACAGGCACCAGGTTCTTGGTACTGTTGTACTTTCGAGCTCCAGCTACTGCTTGGATCGGACGGTTTCTAGCCAATAGACACTCCTGATACTGCTGAGGTTTCGAGTCTTGGCTTTGCACAGTCGGAAAATATCGTCATCGACGTAAACAATGCGGACAAGTTGGTACCTACAGTATACCAAGTACAGTACTGTACTGTACAGTAGCTGTTCCACCGTGTGCCAGAGCTTTCAACTCTGGGGTACAGTAGCGGTATAGATACAGCATCATACAGTACAGTAGTCAACAAAAAGTATGAACAGTGACTGACCGCCAGATCGAGCCTGTCGAACTAATCATCGCCAATGCAAAGCTACTGTAGGGACTTTGTGGTAGACACATTCTTTTGCTTGGTGATGCGGAGATGTGTGCAGTAAGTTCAGGTTGACCGCTTCGAAGAGGATCACCAAGACTGGTCTAATAAAGTGTAAAATATCAAAATCCTTGAAAGACCTTCCAGCTTGGTCAATGATAAGGGAACCATCAGATAATTCTTCCTGGTTCCTGTCTGCACAGTGACCGAAGTGCTGCTGTAAAGCTCCCGGTAGTTACTTGCTTGCTTGTAGTCCCCACTTGATGTCCATATTTGAACGTTGGTACTCGACAGGTCGAGGACAGGACATAAGAATCACCGGCGTAGAAGGACGTTATGATAATTACTGTACGAGAAACGCAAACAGTGGATGCGTAAGCACAGCCAAGCCCACATTTCTCTCATGCCACTGGCTTGACGTTTGCGAGATTGGGATTTTGGGAAAGCATGCTAAGAATGCATTGTGCCTAGCTGCATTCGGCTAGTTTCAGAGGAGACACTCCCGCTTCCGGCTCTGTGGACCAAGCGTCAGCTTACCGTCCGTGCGCTTTCTTTGTTACCCGTGCACCATGGTCCTACTGGCTGTCGCACTGAAAACGGAAGTGGTTTATGCTGTAGGCGCAATTATCGAGAGCTTCACAAAAGCTATGGATGAACCATGTTTGTGTTGACCAAGTGAGTTGCTGAGACTGTAAACTCTTGACGAGCAGTCAGTGCCGGGGACAGTAACCAGTTTCAATGACGATATCTGCAAGTCCTTCGAGGTCGTGTGATTTAGGTGGCAATGTGGTGATGTCTGAATGCTTCGAAGCGTGAGCTTAATGTTCACCTCAACCGCGCCTAGCATCCACTGAGAAGGAAATGGTGGACATACCAGAATGTACAGTAAGCGAGAGTGTTGTGGTACCGGGTACTTGATGATCAAAAAGGTACCACTGGACTTGTGCCTTGATTTCAGAGTTTAGCAGATCGCACAGTAACCACGGCCGCTAGCAGGAAACCACATCCGGAATACAATAGTCAAAGCCGGACACATTACAGTACTGTAGGGTGACGAGGTTTCATCGCACTCCTCACCTAGCTGCAATAGCAAACAGAGACGATTATCAGACTGTACTTAGTAGACCAAAGTGCTAATTAAACACAAATGGGTGGATGAGTGTACAAAAGAGCTCCTGATTGATGCGGAACTGGACTGTAAGCATAGAAAGCAACAAGGGGGTAGGCCAAGGTGCGAGATTGAGTCGTCAAGGAAGTGCAGGTACATTGCTGAAGTAAGCTTCATACCCAGCGACGCAACCTTGAGAAAACGACAATACCAGGTCAAACAGTGGGGAGCGAAAGAGGAAAGTGTAATGCAAGTTGGATGAGAGGTATTCGTATACAATCGATAGGATTTCGCGTTGATAAGGCTTGATTGGCCTAGACCAAATCGTGCATGCGCTACACCTGCAGCTCCAAGCGCACTCCGAAGCAGCAAAAGTCGCCGTGATAAACTCAGATTTCAAGCAAATCGACCACTCCTTGTCTTGCTGTACAACAACGCATTAGCATTGTGATGGTTCTTGGGCTCAAGTCGAGTAAGGAAAGGAAGTCCGTATTCAGCACGCCATCCACGAACAATTTCTCTTGAAGTTGTGGAAATGCATCCCAACCGTGTACTCCGAACACGACAGGTTACATGTATGCTGTGATAAATAGTCCAGCTGCGCCGTTGCAGAATCTTCCCACAGTCTTCATGTTCAGCAAGTAAGAATGAGCACATACAATGAGGATGATTTTACTGTTTGAGTGGTTTCGGCGGCATCCGGATCATGATCATATGCTCTGTTATCTTTGCTCCATGGTGGTGAGCAGTTTTGAGGCAAAAGCTATTTTCCACATGTCAGCATCTTTTCCCATTAATAATCCTGCCCTGCTGTGCCGTAATTGTACTGTCCTCCACCATTGGCTCGTACACACGCGTTGAATGTTACTGCAACCGTCTCATCACCACCCGGTTAGCTTCCCCATGGTCAGCCACAAAGCAACGAACTACATACCAAATCGGACATGAAAACCTGGCGCCATACAATCCTAGGAGTTGCTTCAACAATAGTTTGTAATATTGGGTAAATCATCCTCTACTGCAAGCTGACGTGAGGTCCGTGTCTGGCACAAATGCAGTATTGATGCACGGAGTTTAAAGCTGCTTCGGCAATTTTTGAAAGGCCTCGCTATCAAGTGTGGCACTGCATGCGAAATGCACGCAGGCTCACGGCCCACCACTGCTCCCAGGCCCGTGCTATCGCACGCTATGAGCTCAATGTCCAAGCTTGACAACTGGGTCTGACACTAGCACTGCGGGTAAAAACTGGGTTCCTAAAGCCTATCCAGCACACCGTCCTCAGCCCACACAGCACTGTGAATTTTTCACGCGCTTGGCTGTCTTCTGCATTCAGTAGTCGCATCCAACCACGCAACCCCTCTCAGCAAATTTCGTGGAGTGTTGTGCTGTCGATCAAAGCTGCTCGAAGATCCCATGTTAATCCATGCTTTGCCTCATATCTGGACTTCGAGCTTGAGATCCTAGCAGCGACCAGTGCATGCCCCAGCACGTACTGTATCTGATTACTGCCATCGTTGATCAATCCACACCTGCATACGTCCTCCACAGTTTGTGTGTGTGTCTTTTACCTGGGCTCCCACACTTAGCGCCCTCCGAGCTGCCACTTTCGGACGCTCCAGACTCAACAACCATCTTTTACTTGGCCTGCATCCTCACGTTCTCTATCTATACAACCAACGAACCTGGCTATTGATTCTCTCCGCCACCGCAAAACCACTCCCTCATCCACCCCCGCCTCGTGTCTTGCTCCTCCCTCGTCCTCTCGTTTGCCATCGACATTACCAGGTCGACGTGGTTGAATTGTGGGAAGATCATTATCAACAGCTTTGCCAGTATTCGGATCCAAGAGAAAGTTGCTGCAGCTACTTTGTTTTTAGAAGGATTGGATTTGTGCAGACGACGAACAAGGAAGAACATCCCAGTGTCCTACGAAGAAACGACTATCGGTGTCGTCCTTTCTACATCCTACAAAAAATAAATCGAGTTCGTGCGAATTGCGCTGCCAGACAGGTCGATCAATAGATCCCGTGGCATTTGCTCCTGCCGATTTATTTAACGATTTTCCACCCACCACGAATTCCGACGCCTGTCGAGTTTTGAAACGTCCGACTCCGGCACAAACTCACCGATCGACAACCTCGACAGCATTTTGTTGATTCTGCCGATATCTCTACGTAAGTAACCCACAACACATGACATTTGTGTTGGATTTTGAGGCTTGAAGCAAACAGAAATCCAGTCCTTACGTGATTGTCATTGCTCTTCAAACTGCGCATGTTCAATTATTTGCTTGTGCATGGAAGCAGCCGCGATGCATTTGTGAAGCTCATTACTGACAGATTCTAGCCTCAGAATTTACATCTATTCTTCCTCCGACTGATACAAGGCTCTATGCACACTTGATTTACCACTCCATTCTACTATATCCTGGTTTCATATCCAGGTCGCCGTACGAATGCCTTACACACCTCCTGCACAAGTCTCTCCCTCCACCTCAAAACAGTCCACACCTACGCCGAGCCGATCACCTTCGTACATTCAATACAATGCCCACCCCGACTTGTCCATACTCACGACAGAGACACGCCCAGCGCTGCCTAGATCTGCTGGTTCATCGTCGTACTTGACGAAACACCGGCGAAGTCCATCTGCACCTACAGGTAGCGAGACACCAGAAATGATGACGGACTTCCAAAGAGGCGTCGTCTTCGACCCCCACGGTAGCGTACGACAGTCCCCCCCTCCTGTAACAAATGGTGTCATACCTAATGGTATGACGATATCTCCGCCAGAATCTACACACAACAGCGACGATGAAGAGATAAGAGGAAGAACTTGGCAGTTGGAGAAGGAAAACCTAGCAGAGTTACAAGCGGCCATCAGAGAGATTAAAGGAGAGCGCAAGTCGGGCTCACCTGTGAGGACACCTAGTGCCAGTCATGTGAATGGGAAGGCTGCCTCGGAAGGTTCGTCCCCTGCCGAAGATGCTCGGCTTCCACTGTCCAGCTCGCAAAGAAAAGCCTCGCATATACGGTTGACAAATGAGTCCAATACTACCTTTGATGATTCGAAAACAAGTCAGGCTCTGCTGTCGCCACGCCCTGGAACAGAATCCGACACGGACGAGAGCGATGGACTTGGTACTCGTCCACCTATGGTCCGGAAGAAGTCTGGTGAGCTTGTCAAGCCTGCTTTAAGACCACATTCTCGAAGGCGGCCGTCAAGTATGCCAGGCACACCTACCTTTTCCAAGGCTGTACATTTTGATTCACAGCTTGAGCACATACGACACTTCCTCCAGGTTGACAGGCCCCTCGCCGTGAGCGCTGGATCGTCACCGGCCGAAACATACGAAAACGAAGCTGAATTTCCATTTGGTTCAGACGAGTCTACTCCTCGTTCTCGTGGTGTCTCTTATGAATGGGAGATTCAGCTGGCAAATTTTCCATCTAACTCCGAAGAACGCAAAACCTGGCCTGTTCACGTAGAACGTGCCTTCCTATCTGCTGATAAGAAGAGCCTGATAGGTGTTGTTTCGGTGCAGAACCTTGCATTCCAGAAGTCTGTCACCGCTCGCTTTACGCTGGATTACTGGAAGACAACCTCTGAGGTTGCAGCCGAGTACAGCAATGACGTTCGAGATCAAGCCGATAATACAGATCACTTCACCTTCAGCATAAGTTTGGCTGATCAAGCAAATCTCGAAAACAAGACCATGTTTTTCTGCGTTCGCTACAATGTCAATGGACAGGAATACTGGGATAGTAATAACTCTGTCAACTACCAAGTCGATTTTGTCAAGAAGGTCAAGACCAAGGTCTCGCAGCAACAACCAAATGGATTGGGTGCTCGACCTTTGAATGCTCTACCTCGCAGTAGACCATCACCATCTCTATCGCCTAATCGACCAAAATCTATGCAAATCTCATTCGATGATTTCGGTTCTGCATTTGAGAATTTTGGCATGCCGATTGCTCAGTCGCCTACTTCTATCATAGGTGAGCCAAAGATCAAGCTCCGAAGTCCGCGATCTAAGCAGGACTTGGTCGCCGATGCTCCAGCTCGACGCAGCAAATCCCAAAACCCAATGTTTGGCAACCGATACGACTTCAACTCTTCACTTACCGCTGCAAAGAATAGTGCGTATGCTCTGCTCGGAGAGAATAGTGGACTGTCTACCACGGGAGCAAAGCAGTCTGACCGCAATGTTCCGGTAGTAACTGCGAAGCCTGCTCACGGAACGCCTCAGAAGCTCGCGAATGGTGTTCACAGTGTGCCAGCGAGATCAACTGCACCTGCAGTACAGTCGATCGCTCCACCTGTAGCAGCCAAGCCAGCCGCTCTGGTGGCAGAAAAACCCGCACTCACCTCACAGTCCTACCAGGAACTAGTGGACAAGTACTGCTTTGTAGGTGCCCCTCGGACTGGGAAAGAGGCGATATCCACGAAATGAGAAGCTAATAGTGTGCAGTTTGGCACCAAGTCCTCTCCGAACATGGATAAGACTACTGTTGCTCTTTCGACGGACGGTGCTGCTGATGACGCATCTGTTTCGGATGGGAGCATTGGTAGTGTTCCATCATCGGGCACATCGACACCTGTACGAGATAGATCTCCTTCGTCACCACCCTCCGACGTATCTTCAGTGCAGGGATATACACCTGTGATATCCAGGTCGTCTTCACCATCATCACTTACCGGTTCTTGCATGACCTCTTCAAGACCAAACTCACCTGCATCTTTTGCATACCGATATCATCAGAGTTCATCTCAGACTCTACTCGCTGAATCATCTCAAGCCACCCTCATTCTTGGTTAGACACCAGTATATGTCTGTGGTTATTCTTGCATTGTGTATGGGCCATTTGTCCACAACACTTTGCGTTCAACACTAGAAAGCGCCTGAGTTGCGTCATTGGTGCTTCATCCTGTCACTGTCGCCCTTGTGCCAGACGGTAGCCTTGATTGGCCGCACCGTTTTCAGAGGTGTTGATTGTGCGAATGGAGTGCAAGGCTCTTTTCCCGTCTTTGAGCGCGCATTTGCTTTCGAGTGGCTATTTTCTCTATTTCTTTTTAATTTCCGCTCTGGTCCGGGACATAACTCTTCTCCATGTCACGATCACGACTTGCACGGCGTTTCCAGGAGTTTGATGCATACCATTATGGCATTTTTAATAGATTTTGACGGGTTTATCTCTCTTTGAGGACGGAACACTACCCGCAGATAAGGTTTAGACAATCTTCACGATCGAAGGTCCACACGAAGTATGGAACACGTGGATCGAGTGGGATTATGATAGAGGTTCGGATCAGGAACAAAAGTCTGTGCTTTGTGGCGATGATTGCGCATGACAGCAGTGCTCGAAGGTTGTCAAAAATGTTGGGTTCCAAAAATGCAAGATGGCTCAATTTGCACACATTGTGGCCAAGTGGAGGACGCTTGACTTGTGGCCTGGTGGCAGCAAATTAAAGGCCATCCAAGAGGAACCAGCGGGATTGCGAAAACGACCGGGCTGTGCATTCGCTTGTGCGTGCATAGTTGTTTTGAACCGGGAGGGTTGACCGAGAGTCGACTCGACATGACGCCCGATGAAGCACATGCAGTGGGGCTGCATTGAGGAGGAGTAACATGTTACCTGCATTGCACAGACGGTCCTAGACATCCATCAATACATAAAACATCAACCATAACTTACCTCTCGAAATTTTGATACTTCACTCCTAAGGAAACCTCTCTCGTACAAGTTGATGTGTCTTGTGCTCAAGAAGATAGTGAGTCCAAAAGATCAACTGTCCACAGAACCTTTTCCCAACACATACCATAGCCAGTATTATGAGCGTAACTATTCCTGTAGCTGAGGCAATCGGACGGTCACATTCCACACACCACAAAGTGAGGGGCAGAGGGAAGTAAGGAGGAGATTGGTAGGTACGTAGGTACGTAGGTACGTACGTAGCTGCATTCCACTAATCCCTTGCGTCGGGGTCGAAGAGCGTGGAAAGAGAACTCTGGGTCGTTGTATTGACTAGGTGATTTCGTTGCGTTGCGTTGCTTGGGATTCTCAGGTATCCAGCTACAGTGACGATATGACGACGGAATGCACCACAGACCACAGAGCGCCTCTCCATTCATCAATTGATGCAAGCCACCAACCCTTCTTCAGTATCCACTACCGAGCCTTGACCGGTTCGTTGAGCAAAGACATGCCAGTCCTTTTCACTTGGAGACCAGATTGGAATGCGAATGGTGTTGATGTAAGAGGATTGATGTTGGTTGGTTGGTTGGATGTGGTATGGTATGGTATGGTATGCTGTGTTGGTGGGCTGGTTGGTGGTTTCTCTAGGGAGGATCAGACTTGGGGAGGCTGTGCATGGGTAGGGGTTGGTGGTTGGTGTTGAAGGGATACAGACAGGGTCGACTTCATGGAAGGGGGGTTGGGCTGGGTTGTCGGTATGTCCTTTGGACCTGACGTAGGTGTCCGATGCGAAGGTAGTATGCTTGAAGATCTTCAGGGTGGTTGTGTGCTGAATGTCTTCTTGGCTGTGGTGGCTGCTTCGGTGTCTCTGTGGGGGATAATAGCTTGGGCTTGTTCTGGGTGGATCAGGTTGGAGCTGGGCAGCGTTTTTTCGGTTTGACTTTTGCTGTTGATTTACAAGGCCGGACGATGAGACATAGAAATAAATATGACACGTCCGATCTAGCGCTTTTGATGTCCAGGTTGGTTTGGGTATCTGTTATGCGTGGGAGCTGTCTAGTTCATTGATCGAATGTTGCCGCATATTCGGAGTTATCTGGGACCATTCCACACGAGACAGAGGGGTTGGATTGTTCGGCGCTCAGAGGAGACTGTGCATTTACAGCTGAGAGTAGGTGTTCGATTCTCCCGAGTTCATGATGGTTCTCGATCTTACGGGTTGTTGTGCCAGAATGAATCGGACAATATTGTGGGTGAACATGTAGTAGTGAAGGTAGGTGTTGAGGCAAGTGCGAGCTCGCTATAAGCCGACTTTCTTTGCCCTGACTGATTGTTGGTGACGTCTGTGACTGTAGGATCTTAGACAATTGTTGTGTGTTTCTCCGTCGATGTGTCATCTATCAGTCGACATAATGAAGGCGTGCTGTCCAATATGATGTTGAAGGGCAGCAGGACTTGTAAAATCGTTGTTGACGTGCCAAAGTCATGGATCGTCCCTTGGACCGAGCCAGCTAGCGTTTCAAGATATTTGTTTCTAGCAGCACCTCTTAAAGCAAGAGCTGGCACCACGTCGAGCAGCCTGTATGTTAAGAGGAAGAGAAGCAGGTAAATGCCACAAGGAAGAAGATCCCCCTTGAAGGGTGCGAGCTGTAGATGGAGTTGACTTTGGACGACTTGTTTACTGTCAACCACCCAAGACCATGGTCCTGCAAATGTGTCAAGCTGTCAAGGCCGGGGATGGGCTTCCGTGCTGGTTAAGACCAGCTCGTGGACGTTTTTGACAGGCACAATTCATAAAAAACCGGCGAGTAAGGATTCATCTGGAGGGATATCCGGATCTCATTGGCTGATTCCAGACTGTCAAAACATGTCATGAGAAGTAACGAGGCAGCAAACAAGATCGAAGAGAAACAAAAACTTCTGGCGGATTTTGGGCACTACCACCTTTTGATGCTGTGCTCAATATGCCTTCCCACCTTCTATGGTTCCTTAACTCCAATGAGTCTGCATCTTTTCTTTTCGATTGACGGGCGGGTAACCATTTTCGGTCAATCAGATGAGCATGGAGATAGAACAGCATGTTTTGAATGGATTAGGCCGTAGACTAGTGGTTGTAGATGCATTTTCCAGCCCTCCGATCACTGGTGGGTGAAGCATTGTTTTGTTGTTGAAATCTCCCAAGTGGGTTTCGACAGTGCTCGTGATCGGGTTCCAGGGTCGCAAGCGTGACTTCTAGCCACCGCTGAGTTACCCGATCGAGATTCTTCCGCTACTCCATACCCTGCCATTGGCTTTTCTGGCTGGGAGTGTCCGCTGACATTGCAGCTGTGGAATTCGGGTACAAGAAATTTGTTACTGGTCATGCGGTGAATGGATGTACCTACACTACTGTACCGTCCTGATTACGAAGACTATCGGAAGAATATCACGGAATTTTCTTGAGCCCACTATGTCAGCTAGTGGTACAGAAATCGGGAATTCAGTGTTCTAGAACGCCGTTGGCTTTTGAGGACATCTTCAGGCATTGCATGGTCATTTTCAAGAAACCCGATGGTAGCCGTGTTCTATGGGTCGAAGATCAAGCGGTGAGCACGTCTCGCGTGCAGAAATGAGAGAAAACGTGTATGCTATCGGCCTCACGGATAATATTATGCGATAACAAGGCACATGGAGACGCCGATATTCAGAATGGGTACCAACAAATGAATCAAAGCATATGTATCATTGTTGTATTCAATTATTATCCCGGCTTACCATGGGTAACGGTCAACGCTTGACGAATGAGACTAACATAGCCAATTCATGTGTTGTGTTCCCCCATTCCTCTCGCCAGGGCATAGACAACTTTCTCTCGTTGAGCGGCAGTGGATTAAGACACCGCTAGTCGATGTGGTTGCTTCGATGTTGGACCCAGCCTAGCTCGGAAATACTAAGTCGCTATGGGCAGGTGATTTCTACCCGTCTTCGATTAGCTAATGCTTGCAACCAGACAAGGACGGCTTACTTGAATGATTAGAATAGTTTATCGTCGAGTATGTTGTGCTTCTTAGACGCTACGGTCAGACAGAACCAATTTCACCCTCGTCCTTGACCCCTATTGCCTTCGCAGATCCAGCTTCTGCCTTTGGCACAGCCTTCGCCTTCTTTGTTGGGGAAACTTCGCCGTCTTCACCATTTGTCTCGGCTTCGTCCTTAGCCTTGCGCTTTCGAGGTGTTTTGGGTTTGGTTGTCTTTGGTTTCGTTGGAGTAGTACCAAGGTTACTGGAGTCGATGCCCTCCACGGCAGTGAACTTCTTGTTCGCAAACTCGAGTCCGTATTTCTTCATCATGGTCTTGAAGCTCGTGGTCGCGTTGTCTTTGCGGCCAATGCCACGATCTTTCGCGACCTCGCCCCAATCAACACTGGCCTCCTGCAAGTGAGTGAGTACGCAAGTCAAGAATTGAAGGTCCTTGGTGTCCATGACGACTCAAGTAATTGATTTATGCGTGTAGTGATTCAGATGGTGGGGAGTACGTCTGGAAAAGAACCATGGTTGGAAAAGAATGGGTAAATGTTATCATATAGGAGCGAAAAGTGAAAAGTGGTTGCAGTGGATGAGAAGTGCAGCGTTTGATCTTTGCCATGCGTTAACAGATCTCAATCTTCACTTCCACCTGATTGTAGCCATGATTGAGCTATTGTGCTCGTTACTCTACCTCTGCCCCCGATGAACGCGATATTTTAGCCTTCTTCATCAAGTACACAACATTTCCTGCTGGATATAGAAATCAGTTGGTATAGCAGATTACTATCGATCGACTGATAAGCACGTAACCATAAAGTGGGTGACTTACCTAAGTTATTAGAGGGAGAATAATGTAAGCTGATACAGCTCAGCTTAGCCGCTCAAAGCAGGTGAAAGGTCAAGAGGTGAGAGGATGACATCAACCTCGTAACAGCACAGTAGGATTCCAAGCCTTCGCAGGCAGTAGATTGCCCATCTGTCGTATAGATGTGAAGGTAATGATTGTATACGGTATGTTCTTCTCTCTTACTAAAGCTGCAGTTGAAGCATTAATGTGAGGCTGGAATAACAACGAAACTCGCCAATCAGATTTGACTATGAAGTAGCGTCTCCTTTTTACCACTTTACGCGCCACACGCGTCGCGCGTTTGTATCGTGTCCTCATTGCTATCACAACCCAAGCCATCGACCAAGACTTACAGTCTGCTAGACCGCAACGACATGTCGACACCGTCATCCCGTCGCACTGCGCGAAGCGCACGTAATTCCATTTCCTCAACGCCTGTTAGACCACCAAGAAGCACACCACAACCACCAAGCAGACAGCCAGATGATGGCATTGCTGCAACATCCTCACCTCTGTTTTACCAGTCATCGCCCACAAAGTCGACTCCTCGTCAGAGTCAGCGCAGCAATGGTGACTTCATGATCAGCTCTCCTCCGAGGCAGCCTTCAGTGACAGAGGATCGGGAGACTACCCCAAGAGCACAATTACAAAATGCAGCGGGTATGTACGAGAACGACAGAAATCCAGAATGGCTTGCTGATGTGTAGACAGAATCCTCTCCACTCCGATATGACCCAAGTTCCAGTCCCTCAAGATCTCAGCAAAATCGATCAGACCTGCCTTCCAGTAGCGGTGGCATGTTCCTAAGATCCGACGGACCATCGCATAGAAATATTTCGAGAAGAAATGATATCCATTCAGATACATTCGCACCATCTACTACTCAACGACAAAGAATTTTCGTAGGTGAAGATGGAATTCCCGTCAGGGACAGCGAGCCTGTCTCGGAGGCAACTTTCTCAAACGTGAACCCAGATACATCAGAAGCAGATATACTTGGAGGAGGCACAACAAGGGTCATATGGGGCACAAATATTTCCATAGTTGACTCTATGTCAGCTTTCAAGAACTTCCTGCACAACTATACTCCTAAGTACCGGATGTGGGCTGACGGCATGTCTGAGGATGAGACACGAGCCATAGGTGACAGAGCGAACGAGAAGGAATACATCAACATGCTCAACAATATGCGGAAAATGGGTCTGACAAACTTCAATCTCGATGTCAAAAACCTAAAGGCATATCCGACCACCCTCAAGTTGTGGCATCAGCTTCATGCCTATCCCCAGGAGATTGTCCCTATCATGGATCAGTCAGTCAAGGATGTCATGGTCGAGCTCGCAAACAAAGAGATGCAGCAACTTCAGCGAGCGGCAGCTCGCCAATCCACACGTCGACCTCGTGGAAGCAGCTCAGTGCCACCATTTCAAAGCTCGGATGCACCCACCCCAACCCCAACCGTAGATCGGCAGCAACTCGCTTCCTTGATAGACGACGTTGAGGTGCGATCCTATAAAACCCTCCCATTCAATCTGGACAAGGCTGTGAATATGAGAGATCTCGATCCGAGTGACATCGATAAGCTCGTGTCCATCAAGGGTCTGGTTATCCGAACAACTCCGGTCATTCCAGATATGAAAGAGGCATTTTTTAAATGTACAGTTTGCAACCATTCAGTGCTGGTCGGAATTGATCGTGGCAAGATTGCGGAGCCCACAAAATGTCCCAGACCAGCCTGCGAGTCGAAGGACAGTATGCAGATAGTGCATAACAGATGCAAATTTGCTGACAAGCAGATCGTGAAACTGCAAGAAACACCAGATTCTGTCCCAGATGGACAGACACCCCACAGCGTAAGTCTGTGCTGTTATGATGAGCAGGTCGATGTCTGCAAAGCCGGTGACAGGATCGAGGTTACGGGTGTTTTTCGTAGCAACCCTGTCCGCATCAACCCTCGGCAACGCACAGTCAAATCTCTTTTCAAAACATATATCGATGTTCTCCATATTCAGAAGGTGGACAAACGAAAGCTTGGTATTGATGTTTCCACGATTGAGCAGGAAATATCCGAACACGTTGCTGGCGACGCTGAACAGGTTCGTAAGGTTTCAGCAGAAGAACAAGCACGCATCGAAGAGATTTCAAAACGTCCGGATGTCTATGAGCTGCTCGCACGAAGTTTGGCCCCGAGTATCTACGAACTGGATGACGTGAAGAAAGGAATTCTACTGCAACTTTTCGGTGGCACAAACAAATCCTTCGAGAAGGGTGGTAGTCCAAAATACAGAGGAGATATCAATGTCCTACTATGCGGTGATCCATCAACCGCGAAGTCTCAGCTACTACAGTACGTCCACAAGATTGCTCCACGAGGTGTATACACATCAGGTAAAGGTTCCTCGGCGGTTGGTTTGACAGCATATGTCACCCGAGATCCAGAATCTCGCCAACTCGTCCTTGAATCTGGTGCTTTAGTCCTGTCCGACGGTGGTGTCTGCTGCATCGATGAATTCGATAAGATGAATGACAGCACACGATCGGTCCTTCATGAAGTCATGGAACAACAAACAGTCTCCATCGCCAAGGCAGGCATCATCACAACTCTCAATGCGAGAACCAGCATCCTGGCCTCAGCCAATCCAATTGGCAGCAAATACAACCCTAACCTACCAGTACCACAAAATATTGATCTACCACCAACACTCCTATCTCGGTTCGATCTTGTCTATCTAGTGCTAGATCGTATCGACGAAGCTAATGACCGTCGACTTGCGAAGCATTTGGTAGGCATGTATCTGGAAGACACACCCGAGAATGCAAGTCCAGAGGAAATTCTAGTAAGTCCTTGTCTTCAATCAACATCAATCAGCGATACTAACACGATCCCAAGCCAATCGAATTTCTAACCCTCTACATCTCCCACGCACGCTCAAACGTTCATCCCAAAATCACACCACCAGCCGCCAACGCCTTGACAGAAGCATACGTCGCAATGCGAAACCTAGGCAACAACATCCACGCCTCCGACCGCCGCATAACCGCCACAACCCGCCAACTCGAATCCATGATCCGTCTCTCCGAAGCACACGCCAAAATGCGCCTCTCCCTAACCGTCGACGAATCCGACGTCCAAGAAGCAGTCCGCCTCATCAAATCCGCCATCAAAGCCTCCGCTACAGACGCACGAACAGGCTTGATCGACATGGGCCTTCTCAGTGAAGGTGGCGGCGCAAGCGAGAGACGCAGAAAGGAGGAGTTGAAGAGGAGTATATTGATGGGCTTGGATGGGAATGAGGATGTTAGAAATGGTGGAATGGTGCGGTATGCGGAGTTGTATAGGGCTGTTGCGGAGGGGGCGACGGCGGAGGTTGAGGGGGTGGAGTTTCAGGAGGCGGTTCGGGGGTTGGAGGCGGAGGGAAGGATTACGGTGACTGGGGAGGGGGCTAGGAGGGTTGTTAGACGGGTTGCGGCGGGGGGTTTGTAGATTGGATTGGATTGTGTTCTTAGTATGAGTGGTTATGAATTTGTATGTGGAAATCCAATGAACGTAAAGATGGGAGATGAGATATGAGCTTAAGTTATGTACTGTATTGTAACGAATCACATTATAAGAATTGCATCTCATGAGCAGGGATCTGCAGTAGGTAGATTGACTGATTCACTGTACCAAGCAATATACCAAACGTAACCGTACGGAGATGCAGTCTCTTCCTTCTAGCACGACGCCTAATCCTTATTAAAGTATCTGCTGTCGTTCTGGTTCACAGTGACACAAGGACATTTATGTCTCCGTATACCCGATGGGACGGGATGGAACGTGAATTAAAAATGCAGTGAGGTAAAGGTGAAGTAGATCATATCAGCGTTGTGACATGTAGATACGCGAATGGAGCAGTTGTGGTGGATAAGGTAGGGTAGGGTAGGGTAGGGTAGCTGTGTTTTGGCGGCAAGGTGTGGTGGACTTTACGTAGTGTAGTGTAGGCAGGTAGGTATTTGGTGGACGTGGCGAATGGAAAATCACGCCACGGTTTTTTCTGTTGCTATTTCATATTGTTCTTGTTTTTTTTTTTCGTTGGCGGGGAAGAATTGGACTTGGTGATGCTGCTGCTGATGGGGATGCTGGCTGGCTGGTAAGGGGAGGGAGTTGGGGACTCCTGATGGTGGACAGTATTGGGAAGTATTGAGGCGAATGGTTTCGAATGAGGCTTTTGAAGGGCCTTTTTGTTTGTTTATTTTGCGGTATACTGAACTTCGTTTTGGGGACGGTGAATAGATGACGAGGAGGCCTATCAGAAGCAGACTTTGCGGAGGAGTTGTGAGTTGGTGCTGGGAGGTAAGGTGTTGCCGAGCCGCTGGGTATTTACATTATCTATGCATGGGTTGAGATAATTTTTTTTAGCGACTGATGCGGATGTGGTTGTTCTTCTTTACTCACACAGATAGGAGTCTCGGTGGTTCTTATGCATCGGCGCATAGGAATGATACTTGAGAAGGAGGATGTTGTATTTTTCGGCAAGGATTTGTCGGTCTTGAACGAAGTGCATATCATAGTTAGATAACATTTTCAGCACAAAAGGACCGTCGAAATCAGAGCTCGAGATCAAGGAGATGAGATACGAAAGAGATAGAGGTTTGGTTGCTTGCCGAAGAATGTAGGAGTGTCAACGAGATCTCGGCTTTTTGTTTGGACAAAATTTCGACTGGTAATGGTTCGGTGGGCGCTCGGTTGAGAGACGTTAAATTGCAAAGGCTTATTCGAAGGCCCGGAAGATTGAAGCGGGACTTCTTTTGTGAAAACAAACTCAATGTTAGATAGCGGATGCACATATAGGATTTCTGGAGTATCGCTCTTGGGTATTGATGAGTTAGAACTTGGAAGAGAGTGGCAAAGGGCACGGGAGCAGAGCAGCGGCTGCCGAAGGAATTTGATGCGAGAATACCTGGCGAGTACAGGCGGAATCGAATACTGTAAGACCAATGACGGGGACGGAGTTTGGATTTGGCTAAGACTTCAATAAGCCGGGAGTGTCAATCCTGTCTGGGTAGATACCACTAATATCTAGGAAAGACTTTTTCTGGGTCGTCAAAAGGAGGATTGGGTGCAGACTCTTCAAGCATTGATCAATAGGATGGGGTGAATACTGAACGAGTGAGAAGATCAGTTCTCAACGAGGTTGACATGGTCTGGCATAGATGGAATGCATTGTAGCCGTGAATTGCTAAACTGGAACAGAGGAGCGGCTTATTGAGGTCGAGAAACTCTAGAAGAATTGCAGTTTGTGGTTTGTGCTGATCTTTGACCCGCTGATCCATTGTATGCAGGCTCAAACTTAGAGGCCATTATTGCCAGCAGATGGACTGCATCACAATCTGGATTGGATGCGGAGAACGAACAAATTTTGGCTGTCGAATGTGAAAAAGACAAGGACGTTCTTGGATATGCAAAGAGCACGGAAGACCACGATCGATCTATGCTTCGAAGCCACTAACGGTGGTTGAGGTCAGGATGAACAGAACAGTGGCAGGGAATATCAGGCTCACTGCACATGTCTGGACATCACGACCACTCCGTGAAGACCACACCGACGATCCAAACATGTATCTTGTTTTCATTCGACTAGAGCACCTATCTGTTCTGACTAGCCAAGGAGAGATGATGTCTCCCTTCCCCGCAGTTGTGATGTGTGGTCAGACTACTTCTTGCTGCCACCTTCACTGACCTTTTCCCATTCAGAATCAGTGCTGACGTATCCACTGCTATCACCAAGACTGCGTCTCCGTCTAAAATCCTCTGCGGCGTCCGACAGGTTCGGCTGCAAGAGAGCGCCTGTAGTTTCGGCGGCCAATTTGGGACCGCCGACCACCGTGGACTTTTGGGGGGATGGAGTCGGCACTATTGTTTCCGTCTCTGTATCGCTCCCTGGTTCAGGCGACCTGGCCCTTTGCGCCTGTTGGCCTTTGTCTGTGGCCTTTGCATTTTCTATTTGTAGTTCATGGGCGAACCAATTAATGGCATACCACAAGCCTGCGGACAATAGTGATAAAATGAAGAAATGTATGCTGTAGGTCGCCAACAAGAGGATCAACAGTACGAACTGCAGAGCGGCGAAGGATGCATTTGTAGCGACAAGCAAGGTTGGGGTGGTGCCAGGGGTGAATATGCTGTTCCAAAGTTCTTCCATAAAGTTAGCCATGTTGCTGGTAATGTGGTTGCAGTTGGTTCGACGAGGACGAAGAAATGGGAGTAATATAATCTTTGGCACGTCTATCACCACATTAATTGCGATGTAAGAATTGACGTGTCCTTTCGATCATGGAATGGTGGTCACATCAGGTGGGATGGTGAACAGTGCCAGTGACTCGGCCTGCGGTTCAAGTTGACAGCCATTTGGAGCCGATGATGTAGCTTCGATCTCTTTTTTGCTTAGTCATTGACCTGCGCATGGCCATGGCATGGCACGCAGCAGCGCAATCCAGCAGCCTAGTAATGAAACCTTCTCCACACGTGCTCTCAAACCAACCTGTATACCAAGGTACCAGTATTCAGTCAGGCATCGAGCATCTGTTCTGATAGACAGTCGGAGGGTCGTCGGTACTCACGAGTACCTATGATCAATTTTACTGTATCGAATACATGTCTACATACTCAGTGACATCAGCTTCATAATTACCAGTAACAGCAACATTACCAGCGACACGCCAGTTGATTGGTGATATCTGCCGTTCGAGATCCGTTCCGCTACCGAACCATCCATACGCTGGTCAGTTGCTGCAGTGCTTGTGAGTATCTGCGATCCCTTTGGAGCTTGTTTACGGCCAAGTTGACTCAGCCATCGGACGGAATGATGCAAGCAAACTTCCGAGCCTTCGCAGCTTGACTCTTCTGTGCAACCATTTCGTCACAGGAGAATTGTGTCTCAATCGAGGAAGATACGCTCGCGTCGTTGGAGAGGAAGCAGTAAGAGTATATGATTACACATCTACGCCAGCGGCATGGCAAATTGATTTGATTACACAACCACCGATATTGTTATTACCATCTTCTACGAATGCTCTGACTTGTAGCCTCGACAGCTCATCATCAGGCACTTCCCTTGACGTCGGTGAAAGCTTGTATAGCGGCCACTCAACTCATCTCAACGCAATTCGCGAGTACTTCAGAAAAAAGCGAAGCACAGGTTGGAGTGGATAGTAATCTATTAATAATGTCGAGGGCTCCATCAACGGCGTTCAACAACCCCGACCGGTCCGATGTGCCACTAATCGTCTGGACGGGGCAGCCACCACGCTGGATTTCTGTCAGTTTGGTCGTGTCATTGCAGTCAGGCCGGAGAACAAATTCTGCCTTTGTTTCATCATCACGCTACTTGGCCCCAGCCTCAGCCAATCGCTGATCACATTTCCCGCGGGTAACTATCCACTCACGTTCGATCGACATCTAGCCTTCCGTAGATCTGGGGCCGAACTCTCCTTCACACTGTTACTTGTCCTTGTACACCTGCCGGAGAAATCACACTCCCCGGGTCCGACAACGAGGCTGAACCAACCAGTACAGGCAAGTAATCTTGCTTCGAAGACTTGGCCGACTTTAGCCTGCGTTAGGACTCACTATGGTTTGCATATCGCACTTCTCAGACAGCTCTATCGTTGGCAGTCCTGGAGAAGATGATTAATGGCGTCCGATCATTACTCCTTATGGTTACCGTGACTGGCTATTGGGAGCCTTGAAGATCACCCGCCAACCGAGTTGATGAACGTTGGGCATGGGCATATTTATACCCTCAATCGTATGTCCGGAGGATCCGAGCTACCCAGTCATAAGACGGGTGACATTACCCCGAATTGCTTCCTCCATCTCGTCGGTTAACGGTCCATATACTATCCAATCCGGAGTCCATGTGTTAAGCTCGAGCCGCTTGTGAGTCGAAATGCCCTGCTAAGTTTCCACAGGCTTAATCGGAACCGTCCACAGTATTCCCATACTTTTTTAAGCTTTGTGCTGTGCTTTGTAACCGTTCCCCTCTCTTCCTGAACCGGTCTAGATTCAGGCCACCACTGATACCCTGCAAATGCTTCCCTCGCAGTGGGCGTGTTTGCTGACAAGTTCGTCTTAACTTGTGCCTGAGAAGTGTTGGTGACAAAGGCTGTCCTCGCTTGTTGACTCTCTCCCGTTCTGTCCAAACTTGCGATGGCAGACTAGCCCTGCTTACTATCTCCATTTCCGACCCTGCAATGGTCTAAGCCTCAAACGAATATCACGAGATATCTGTTTCTAAGCACACATATGTACTGTACTTGCACCTTGTCCGTTTCGAGCTTGTCGCGGTACTAACACGCCTCCAACGACGGAAGTTCATGTCACTTAAGCTGGTATGTCCGAGTATTACTTCTAATTCATACCCTCGCGTCAGGCAGTACGACTGGGAGACCCAATGAGCAGTATATTTGGTCGTCAATATAGAGGACACTACGATCAACGATCGAGCCTTGGCCTTCGTGCCAGCTAATTTAGGGCGGAGCGAGATTCGCCCACTACCTCGCAGCGGTATAGAACAGCGGCCTCACGAGGCAGTTGGTCTTGGTTCAACTCGTCCAGAGGCTCAAACTGCTATCCTCGGAGCCGAAGAGAGTCAGCAAGCGTTGGACGGCGATTCATACCAGTTGTCTGGACCGCTTGTTCGTGGGCGTACCTTCTTCGATAAAGACTCGCAATATCCACATCAGTTCGCTGAGCGAGTACCACCACAGAGGTACGCTTGATGTGACAAGAAATTGACATTGGACTGACTTAAAAAGTATGGCAACTGCATTACTGCGTCAACCATCGAATCATTTCAATTCTGTTCCATCACATTATTCCTCGGCCATCTATGAGCCATATGCAGGTATTTCTGCCCTTCAACGCTGGTAGACTGACTCACTAAATCTTGATAGGCCAACCTGGCAATGAACTGAGCACAGGCGGTGGTCTACCTGTGCCCGCTACAGCGCTGTCGATGTCTTATTCCCCACCTCAGAGATGGGCGGCACAACAGGCTTTCCATCGACAACCCTCTAGGTCGCCTAACACAAAAGATCGGACACCTATTCGACATACTAGACCAGTAGTGTCAAGAGATCGCAGCACAAGCAGATCTCAGGCTTTGCTGGCTTATGCAGAACAGCATGTTCATCAGGTGCAGCCAGCAAGTAGACCATCGATCGATTTTTCGGCATCAGATCCACAAGGTCAGCCGTTCCCTTTCACTTCTATCACCACTCCCTATATGCATCAGCAAGCATACCTTGACCCTACGAATTCATCTGCAGGCTTTGGGCAGCTTCAACAACAGCAGTCTCTGTACAACCTCACAAACATCTACAACGCGAACCGGGGTGACATGCAACTTTCAAATACTGCCGAACCAATGCTCAATCTGAATGATACGTTGTACAGTCAAAGCCGGACGACACAACTACCATCGATGTCGTCAACACAGCTAGGTTTCCCAACGGCACAGCCGGCTCTGGAATCAACCTCACACGAAAGTGACATGATGGGCAACCGGCAGAAGCCTCAGTGCTGGGAGCATGGTTGCAATGGACGACAGTTCTCTACATTCAGCAATCTTCTACGCCACCAACGCGAGAAGAGTGGAACTGCAACCAAAGCTCGATGCCCTCATTGTGGTACAGAGTTCACAAGGACAACAGCACGAAATGGTCATTTATATGGTGGGAAATGTAAAGGCCTTCCCGAACCAAGTAGAGATGGAGATGGACAGACGCCAGAAGAGATGGATCCCAAGTCATAAATGAGCAATCATTATACCGTGGCAGGCTCCGTAAAGATAATGCCGACAGTCCAAGTCACAAAAGTTGGCAGGCTTGTGTCAAATCGAGCATCAACCTTAATTACGAAAGAAAACTACGTTTATTTCCAGCATCCGTCGGCCCCTTCGAACTGACAATTATTCACAAACTACGACCATTGACCATGGCGAGATAACGTACCATTAAGAAGTCAGCACGCTCTGGACTGCGGTACACCATCTCGAAGGCGACCGTACACCTTCGCAATGATCATTTTAGTTGGAAGAGTTGGTGGCAGACTACTGGAGAACGAACTAGCACTCGGTGCCTCTATGGTTTTCGATAGATGCGATACTACAACTCATGGCCTGCTTCCTCAATCGACCATCGTCAGTGTTAGTGGCAAAGACATGCCTAACCGAAGACAGCATAATGAAGTAAGCTGGTGCGAAACTGGCTGATGCGAGAACAATGTGTCGGGCAAGATGAAGAACGACAAGGTTTGGAGAAGGCTGTATTTTCCGCTCAACCGTCGGCTGGGACACCACCTACGGGACCTTATTAGTTCGACCAGGCGTTCTAGGGCCTGAAGAAGATTCCGAGAGCATGCTTCGCATTTACAACGGCTTCTTTATCCGAGGTTACATTGTAGAGATGGGCCATGTTCCACAAGCAGAGACTAAGGCGAGGTGAGGCGTACTTCCCATATCAGGTGTAGCAGCAAGGGACCCAAGCTTGCTCAAAATGCTAGATGCAGAAAGCATCAAGCATTTCCTGATTGAGCAGCCTTTTGAAACGCATCGTGAGGTCAGCACTAAGATCATTACCCGCGGCCCGGTCTTTTGTGGTGCCAAGGCTGGTGGGGCAGGCTAAGTATTTGCTCGACTCAGCCCGTTTGGTGGAACTCATGGACCTCCTCCTAGTGACTGGTGAAAATACAGTACATGCACGACTCTTTGGGGGCGCTGAAGGCAATCTTGTGGCATGTCCTCCAACACAGCAAGATTCTTTAGGCATCATTCTGCACGTCTGTATCAATTCTGATGTACACAATTCACTAGTTAGCTCCTCAAAAGGTTAGAGCTCAACGAGGCTTGATCCCAAAACCGATCACGAGACGAGGATCCAAAATGTTTTTTGTGAGCGAACCAAGGATTCCCCCGGCCTCTCCTATGCCGTCTGACTGCGCGATGATTCACCTGGGCTTCTCCATCACAACTCAGCGATATGCTCCTATTCTGCAACAAATTACTGCATCAACTAATGGTTACTGGTTAAAACAGAGCTCGATCATTGCTCAGTAATATGCTCTTCTACATCGTTGACTCATACATTTTGACTGTTCTTGCCATCTTTTGTTTCAGCCTCCAATACTCGAAGCAAGTTTTCTGTTACTCGAGGTAGCCTATATGTAAGTCCGATGATTACACAAATTGTGAAAGCCAGAAAGCAACAGAAGATGTACCACGGAAATCAACTCCGAGGTCCAGGCCAAGAGTCGAGTCGTTGCCGGATGAACCTCTACCTTGGATATCACCATGGTCATCGTTACAAGCTGAATCGGCGTTCTCAAACTCAGTAATGAGCACGAGGAGAGGTTTTTCGGTGTCGAGTGCCTAGGGTATTGTTGCAGCTGATCTAATAGCGACGTTTGGTATCGTTGACGCATATTGGACAATTCTAATTCTGGCAACACAGCTTCTCTAATTTACTGTTGGTGAGTTGACCAATCTCAAGTCGAAAGTAAAACTTGATCCCACGGAGACCAGGACTGTTTGAAGTCTACTTCTTGAATACATCTCAATTGCAGCATCTGTTAGTCTTGCCAACCTCGAGATCAAGCTCTTTCACCGTCATAGAGATTGCAACCCTCGTCAAGCCTACATACGGAGATGGGTCAGCGGCCTGCTTCTAGTGTCCCGGCATTTCCATGCTTTGTACTCATCATCTGGCTAGCACAGGCCATACGTCCACCGGGGCTAGATTCGCCAATCCCACATCGATCCAAGAGGTGATTGTCGCGACGTTTACTGTGATTGCTCAGATATCATATCCCACACACAGTATTCAACACTGCGTCAACGCTACAGTCATCATACAGTCAACCTACAGTCATCCTAAGATTAGCACTTTGCCCAGGGGACTATAGTACACCCCGGGCACCAGCTACAAGGTCCTAGAACAACTATCTCGAAATACGATCTTTTCATTCAAAGTCTCTCCATCTCTAACATCAGCAGGTCAGTGGCTATGACTGCATAAAGGGAGCTGAATCAGAATAATCTGTCCACCGAACAAATTTGCCATCCGGTCCAACCTCACTCACGCTCACCACCCCCATTTCGACATTATGCTTCCCTACCCATACAAATTTCTCAACTCGTTCAGTGAACATCAGATTCCCATTCTCAGCCACATTGACGATCCGGTACGAAAAATCTTTCAGCAGTTTGAAGATATTCTCAAATCCTTCTTTGATCTGTTTGTGGCCGGTGTTAGGAGGGTTGTCTGGACCTTGCATGAAGAACTTTGCGTCTGCTGAGAATAACTCTAGGATCTTATCGGTATCTGGTGTTCCCTTTTCCCATTCTTGGAACAGTTTTATGGCTAATGCTTGATGTTGGCTGGGGGTGGGATCCATGTTTAGTGGTTGGATGTGTCTGTTATGCTGCTGCTGTTTGTGTGGTTTTACACTTATTGTTCGAAGGGAGAAACAGGTGCAGGCCGGTTTGAGTGATATGTAAAGGTGAAAAGCACGGTTAATGGCTCTGAAAATATGGCTGTTACACTGGAATACAATGATCTGTATCAATTCTCTTCAACTATAGTATTTGTAACGATGGTTTCTACAAATTGGGCGGGGCTCTTATGGGAACTTTGTGGCCTGAAATTCGATGCAACCTAGGGATCTCATTGTCCCGCTGGGTATGGCGCGGACGGCAACCTATCTTACTGTACTATACTTGTCGGCAACCCGCTCCAGTCTCGATTCGAGTCCAATCTGGTTGACTCGAAACAGCCACGTGCCAGGCTTACTTAATTCATCCATTGCAAGGATTTCCTAATCCGGTTTTAGCCTAATAATAAAGCGCTAGCCAAACAGGTAAGAGCAGGTCGACCGAGTACCTGTACTTTCCCCTTCACAATCCATAATCTTTACAGTGGGTACATTTCTGTTCTCATATTACAGTACAGCAGGCTACCGCGTCCGGAATCGTTGGCAAACCGGGGCCGAAGAGTGCAGATAGTACCCCCGTATCCATCCACCAACCATCTAGACTGTTTAGAACTGTATCCACTTGCCCCGCCAACCACATCTTAGCAGTGATGGGGCGGAAACAGACATCCACTCACAGTACATGAAGGCAGTGCTCGACATGAAGCCTCTAGTACCCACATTCTTGACGCGTTCAGTTGACATGGTTCTTCGAGTTTGACCTTGAACCAACACTTCACCATATTATGATGTCGATTGGCATGAGGATGAATCGTCGTCCCGGATGTCTCACGATTAGCTCCCGGACCAGGAATCTGACCTGCTGTCGGTTGATATAATCGCAAAACCGTGCTGGTGGGATCTTCATCCTGAATGATTGAACCCTCGGCTTGAACGAGATGCAGTATGCTGCGCAGGGTTGAAACCGCAGTATCGGTTGAGCTCTATCACTTCTCCTACTCTCTCTAAAGTCAGGTCATTATGGAAGAGTCATGCGTCAATCCTGTATCCCAGCACCATGGCTTCTTATGCTTCAATTCCTGCGAAGCTCGACTACCTGGATAGGTGCAGTTTCCAGCAATATCGCACAACTCCTTACTGCTGTAAGTGAGGATCTTGATGCAATACTCCATCCAGTTACCGAAATACTTGTCACCATTGCAGTCCATACTGGTGCAAAAACAGCGTAAGTGAGTCAGTTTCTCTTCGTGGCCTTGTAGCCGAGACTCATTGGATGTTCATCTTCTGCTCAGCACTTGTCAGTCTTGCATTTTTTGTTTCGTATAGCGATGTTCAACACCTTCCGCTCGTCCATACTGCGAGTGACAGAGATTGCCTTGGATAGTCTGTTTTCGTCCTTATGGTGCAAAAGCAGCAACTGATGAGTACTTCGGAATTCAGAAACAAGACCTTTGCATGGCAAACCATCACCACTAGCATGCGAGTATTGAGGAAGACATAATGGTGAATATCATAGGTGAAAGCCTGCTTCAAGAGTTCACTTCTTGCCTGGAAACAACAACAACACAGGGAAGTCCGTTAAGTCTGAGTGGACTGGTTACGGGTGGGTAGAAACACAAGCTCAGACAGGTGCTGTCGAAGCCATGCTTTGGCATTCATGCTACCAGCCAACAGACTAGCAGATGCACGAGCCAATCGTACAGGCGACGATCAGCACCCGGATACACAAGCATAATGATCGGAGCAGGTGCGGCATGCACTGAGTCGTCCTCGAGGTAGTCGACCCTATACTTTCAATAACATCCTCTGCCAACTGCCAATCCTGTAACGATCTACACCAGAGCCACCTCTCATGTTCTTCGGAGGGAAAAGTTGAGCTCATTTTCACAACATTAATAAGCCAAGCAATCCGAGGGTCTACTACCATCAAACAGTCATTTATCCATATCACAATGAAGTATCAAGTCCACACCACAGTGGCTTATCCTACTTACCACGAGAAGCAACTACGTATACACTATATGCTGATCTCCAAGCATCCCTATTTACCCTGCCTATATCACCGTCCTACAACAACATTGTTCTAGTTTGCATCCTCACGATACTCAAGGCGTGTACCATCACCACGCCTGACGACCATCTCACAACACACAGATATACACAATGCTCACCTCGCACTTGTACACCACTATATCCCAACCAGTCCTCGCAAGATTCTCTACATATCCTCAATCTCATGTTCTCATTCCACGACTCACCTTCAATCGATATCCTAGTGATCGTCCTCGTTCTGTTTGTCTCCGGCTTGCAGGTGAGTGTCTATCTGCCTACACGAAACACAGCATTCGACTGTTTCTTATCCATACGTATCATGTCAGATTAGATATTTGGGTACTTATATTGGTGACATTAGTAAAATGGATTTGAACACAATACAAGCCATCAATATCCCTGTCCATTCAGATCAGAAGTTTTCCTTCGAGCTGTTCCTTTCTACTCTACTCTACCCTACTTAACTCTATATACGTAGTTCATGCAAATACCGAACAAGACTACCAGCGGATGACACTTACTTCGAAAACACAATACTACTATTCTCTCCTTCTCTCTGCCTCTATACGTATATATAGATATACCTACCTACCTACCTACCTACCTACCTACCTACCTACCTACCTACCTACCTACCTACCTACCTACCTACCTACCTACCTAC